>CM076578.1:185047934-185647934 GCA_034641835.2 Pinus albicaulis | reverse complement strand
CTCCTTTACCTGCATAACTTATATTAACACAAAAATTATCAACATTAAAAATATAAGGCTTCAATGCCTCTTCCTCCTTTAGCAACATCTTAGTATGTCACTCCGATCTTTCCTCTAACTCCTCTATCATCACATTAGTATGCTGATCGGAGTTCTCCTTTTAACTCTTGAGACTTTCGTACAGTCTCACCTATTCCTCTTCATCATTAAGAGATATTCATTCATCTAGCTTCTTGATAATTCCATATACTCCCTCAAGCATTTCTCCTTGAACAAATTTGGATGTGGAATCCTCAAATTCCATCCTTGACTCAAAAATTATGAGTTCTTCCTTCCATAAAAAAATCTCCTCCTTCCTCCACTTAATTTTTAATGAGTGCGAAATAACCTTATTTCCCTTCAGTGGAAAGATCCATCCTCCTCTCTGATTTTCTTCTTGTAGCCATTCCTTTAGTACCTCCAAATGTACTTTCATCACTGCAAGATTTATCTTTCGCTCCTCATTACTCATCTTACCTTTATGGCATTCTCTAGAACCTCTTCTATGACCCTCCATGGCCATCTTCCTCATGAGCTCACCATGCTCGATTGGTGACCTCCAACATAGCCTTATCTTGTACAAATATCCTCTTGCTACCCAGTAAACTAACAAGCTTCCTCTCTGAGCTTGATCTCTCCCTAGGTACTCTCTCTCTTGGTTCACTCTTTTGAACCTTCTAGAGCTTCGTTGCTCCTCTGGTTGTTGCACTTAGTCGCCTCTCTCCTTTCTTCCAACCTCGAGTTGGATAGGTTCAATGCCATCATCATCAAAAACCCTGCTTGATCTTGGCTATAATCCTGAAACATATTCATAGTATTTATTTCAATAAATAATTCATCATTAATTAACTGAGAACATGAATACGATACCTCACTATCCAATTTTTTGAATACATGTTGTTGTTGCAGTTTCTCTTACCAATATCCCAGCTTTATCTTGGTCTAAGTCACCAACTGTTAGGAACACTCAGATGCACATTTTCACAAGTCATTTTCTTGACTTGTCGTTCACTCTTCATAATTTTCAAATTTTGTTTTACTCCTTCACTGAGTTTTCTTTCACCACTTCACCCTTAAAGGAACTTACTCTCTGATACCAAATGATGCAAATTCAACATTCTTACCCCAATGTTTTTAATTTTGGAGTGATTCTTCCTCCATTTTTATCCAAATTATGGGGTTTCTCTAATTTTCCATGAGTTTTTATTTGAACCCTCAATTCAAAACTGGAACCCTAAATTCAAAACTGACTTTATTATTTTACACATTATCCTTTAATACCCTTGTGGAATATTATTTTAAAAGTGGTTCTTTAGTTCAAAAACTCATACATAAGCTTTTTCACTTTATGAATTAAACTTACCTATTACCCATTTCACAATATGCAGCAGATATTATATATCACATTGTACTCATTTATTATTCCATCCATCTCCGATTTCTATTGCATGCGATATGCGATCGCATCACATACTTTACCGATTTCGCGAATCTTCAAATATAAGATTTCACATATAGAAAATATTAAATTATTTCACTTCAGCTCTTCAGAACTTTACACTCATTGGCACTTCGCAACTTTAGAGTCATCAACACTTTGCAGATTTACCTTTCCATAGCTAAGTGTTATGCCATATCGTAAGCGCTATGAAATATGCGCATGGATGCTCTACCCGACACGTGGCTATTATTCACACATTCCAAATTTATATTGCAATAATATCTCTACCGTTAATCTTCACCTTGATCCTTGTCATCCGATCTCTTTGTTTGGAAAAATTATACGAGTTTCCTCTAAATAAATTTGTTTTGTTTTTCGACTACCATCACTCTACGTCTTTGTCTCCTCCATGCCACTCCTCATGATATTTATCTTCTAATTCTCACTTAGATCTATAGCCTTCACACTGCTACACACTTATCACACTATCTTCAATCCAGAATACCATGGCATATTTGTTCTTTGAATCTGGAATTCAAATTTTCTTCTCTTTCTCGACATGCAGACAGGTTTATCTACATTTATTTCTCTTGTTACCTTCATTTACAACCATTTAAGTCTTAGAGTGGAATCGCAAAGTTTAAATTGAACCATTAAATCTTCTATCACATAGTAAGAACTATTCATTCATCAAAATTCATGCAACTAGTAATTTATTACAAAGAAATAAGATTTTCTCAATTAAGGATCACCTAGCTCGTAAGAGAGATAAAAACACAGTTGAAATGAACTAAGTTTCTCATTAATCAAATAAATTGTAAAAATACAAAAAAAACATGTTTACAGTCTGGCTTTGGCTTGATATTCCTTTACGTGGCCCTTTTCTCCTTCTCTCTCTCTCTATGCCCATAGTCTTACAATAAAATATCCTTCATTAATATCTGAGAATCATATATCTTAATGCCTTCAAGGCTTACAAATATATACAAAAGTTTCTGCAACCAATTCTGCTTCACGTTCTCAATATTCTCAACTAAGTCCTAAGAATCCTCTAAATCCACAAAATTATCAGCTAATTCCTAAGTCTAAGATTCACAATCCCTATGAAATCTCAACTAGCCCAAATCTCTCACGTTCTCCTACATTTGAGGACATTTACAAATATGCCTCCCAATATTTAATTAAATCATATTTTAAATGTCTCACATAAAATCATTCAAACATTGAAAATTTACATTAATTAAATACTTAGGAAACCAACTCTTTTGAAAACACAAGACCCCATATATTCTACTAGATGTACAAATTTTTGGAACCATGATGCTCCTACATCAGTTATAATATATAATTTACCGACATATCCTAAAGCCCCTCTATAATTTTATAAAAAAATTAATATATATATATATATATATATATATATATAGATATATCATGTTAAGAATATTTTAATATTATTTGTCTATTTTAGTGTTAAATTAGTATACTTCTATATTAACTTATTATTTGTCAAGCTTTTAGAGGGAATAAGTTTCTTTAGTTGCAAACCTGTTTTAGATTATAACATTCGAAGAAAGGCTTGCACCTCTAGAAAATTATTACCTTTCGGTACTTGATAAATGTGGAGTTCACACAAACACACACATAGAGGTACATACACACCATATGTCAAATCCATTCTAAGCATGGAAATAATTACATGTTTTCTTCATTATGAGTCACATAGTAATAATTTTTTTTAACTTCAGTATTTCTTTGAAATTAGAAGCATAGAAGGAATTAGAAAAGAAGCCATCCTAACTTAAATGACACATGATTCATTAAAAAAAAATAAACATAAGGCGTATATATGAAGGGGACTCATTTGTGAAACACTCATTTCTGGAATTGCTAGGTACCATGAACAATCATCCCTAGACCAATGGTCTTGCACCTCCATATAAGAAGAATAAGAGAAAATATAAATACCGAAGAATTCAACTCGAAAACAAATTAAATATAATATGTCACATTAAGCAAGTAACAATCCATTGGTCAGGGAAACCAATCTAGTGGGATGGTAAAATAACTATAATAGCCTCGACATGACATATTGAGAGAGTTGCATGGTAGTAGATACCAAACAATCTTGCAGTGAAAGCAATTGGAGTGACACTTCACATGAGGAGGAGAGTAAAGGACAAGAGTGAAAACTAGGTGAAATTTAGGGTTAATCAATGTGAAATGATAACCATTTTCCACCATTAGATACTAGTGTTAGATCCAAGGGGTTAATGATACACTGCCAGAATACCATGTGAAGTTCTCATGGACACCCTAGGTGTGGTGAAAATACCTGTTGGAGATCCAGGTGGATATTGGTTGCCAACCACCTATTCAAATTTAACCCCCACCATTGGTTCTTTGAGTTTTTTAGTTTTAGCACAACTTACTATTTTTAGTAGTTTTTCGGGTAGAGAAATTCAATAACCGTTTTAACGCTCTAAAGGAGGTTTCTTGAGAAAACTGTGAACCAAATGGAAGTTCCTTTGATTTTTCTCATTTCAGTAGTTGTATTCATCGGATATACCTTTATAATGAAGTATTGAGCACATCAAACAGAGATGTGTGCCAAAGTTACGTCCTCGAGAAGTTGATGTACCAATTTATCCAAATGGGGCCCATAGTTTTGGCATTTCATCTCCTACGGTAAGGTTTCTGGATGTTTAGGGTTTTCCACTATTTCTAAATAATAAATATGCCCTCAAGTCTCATTGTAACAGAGCTTAGAGGCCTGTAGTTGCCACATCTCTTCACAGAGATAAGCCTACAAGTTCCTTAGCTTGTTTATTTCCATTATGTCCATAAGCATATTTCAGTCATTTGTTATTAATGAAATGAAATTTTACTTCTGCCACATCTCTATGCTTATGTTTATTTTTTGTATATTATTGGGTTCCTGCGTAATTCCATATCAGTGGTATCAGAGTGATCTACTCTTTCTTTGTTTTTCTTTGCATGTCCCCAATGAGGTCAAGGTATAAGGAGTTAGGGCTTGATTTGGTTGAATCCTTGCAAGATAAACCTCGCAAACCCTAAAAACCTCTCATGGTGGAAGAAAATAAATATGAGGGAGTAGGAGATCCTATCAAAATATTGCTCGAGGAGGCCCTCGAGAAATAGAGGAACACGATGATGGATAATTTTTTCCGAGATCCTTCAATGGCTACCCACCAACATTGAATCTTCATTTAGCATCCACTCTAGAGGTGCCTCTCCTTTCAAGGTACAAGTAAAATTTGGCATTCCTATATTTGAAGGTTAGATAGATGCAGATGTCATAGATATATGGTTGAATTTGCTGTAAGGGTATTTCTCATTCCATGATTTCTCCGACTGAAAGAAGATTATGTTTTATCTCCTCAAAGCCACCCTCCATGTCAAATATTGGTGGGAAACCTACTATGAGCAAAAGGACAAGAGGGAACCCTATTTTTTCTCGATCGCACCCACTTGGAATTCATTCTGAGATGGCATCAAGGAACAATAATACCCTGTGGGGAGTTATGAGGATAAATAAATCCAGTGGGCCACACTACGACAACAAAGGGATCAAAATGTGGACAAACTAAACAATTTTTTCTATAACATGCACACAAAGTTCGGTATTAAACATTTAGAGGAACATTTGGTGCTCAAGTACTATAGTTTTTTGTACAGATAAATTTAGGAGGAAATTGATTTCCTGAACATTACCTCACTTTGCATGACATATTTCTACGCAGCTAATATTGAATAGAAATTTAAGCAGAAGAAGCAAGACTTTGGATCCATGAATTCGAATCCAGGGAAAGGTGCCCCTGAACCATAGAACAAGGGGAAAAGAGAAATAGGAATGACTTCGAACAACACCACAAATAAAAATAAGGACACGGGGAAGTGGTGTGAATTTCATAACAACCCCACTCACAACATAAATGTGTGGGGTGAAACAGTCACTGGTGGCCGAACATAAGGCACCCAAATTAGAAGCATGTCCTGATCCTGAGTTAGACCAGAAAAGGGTGATGAAAAAGGGAGGAAAACTATTGATGCATATCCAAGTGCCATTTTTGGCACCACCAAGCTCTAGAGGGAGGATCCCCGATGATCCAGAGCAGGGGGAGCACCTCTTGCATTCGCACATGTGGGTGAAGTGTTATTCACTGCAATTCCTTATCAATATCAGAAGCCAAAAGAACCTCATTTCAGTAGAGGTCATTAAATGGCTCAGCCTATAGACCATAGTACACCTGCAATTGTATACCATTGGGTGGATTCACCAAGGAAGAGATCTTTGCGTCCGCTAGTAGTTCCGCCTTCTATACAACATCAAGCCATTCACGGATGAGGTACTGTGTGATTTTCTCCTCATGATGTGTCCGATGTATTATTAGGAGAGCCATACTTGTGGAATTGACATGATGTGTATGATTCTAGGCCTCATTTTGTTGTTGTTACTTTGGGAAATAAATTGTACAGGATGCCACAGGTAGTACTTCCTCCTGCCATCTCTTTAACTACTACAAAATAACGAAGTAAAATTGTTTCCCAAACCAAGAAATTTATTTTCATTAAAATTATCCCACAACACAAGAAGAATATTATGGGCATAGACTTGAAACAAAGCTCCCATACACGACAACAACAGATGTACAAAGTCATGGAGGAATATGAGGACAATTTCTCCTCCCCCATAAAGGTTCCTCTAGACTTTCAAGTCAAGCAATCCATTGATCTCACCACAAGTGCACCGTCGCCTAATGTCGCCATACCTCCTGTGACCACACACATAGAATCCACACATACATTTTCAAATGTTTATAAAGAAACCAAATTTTTTGAACACATCTAGTACGTCTTCTAGTAGGTCCATGACATCTTAGAAAAATCCAATACCAAGTTCAGCAAAATTTGTCTCATCACATGGGCGAGCTCAACGCAATGGGGGCCATAGATTCGTAAGGGGAGAGGAATTATCCAAGTGTATATTGGTGATCACCCATCTATTCCATTTGGATCCCTACCACCGATTCATTCAATTTTTCAGTTTCATCAAAACATACTATTTTTAGTATTTTTTTGCATTGTGAACTTTCGGAGTCATTTTTAGGCTGTAAACGACGTTTTTTTGGAAAACTGGGAGAAACATGGCAGTTCCTTTGATTTTTATGATGTCAAAATTTGTAGTCCTCGGATAGATATTTCTAAAAAGGTGTTGAGCGCATCAAACGAAGATCATATGTCACAGTAACATCCTTGGGAAGTTGATGTACCAATTTACCCAAACTAGGCCCATAATTTTTGTAATTCATCTCCTAGGGTTAGGTTTTTGGAGTTTTATGGTTTTCCATTGTTTATAAATTATAAATAGGCCCTTGAGCATCGTTGTAACATAGTTCAGAGGCCTATAGCCACCACATCTCTTCTCAAAGATAATCCTACCAGCGCCCTAGCTAGTTTATTTCCATTATGTCTGTAAGCATATTTCATTCATTTATTATTAATGAAATGAAGTTCTATTTCCAATGCATACATGTGTTTATGATTATTTATGTATATTATTAGGTTCCTCCATAAGTCTGGATCATCTAGCAAGTGCGAAGTCGAGTCTAGATGTTCTAGTGGGCCCCCAACTAAGTTTTCTAAATAAAATCACTAAGGAATGTTGAATATGAAAGCCAAGGTCTAGCATGAAAAAACCCAATGTGACTAACCCCATGCTAAATGTTATGCACCTAAAGAAACAATATGTGTGATGCATCAAAGGTCATATCAATACATGGTTAAATATTTTTATAAAGGCCAACAAAAAAATGGAATGTGAACTTTTTAATAATGATGAAACACTCGCCTGTTATATACTATAATTTTGATAATAAAATGAAATGGCACATTAATTGTTTGTACGACTATTTGTCAAATAGCTAAACTAGAAGTGTATAACACCTTTGTGCAAAAGTATTAATGATCTCATTCTTTACAAATACAAAGGATTGATATGGTAGAGTATAGAGTAGATACATCTAGACCATTGGATAGAGAGTTTCCATGAAAAAAATACCCACTTGAACATTATGAGGAATCAAGTTATATTAAAATAAGTGCCATAAAAAATCCACCTTCAATTTTGAACTAAAACCAAATTAACTAGTAAAATACATGGGGTGATAAAGAAATAGATGATAAAATAGGAAGATTTTAAAGTAATAGGCATGACATGGAATTTTAAATCACCAGGTAATGTTGTCTTAATTGGTCATCAAGCTTGACCCATTGAAGAAGATACAATTAATAAATCAAAAAGGAAAAATCTCATACTTCTTTGTGGAATATACATGCAAGTTAAGCTAAATTTGCATGCATGAAGAATAGTACTAGTAAATTAAAATATTGTGTGGAATATAGGTACGTGACATATGGTATAAGAATTGTAGGGTAAGCGGTAAGGCGTGTGCGAGAACACACAACTATAAGGAAACAATTAACATTTGTTAGATCAGACCTAGGTGCAAATAGAAGACAATGTGTCACCCCTAAAATATAATTGTAGGAAAGAGAAAAGAACTTGAAAACCGGACGTAACCAAAAATAAAGAAATTGTAGAATTGGTTGAAGAAGCTAGATTTCAATAGTTTGATCATTGATATTTCTATGGCTAGGACATGAGAGTTGTATTCTTAAGAAACATTAAGTCTAACATATTAAGAGTTCAAGCATACATATATATCCTAAAAGACCTTTAGTAGGGTTAGAAGCAAGAAGAAAAGAAAATGATAAAAAAGGAAGAAAAATATACATTGTTCAATTAAGAAAACTCGAATAAATGGAATAAAAGGAGGAGGTAAAGCATGAGATGGTGATAGATTTTCCAAAAGGAGTAATGTTTGTAGTTTTAATCTAGTGATTGTGTCATGGAAATAAAAAAACACAATAATGAACAAAGATTAAAGGAAAATAAAGGGTATAAAATGGATCTGCTACGAACTAAAGTAGATATTAGTATATAAGCAAGAAATACTTTAATGCCTAATATGGTACACAAATTGCTTTCATAATATATTATTCTCTCTTATCTAAAAGGAAAATATGCGTACATTGAAAAATTGTATTATGATTACTTTGTTATAGAAAATATGCTATGGTCTATAACAATTTGTTAGCATTATATATGACGTTGGTATGCGTTAAATTGAGGATCTCAACTGAGAAATATTATCCATTAGAGGTTATTCCAAGACCTATACAAAGACTGATGTTAACACCAGACTAGTGGGGATACAGAGAGATGTGGGAAGAATCAAAAGAGTAGTCGCTAGTAAATAATACATAGGAAATGAAGTGAAGTATAAATTTCCTTGAATAAAACATAGATGTGTATTTTTGTATAACCTCAAATTTTATTAATAATTTTATGTGAAGGTGTTAAAAAGGTCGTACATGGATGGTAAACTGCTCAAAAAATTTCTTACATAATATTGTGTAGTAAAGTGAATTATGATACAATTTTGGTAATAAAAAATAAATGAAGAGATAATAAACCTATGTAGAATAACGATCAAATATAATATTGAAATATTAAAATAGACCTTGGCCATTATTTACTAGGTAGGGGATAGTAAAATATCTAGTACGGAAAGGAAAAAGTAGTACTAAACAGTAGGAATGAAATAAATGGTGAATAATTGATTTCTATAATGTAATTAAAGTAATTAATATTCAAAGTGTATCTAGGAGAAAGTGGGACCAAAAATATAAACAAATGGTTTCATATAAACAAAATTTTCCATATGAAGTGGATTCTAGAGGAAGTTATGTGTATAACAGAAGAAGACTCTCCCAATCCATTAACCTTAGATTAGAGAATAACCGTATTTCCCTTGATTGTATCTATAAAATACCATGGAAAGAAAACCATCATAGAGAAAATCATGTGCAAATCCCATGCATAAAATCATAGGTAGGTCCACCCACGTATTATAAGGTCTAAATTGTTTTTATAGAGGGGTGCTTCGGACCCTCTATAGGGGCTACTGACCCATACAAATCCCCCTACTATGCCTGGTGCAACAAATAGGGGGCACTAATCAACAATATAACACACCCAAGAATATAACACACACCAAACAAAATTAAGATCTTTTGAAAATATATATATATATATGGCATAAGATATGAATGCAAGAACTTAAATAAGTGCCAACATGAGAAGGATTAAGAAACCATATCCTACAAATATGACTTAGCATAATACAACAAGTAGCAAAAAAAGGAGTTATAGTATTAATATTGAAACAAATCGAAAATAATGCTAATAGTATAATTGAAACACAAATATTCTATAGGTTATACACTTATCGAACCACCATGGATGTCTTGTGTATGAATATTCAGTAAGATAGACAAGGTTAATGGAAAAATTGTAACCAAAGAAATTGGTCCAAAAAAAGGCTATTTTAGGGAAAATGTATACATCAACCTATGTGAAAGACATACTAATATGTGAGATATATATGAAGGAAAAAATAAAATAGGAAAATAAATGATGGATAAGGAAAAAATCAGTCGCAAAAATAACAATGCCGGTAGGATAATTAGAGAGTATCAAAATGAAAATAATAGTAATACTGGGACTCTAACTGCCCAAGAAATTAGAAAAACGTAAAGGCATTTCGAAATAGTGCTAAAAAGATGAAAAAACCTTCAACCTTATCCATAAACGTATAATAATAAACGGTAACAAAATATTAAGCGTGAAACATTTAATCCCTTAGGCGGGTAAAAAGGGAAAAGGAAATCCTTATCTAGCATCAATGTTAGGAATCAAATGGTCTCAATATAGTATGGGATTCGAGATTAGTATTGTGGTTTCGGTGGAAATTTCACAAATCATAGTGAACCAAAAATGACTATAAATGTGGTGGATATTAATGATAGCACTAGATAAATTAGGAATTTTGATAAGAATTTATGGGTTAACAGAGTTGTGAAACTTTAAGATGAAAATTGATAATTGGTGCAGCCAAAGCATGAAGAAAAATCTCTGAACTTAACTTTTTCTAACTTATGTAGTTTATATATATATATAAAAGAGTGTATGTGTGTGAAATTGTTTGGAATAGATAGAAATAATTATATTAACATATTTTGTTTAAAATAATAAGAGTATATAGAAATCAAAAATGAAAAGACTCCATGGTTGTATACATGACAAATATGTAAAAAATATTTAAAAATAACCTAAAATGCAGGCCGAACTGAAAAAGATTCAAGCGAATGAGTAAAGGAAAATATTGGATACGGAGAAAAAACAAAGTTTTGTAAAGTTGTATTTTTTATTTGATGTCAAACTTGAACTTGTCAAAATACTAATTATCTATGTAGTATTGTGAAATTCCTCAAATTTTTTTAACTTTGTGTAAAGGTATGAAAACACGTGGAAAAGCATTGAAAATAATGGGACTTATGTGATGAGGTAATTGTATTATTATTACTTATTTTATAAATAAAGATTTTAGAAATATTAAGGAAAGAGTGCTAGAGTGTAGAAGGTTTTTTTCCATCTTAGGTAAAGTTATGGTGGTCAAGTCCACATGATAGATTTCCTTTGAAGTCTCCTAAAAATATCTGGGAAAAAAATTTTAAAAATGAAATTAACATAATGAGAGATAAATATTATGTTAAAGAAAAATGAGAGAGAAAATTTTCCTTAAAAAAAAAGAAAACTATATTTTTCAAAAAATACTAGAAAAAAAAAGAGGAAAAAAAGATGACAGACCTTAAAGTATGACACTGCTAAATTTTGATGGGAAAAAAATCTATAAAATGAATCATTTAAAAATCAAAGCGGTTGTTCATTCTTATATCCAAAATATCTTAGCTCCGGGTGAACTTGCAGAGGCAATTCATGGTGGGAAGGAAGTTCTTAGATTATGAATGTTTTTCCGGGCCATCATAATGGTTAGGTTTTTGTGTAATTTTATTGTTCATGCGTAATGGTCGACGATGTGTATGTAGATTGTAGAGAATGTGAAATGTGGATAACCTATACATTATATATTTTAAGATTTATATGCGTAGTACACTTATGCTCCAATGAAGTAATTATGATTGTATGAAATTATCCTCGTATAAAAAAAAAGAGAACAATATAGGTCATGTACTCATTGGTTATATGCGAACTTCTTTATGCATGCAAATATGGTGATATGTAATTACTAGAAGTGATATTCGAATAAAGTCTTGCTAGGAGATCATTAATATACATAAAAATTGGAACACTGATTTTATTACTCGTTACAAAGATAGAAGCATTGGAGGAAGTTTCATTTTTTTTAAGACGCATATATGTTAACAACAAAATAAACTTGGACAGAATAAACCTGAGTACGTGAGAGGGATATTTATATAGATAGAATAGTAGATGATGGTTCTGTACGATTATTAAATAAATAACTTTAGATATATAGGTCATATATGAATTTATTATTACGTCTTTAGTAAGGTTTTTTTTTTCCACGTGACGATCATTATTTATATTTGTTGCTGAAGGAAAATAGAGGAGGATATATGGAAAAGGTCATATAGTGCTTACCGAGTAGAAAGAAAAGTTGATTTTTACTACATATAGGTCATAAAATCTCATGTAATAGTCATAAAGCGAAAGTTAGTTAAATTGGGAACAGCTAAGGAAAATACGAAATGGGAATTAATTCCTTGTAAACTCATAGTAGTTATAAGTTTTATTATAGCTAATGGAAATTGATTATGACTAGTTAAGGAACAAAAATCAAAACAAAACAAGAAAATGTTGCGGTGATAGTAATAGCATAACCAAGAGGGTGGTTATTTCTTAACCATATTAATAACAATGTAAGTAAGAATAATATTTGATATTCATAAAAATATAAAACTATAACATTATATACAAAGTGTATCACTGAAGCATATGAAGGAGTTACGCAGCGGAAAAACAATTAAAACACACACAACAATCAAACATGAAGACAACAATTAACATGGTTCACCCAACCAATCTAGGTTACATCCACCAAACAGAGGTATCAACAATCTTATTTATCAACAGGAGAATACAACAACAAAATTATTCATCCGCACTTCCTCTTCACACACCTAACATCTCATAATTATTTCCCTCAACGGGCTTACACTTATAGATGGGAGAAGAAACTGAATAATAAATTAGATCACACAAGAATAAGATGAAATATCTCCACATGCTAATTTGATTTCATCAGTTTTGCAACAAAAACTATTGTTGGCATATCCAAGAGATTTTCTCCAAATTAATATACAAAAAATCTCAACAATCTCCACCTGGACAATAATTAGCCTGATACCTCGTTCCTTAATTATTTTTATTTTCTTTGCAAGCCAAGAGAAGCCAGACACCATCATAGCTTCTCTAATAACACTGATTTTGTGAACATGTGTGCATAGTTTTCCTTTGTATGCACTTTTTCAAGAGAGACACCCCGTTCAGTTATAACTTGTCTTACAAAATAGTACTTAATAGGTATATGCTTTGATTTAATATGATAGGTTGGATTTTTAGCCAAGTGGATTGTACTTTGACTATCAAAAAATAACTTAATGTTGTCTTGCTGCCTACCAAACTCACCAAACAAACCTTTCAACCAAACTACTTCTTTGCAAGCATGTGAAGCCCCTATGTATTCTACTTTTGTAGTGGATAAAGAAACAATGTTTTGTAGCTTTAACATCCAGCTAATAGCTCCACCTACAAGAGTAAAGACATATCTTGAAGTTGACCTTATCTTATCCAAATCACCTGCAAAATCGGAATCAACATATCCAAAAACAAATTCACTACTTCTGTTATAAGTGATACAATAATCGCTTGTGCCTCTCAGATACCGAAGCACCCGTTTCATTGCTGACCATTGTTCTTTCCCAGGATTTTCCATATACTTGCTAACAACCCCAACTGCATGCGAAATATCTAGTCGTGTACAGACCATCGCATACATCAATGTTCCTACTGCATTAGCATAAGGTATTTGAGACATATATTCATTTTCTTCATTCGTATTAAGACATAAACTTGAAGAAAGCTTAAAGTGGGAAGCTAAAGGGACTGAAACTGGTTTCACATTGTTCATACCAAACCTTAAAAGTATTTTCTCAATATACTTCTCTTATGATAACCACAGCTTACCATTGCTCCTGTCTCTGAAAATCTCCATGCCCAAAATATGTCTTGTTGCTCCTAGATATTTCATACCAAACTTCTTAGCCATATGAGCCTTTAACCTGTTGATCTCAGTAATGCTTTTTCTTGCTAAAATAATATCGTCAACATATAACAATAAGATAATCAATATGTAATTCTTTAATTTCTTAAAGTAAACACAATGATCATATTCACTTATATAATTTTGGCTCATCATGAAAGAATCAAATTTCTTGTACCATTGTCGAGGCGACTACTTCAGACCATACAATGATTTATTGAGCCTGCAGACAAATTTCTTGTTACGATTTTGAACAAACCCTTCAGGTTGTTCCATATAAATCTCTTCATCTAGATCTCCATATAAAAATTCAGTCTTAACATCTAGTTGTTGTAATTCTAAATCAAGTAAAGCAACTAATGCTAAGACAATTCGAATTGAAACAATTTTAACAACTGGTGAGAATATCTCATGAAAGTCAATTCCTGCTTCCTAAGAAAAACCTTTAGCGACCAGCCTTGCTTTGTAACTGTCTTCTTTATCATCAACACCTTTTTCAATTTGTAAACCCATTTTACATCCTATAGTTTTTCTGTCTTTAGGAAGTTCTACCAGAACCCATGTGGCATTATTGTCTAATGCCTTCATCTCATCCTTCATAGCTTCTTTCCACTTATTACTGTTAGAACCTTCTACACCTTCCTGATAGCATAAAATTTCATCATCATTAGCGGTTAAAGCAACTAAAGTAACATAATCATGATACCTTTTCGGAGGACGTCTCATTCTCGTGGACCTCCTTAAAGATGTTTTTGGTTCTTCCACAATTTGTTGATTATTATCTGTAGGAACTTCTTCATGATCTGCATCTGAAACTTGTTCATGATCTGCATCTGAAACTTGTTCATCTGGACTATCATTAGTATTTGAACTTGTTTCAAACTGAGTATGTTGAAACTTAGGTACATTTTCTTGTTTCAATTTATCATCTACATTGGGATTATCAAGTGAAGATTCATTGAATTTAACATCTCTTTTAATCATTATCTTGTGAGTAGTAGGATCCCACAACATGTATCGCTTAATCCCATCACCATATCCAAAAAAGATATATCTTTTTTATTTAGGATCTAATTTAGAACGTTGATGTTTCAAAATTAGAGCATATGCATCACAACCAAAAACATTCAGTTTAGTATTATCACAATGATGAGCTTTCCATAACTCTTGAGGAATTTTTCATCCTATTGTAGTTGATGGTGATCGATTTATCAAATAGCAAGCCGTAGATATTTCTTATGTTGATAATTCCTTCTATAAATTGGCGTTACTCAACATATTTCTTTCTCTTTCTAAAAGAGTCTTGTTCATGCGTTCAACAACTCCATTTTGCTAAGGAGTATAAGCAATAGTTATATGTATTTCGATCCCAACTTCCTTGAAATAATTATAAAATTCCTTTGAAGTAAACTCACCAGCATTTTCAGTTCTTAAACATTTAATGGTTCTTCCAGTGATGTTCTCTACTAATGCTCTAAATTGCTTAAAAACTATGAATACATCAGACTTTATTTTTAAACAAATAATCGCTTGTGCCTCTCAGAAATCATTACCCATGTAAACAACTCCATCGTTGATTTATTTATAACATTTAAACCACTCTTTATGAATGCACGTGTGATTGGAGGCACCAAAATCTAATAGCCAATGTTGATCATGATTTAACAACTTAACTGATAGAACTTCATCACTTATACCTGAACTGGATTCTGAACCTGAACATGTATCTTTCGTGTTTTCCTATTTATTTTCTGTTGAAGAGTCTCCTTTCGATTTTTGCTATCTCTTCCAATAGTCCTTCTTCAAATGTCTCGATTTTATGCAAAACCAGCATTTTAGCTTGCTCTTCTTCCCTTTTGATTTTTACAGAGATTTTTTCTTCTGACTGAAGCATTTTTCTTTAGAACGACCTATAACCATCATTTCTTCTGATGTAGAGGTTTCTAAATTTAACCTTTTCCTGGTTTCTTCAGAAAGAATAGCTCCAAAAAAATCATCAAATTCAAGGGTTTCTGATGAACTATGACTTATAAAAGTAACAAAATGATCCCATGATTTGAGAAAAGAGCATAATAAAGTTACAACTTTATCTTCTGAATCAAATTTTACTTCTATACTTTCTAAATACACCAAGAGAGTATTAAAGATATTCAGATGATCAGTTATCGTCATGCCTTCCTTCATGCGAAATATGTACAACTGTCTCTTCAGAAGAATCCTATTTGATAAGGATTTTTTCATGTACAACTTATCTAAATTTTTCCATAAACCAACAACTGTTTTCTTTGACATGATGTTAAATAACATGTTGGGGTTCCCATGTTTTGGCCAGGTTGGCAAGACCAAAAGATGAGACAACATAGAACCACTTTCAAACCTTAGGATCTAGCCCTCCTAGGTCCAGAGAGGGATCTCTCTATATGAGTCAAAGGGTATGTATTTGAGGCTCTAAGTTATGATTTTAGGCTAGTTATATGCACAAGGTTTGTTTGTTTGTTTATGTTTGGTTGTTGGGAATCAGGAAAGAAGGGTCCAATATAAGACAAGGATGAGCAAAGAAGAAATTAGGCAAAGGTAGATAACTCAGAGAACATCAAGGCCATTGGGCAATGGAGTCAAGAAAGAATTTAATTGTGTTCAATGTGCAAGCTTTCAGTTGGGCAAGTCATCCAGAGCATTTGGATCTTGAAGATGATATTTGGAATGGGACATTAAGGACTGAAAATGAAAGGAGAAGAAACACCCAATTCTGTCTATAGATCAGGCCAGAGGTCATTTAACTCCAGAGCTGCTTGGACAGAATCAGAGGCAATACAGGGGATCTTAGAAAGGCTTAATTGAGATGGTAAGATCCAAGTGAGGGAGAGATAGGGTTCTTGACCTCCCAGTGTTCTCAACTCATCCAACTAAATCCTAGCAAGGACATCTAAACATAGATTTCTTCAATTCATACATCAGAGAGCAGGTAATGACATCCACTACACTGGTTAAATCAATTGAAATCAATATTCAGATACACATGTAAGCAAAAAACATAAAAGGCTGGGAGAGCAGCAACATAAGGTCCCTATCAAGGGTAAATCTTATGCCAAACTTCTGATGCCCGCCAGTAGAAATGGAATGAAATGAAATCAAACACAGAGATAGGAAAACATCACCAGCTATTTTAGATCAGGATCCAAAGAAACATGCTTGTCATATTAAAAACAACACCAATCAGGTACATCATTGCCCACAGCTTGAACATTTAGTCTGAATACATGAAATCTCAGCCTATATTCCAATATTACACAGAGAACTTGTCTCAAGAGAAACTTCTTGCATCTCTCTGATATCTCATCAACAACCTTTACAATAATTTCCTTCTGTGTTTTATAGCAGAGGATGAACAGAAGATCGACTAAGGAGGTAGGTGAACACTAAATGCTATATTAAACATTCGAAAGGAAGAGGGCCGAGGCCCATTCTTCTTGTATGCTAAGTATTTAATCTCTGTCACCCCCTTTATGAAAGAGTGATCTTCTTCAGATATGATTTTGACATGTTTTGGCTGTGGTACTCCTGGTGATTTGAACAAAAATAAAATAAAATATTGAGAAGTCTGCCATATCAATGCTCTGGTGATTTTGAACTATTGTCAGGGTGGAAACTCCTTCAGGGATAGGGTGTTAAATAAAAGTTGTATGGGCGCCCTATACTTGATGAGGAAAAACATTCTGTTGACGAATAAACCCTGATGTTACCTTTTACTCATGCTCAGGACCTTCTGATCGATCCTCAGGGTCCTCAAACTGGTGCTTTGCCTCTTAGATTACTGATTCAAGGCCCAAGATCTTCATTAGCGTGCCTTAATCTCCTTTGCTTTGTATTGGAACACTTTGCCGCTTCATCTCTGCATCTGACAGGTTAGCTCGAGCTTTTAATAATGCTGGAAGGTTTTCTACAGATTCTGAACCCTATTCTCTTAAATGATCGTCCTGTCCTCACCTTCTCGGGTCTTTGCTCATAAATTCGGCCGCTTTAGATGATCTTCCTTGATTTCACTGTCACTGTGCAGAAGCTGCACATTATGGTGGTCTTTTATCACTTACAGCCCTACAAAACAACAAATTTGTCAAGAAATCCATGGGTGGGGATGACAGATGCGGTATGGATGCAAATAATGGCCATGCAGATAATGAGGTGGAGGGAGATTGCGGAGAAATGGCGACAAATTGCTCTAGTGGATGGTGGTGGTCTGCAGAGTGAAAAAACGAACGAAAAAACATTAAAAAACACGAAAATGAACCACTTATATGTAATGGAATGGGCGAAGGCATGAAGGGTATACATGGAGATGACAGGCGAAACGGGATATTGTGAAACAGTCAATGGCGAAGGAACAAAACCTTACCGTCAATCGCGGTGGAGATCAATGGTGGAAAACACATCTGGGGTGATAGACAGTGGGCCAGGAGTACGGCGAGGGTGGTTTAAAATGACGCGCAATTTTGTTGATTGATGACCGTATAATGAAGCTATCAAGATCTGACGGCTGTGGTGAATTTCGCTGTGTGACTTGAACTGAAAGATAACGCGCGGGGAGAAAGTGGTTTTGCCATCGTACAGAAGACAAGTGTCGGCAGTTATATGGAATCACTGGGTGCTCAGGAAAAACCACCAGCTATGCATAAGCGGTGCGAAATAAACTAGCGGGTTTGGAACAGTGCATGGGCAGGGACCACCGGCGGGAGGACTGTGGACCGTTGATCTAATGGGGAAATGAATGGAGATCGCGTGATAAGGAAAAGGACGGGGGGAAAATGAAGCGCGTTGGGATTCATGCTCACCGTCCGATCAACCAAGATTGACAGATGGAATTTCGCCCGATAAACTCAGTGGATAAGCACCTTTGGAGTTGGCGGACGGTTCCAGGATCAAGTTTTATGGGGGAAAAAATCGCGAGCTGGGTGAGAAGGGGTTGAGGCCTATTATATGGTAGAAAGTGGGTTTTAACCCATTTTAATGCATTTTGGAGCCTCTGGAGGGTTAATGATAGGGTAATAATGGGGGAATTTGGGAAAACAAAGGGTGTAGGGATTTTAGAGGGTATTTAGGGGGTTAATAGGGAAATCCAAAAGGGAAAAGAAGGACTTTGTCAAAGGGGATAGGAGGTGAAAATGTGGTGCTTTGCAAGAGTATGAGGGGCAATGTTGGTCAATTAGGAGCAGCATTATAACCAGTGAGGCCTTAGATGGGAAATCATTAGAGGGGATTTTATTGAAAAGAAAAGGCCTGCAGAAGACCTCAAGGATGATGTGTCTTCAGGGGAGATGCATTCCTTGAAGGTCTCCAAAATAATATAGCCCCCAACTTTCTTGTCAATAATTTCATAGGGGGGCTAACAGTGGCTCCACATGGCGATGGCTTCTTCTTGAAGGAGGCAAGGAACTAGAAATTATCTTTGGAGTAGGCCAGGTGCCTGCTGCTTGGCACATCCTTTCTTTCTTTTATTTTCAGCTGCCACAAAATGATAGAAATATCAGCAGAAAAACTTCTCCCAACCAGACTACCTACCCAAACTATTGTCCTAGCATTTTCCCTTGGGTGCATTTGAGCTAGCCGACCCTTTACATCATTTATTTTGGAAACAGAAAACAAACCTATTCTACTTCTACCGTTATTTCTCCATGAGACCAGATTGGATTGTTGGTCTCACATATTTCTCTACCTAATCTAATATCTGCTAGGATTAAACTGTCCAGTAGACTTCTTCTCTATATTCTAAGACAAGAAATTGAAGAACAGTCAAGCCAGGATTAGACTGTCTGACTTGCTGTGATTCCAAGGCATAAAGACAGTTGCACATGGACAAAAGTTCGCAGAAGACTGAAAACAAAAATGTGAAGGCTTAAAATTTGAAAATTGAAATATCCTTCTTATCCTTTGTGACTAAAGTTTTGAGCATATTAGAGTCACTTCCTTTCTTCATTTCAGCTCTGGTTTTAGGCATGTTAGAGTTTATTCTTCTTCCTTTGTTGGTCCAGGTTTTGAGTGTGTTAGGACCAGCTTCTCTACTTCTTGTATGGACAGATACTGAGGTGCGATATCTTTGTGAGCCTCATCTTGAGAATTTTTCTAAGCAAGAGCAAACTCCATACCAAGTTCATCGTACATTGGTCTGGAGTAGGCCCTTACTCAGGAAAATGCATGAGCTTACCAGAGCCAATATTTTACACTTAAGAGGTTCATGTTTTGGGCGTGTCTAAACCTCTCCTTTTTCTTTGTTTTTGGAACATTTTTCTCTGTTTTCTTGAAAGTAAAATTGCAATGGTATGTACAATGGAAATGGAGATTGGAAATGAAAATCAACAGAAGTAATGCTTGAGCATCCTGCCATTGACAGGACCCCCAGAAAGCTTTGTACCATCAAGTTCTTGTAAGAAGAATGCATTAGGACCCAGAGGCTTGGATAATATATGGACCCTGCCACAAACTGTCAAACTTGCCGTGTTTACCTTTGTCCTCTCTCCTTGAATCCCACTTCAGAACCTTGTCCCCAACTTTGAAAACAACAGCTTTGGTTATCTTGTCAAATAATTTCTTTATGTTTTCTTGGACTTTGACTGCTCTGTTATAAACCTGCTCCCTTGTTTGCTGAAGATGGATTGTTTCATTTATTCTCCTCACCATACTGTCTTCTTCTGTCTGAATCTCTTGGACCAGTTTGATTACTGGTACCCCAAGGCTGATAGGAAATACTGCCTCTGTACCATAAACAAGCTAAAAAGGTTGCATGCCAATGGATTTCTTAGTTGTAAGCCTGTCAGCCCACAGAGCATGTACCAACTTATTGTGCCATGACTTCTTGTTCTCGTCCAACAACTTTTTGATGATGATCATTAGGCTTTTATTTGATGATTCATCTAAGCCATTACCTTGAGGGTAATAGGCAGTTGAATGACCAAGTGTTATTCCATACCTGTGACAAAAATCGATCATTTTCTTGGATCCAAAAGTAGCAGCATTATCAGTGATTATTTTCCTTGGGCAGCCAAATTGAGAGAGAATATGACCTTCTAAGAATCTGATGATGACTGAATCTGTGGCATTCCTAGTAGGTATGGCCTCTATCCACTTGGTGAATTAGTTTGTGGCTGTTAGGATCCATTTGTGTTGTCTAGAAGAAGCAGGGTGTATTTCTCCAATAAAGTCTAGGTCCCATTGCATGAAGGGACCTTCTACAGTGATGGGTTGTAAAGGGAGGGGGAGGAGATTTCTTCTGCCTTCAAAGATTTGGCATTTATGATAGGCAGTTACCATTTTATGGACATCATTGAAGAGTGTGGGCCAATAATAGCCAGCCCTGAGTATCTTGTTTGTAGTGGCTTTCCAATTCAAGTGGCCTCCACACTCTCCAGCATGGAACTCCTGTTTAATTCTTTCAGCTTCAGGTTCAGGCAAGCATTTAAGCAATAGGCCATTTGGGTTTTTCCAATATAAGTTCTCATTCAAAATGCAGTAGTTTATAGCTTTCAGTTTTATGAATTTGGACTTAGTTTTAGACAGTTCTAGAGGGGCATTGAGATGGGTGAGCATGTAAAGGATATCAGAATACCAAGGAGAGCTCTGAAACCTCTCCTCAACAGTTGGGTGGGGCGATCCTTTTTGCTCATCTAAGGCGTTAACCATGTCAATGTCAAGGGCCTGCAGATTAGATTCAGTCATTAATTGTGCCAGGCCTTGACCTTTGATCAGTTTGGTGGGCTTTATTTCAAGGTCATATTCTAATATAGTAGCAATCCATTTGCCCCTTTTCCCATCAGGGTCTTGGGACAAAATGTCTTTGACCACTATAGTTGGCACATAGGCAATGGTGCGAGAATGAAGAATGTACACCCTAAAGTCTTTTAAGGCCTTTACCAGGGCATAGGCCTGCTTTTCCATAATGTTGTACTTCAAGGGTGCATCCCTTAAGGCTTTTCTGAAGAAGGCAATTGGCTGTTCCATTCCCTCTGTGTTTTTCTGCAGTAAGACTGTTGTGTAACCAGCTCCAAAAATAGAAGAAAAAAGATATCAACGCCTCAGAAATAAGCCACTTCGAGGGGGCAACCTCCAATACATTACATAAATGAACAATTATTGGATGATACAATTTACAAAACCTCCTTTCTATATATAGGAGTCCATGGGCCATAATGTAATCCTAGTGGGCCACAATGTAATCCTAGCCGACCTAACAATAATAATTTAAGGGCACAATAATAACAAAATGGGGGTTACAAGGGTACAATAATAACAATAAGGGGGTTAAACTAACAATAATAAGGGACTATACTAATAATATAGGGACCTAACATGCCCCTCTCCTTCAAAAAAAGTGTTGTCCTCAACGCTTGAGTAGCTCTGGGTGCTTTTGTATAAAATTCTCATCCTCCCATGTAGAATCTTCAGTGGGTAAGTTCTTCCACTTGATGAGATATTTTGAAATTGATCGATTCCATAGTTGTCGAGTTCTTGTTTCCATGACTGCTTCCGGTTCCAATATGATTTTTCCTTCCTCATCAAGTTCTGGAAATATTGTTTGAACTGGAAGATTTTCACCTATAACCTTCTCTAAGCATGAAACATGGAAAACTGGATGTACTCACGAAGAAGCAAGAAGCTCCAATTTGTATGCCATAGTACCAATCTTTTGCAACACCTTGTAAGGAACATAGTACTTTGGCAATAATTTATTATCCTTCTTAGCTTGCTTGGGGGACATTTTTTTATATGGTTGTAGCCGTAAAAATACCCAATCTCCTACATCAAAACTTCTCTCGCTATGATGTTGATCTGCCTGTTGTTTCATTCGATTTTGTGCCAAATTCAGGTTATCCTTTAAGAGTTGTAGAACTTCTTGCTGATGCTCGATGTGATCTTCCACTGCTTGAAATTTCGAATTTTCCCTTAAAGATGATGTGATCGATGGTGGATGATATCCATAAAGTGCCATAAATGGGGTCATTTTTGCTGCAGTATGGAAGGAAGTGTTATACCACCATTCACCGAGAGGTAACCACTTGACCCATTGTGTTTGTTTATCAGATACAAAACAACGAAGATATCCTTCCAAACATTTATTTACTATCTCTATTTGACCATCAGATTGAGGATGATAAGATGAGCTATGAGCTAATTGAGTACCCAAACAAGAAAATAACTCTGTCCAAAAATTTCCCGTAAAAATGGGATCTCCGTCGCTCACAATAACCCTTGGGCTTCCATGTAGCTTTTGAATTCTGTCCACAAATGTAGTAGCAACTGTACTTGCTTTAAATGGATGAGATAATGCACAAAAGTGTGCATACTTGGTAAGTCTATCAACTACCACCATGATGAGACTCTTTCCTTCGGACTTAGGTAAACCTGTGATAAAATCCATTGAAATCTCCTCCCAACGTTGACTTGGAATGGATAAAGGTTGTAGAAGTCCTGGGTTCTTAATTGTTTCCACTTTATTCTGCTGGCAAACCAAACATTCCGCCACAAACTTTCGAATATCAGATTTAAGGCCATCCCAAAAAAATTCTTTCTTCACCCTGTGGTAAGTTTTTTAAAAATCCTGAGTGTCCTCCTAAAGGAGAAGTGTGCAATTCCAGAAGAATCTTTTGTTTTAGTTGGGAATTCTTACAAAGATATAAGCGATCTTTGTACCATAAGGAATCATTTTTCCAACTAAATGTATCAGATGTACTAGGATCTTGCCGCAACTTTTGAATGAGTGTCCATACTTCTTTTTCCTTCTTCCATTCATCTCTTGCTTCAGTTATCCAATCTGGTTGGATAATAGAAATGGCACAAAGCAATGCTTCCACCTCTTCATTCTTTCTTGAGAGTGCATCTGCAACAACATTAAGCTTTCTTTTTTTGTAGATTATTTCAAAGTCATAACCCAACATCTTTGTGACCCATTTTTGCTGCTCTTCTGAAGATAGTCTTTGTTCCAAAAAGTGTTTAAGACTATCATGATCATTTTTTACCTTGAAGTGTCTTCTCATTAGGTAAGTTCGCCATTTCTTTAGTGCATGAAGTATTGCTAACATTTCCTTCTCATAAATAGGTTTCTGTAAATACTTTCCTTTGATTGGACGACTTTCAAAAGCAATGGGTCTTCCTTCCTGCATTAAAACTGCACCAATTCCATTTCCTGAGGAATCACATTCCACAATAAAGGTTTTCGTGAAGTCTGGCGTAGCTAAGACCGGTGCTAGGCACATTGCCTCTTTAAGATGTTCAAAGGCCTTAGTTGCTTCAGGAGACCATGAAAATGCATCTTTCTTCAATAATGTTGTTAGAGGTGCTGCTATTCTCCCATAATTCTTAACAAACTTGTGATAATAGCATGTTATCCCAATAAATCCTCGCAACTGCTTTATTGTCTTGGGGACTTTCCATTCCTTGATGGATTTAATTTTGTTAGGGTCTACTTTAAAACCCTCGTGAGATATAATATGACCTAGATATTCCACCTCTTGTACTCCAAATAAACATTTGGATATTTTTTCATATAATTGTTTCTCCTGCAATAGTTTGAGCACCCTGTCAACATGTTCAACATGATCCTTCCAAGACCTGCTGTAGATTAGTATATCATCAAAAAATACTAGCACAACTTTTCTAAGGAAGGGTTTGAAAATGGAATTCATCAACCCTTGAAATGTAGAAGGTGTATTGGTAAGGCCAAAAGGCATGACCAAAAATTCATAATGACCCTCATGAGTTCGAAATGCTATTTTTGGAATATCTTCAGTCTTCATTCTAATTTGATGATATCTTGAACGAAGATCCAACATGGTAAAATAAATTGCTCCATGTAACTCATCCAATAATTCATCAATCATAGGAATGGGAAATTTATCTCTAATGGTGAGCTTATTGAGCTCCCTATAATCCGGACACATTCGCCATGATCCATCTTTCTTGTGTACCAATACTACAGGAGCAGAGAAAGAACTTTGACTAGGTTGAATTATACCCGCCTCTAACATTTCTGCAATCATACGTTCAATTTCGCTCTTTTGGAAGTAAGGATATCTATAAGGCCTGATGTTTGGACGAACACTTCTCGGAATCAAATGAATAGCATGATCATGATCACGAATAGGTGGGAGTCCTTTGGGAGTTTCAAACACCTTGGAATGATTGTCCAAGACTTGTTGGAGATCTGCAGAAATAGATGATTTTGATGTCGGAACTTCTAGTGAGCATAATTGTGCAATTACTCCTCGTTGTTATTTCTTTAGAAGCTTTGTCATGACATTAGAGCTTATTATCCTTCCCGGCTTCCCTTCAATACCCCGTAATTCGACTTCCTTTCCTTCTGAAAAAAATTTCAAGAAAAGTTCTTGAAAATTAAAAGCTACCGTCCCCAAAGATTGTAACCATTGTACTCTTAGTACAACATCAGCACCTCCCATAGGAATGGAAAGTATTGGACTAGTCAATACATATTCCCCCATGGTTAGCTTGATATTATGGCATTTTCCAGAGAAATTTATAGTTCCTCCATTTGCAACCATCACTTGACATTCTGGTGCCGGGTATAGGAAACAATTTAATTCCTTGGCTACCTTACAATGAATAAAATTATGGGTGCTACCTGAATCAATCAACACTATTACCTTTTTCTTCTTGATTTGTCATTCTATCTTGAGAGTTTGAGGAGTGGTAATTCCTGCCAGTGCATTACATGATATGGTCGGATTCATTTCTTCCTCTTCTAGGGCTGGTTCCTGGTGTATATCCTCTTCTTGTTCATTTTCTTCTTCTTCTTCACAATCTATGTAAAATAATTTCTTCTCAGCACACTTATGACCATTAGTGTATTTGCTATCACAACTGTAGCAAAGCCCTTTTGCTCTTTTTTCTTCCAATTGTTGTGGTGTCAACCTTGTAGGTTGTGGAAATCTAGGCGTAGCAACACTTCCTTCTTTATAGAACTGAGTGGTAGGCTTCCTTGTCGCCATAATTTTACATTCAACTTTTCTTGCCAACCTGAATGCCTTCTCCAATGAATCAGGTTCCAAAACGCGAACTTCATGTTGGATGTTATCCTTTAAAGTGCCTAGGAAGAGATCAATCCTGTGTTCCTCTGTAAGATCAGTTACCCTTATATTCAATTTTTGGAAGTCCTCACTGTGCTGCCCCACTAAACCCTTTTGTTTGAGATTTATCAATTGGGTAAAGAAGGTGTTGCTCTTTGTATCCTCATAATGTGCTATCATTTCCTCCGTAAAAATTGACCAAGTGACAATTTTTTTACGGGAGCAAAGCCATCGATACCATACAAATGTATTTTGTTCTAAATGCAAAGTTGCAATGCGTACCTTTTTTGTGTTTTTCACATTATGTAGATCAAAATATTGCTCCATCTGTAGTATCCATGTTACAGGATCCTTTCCATCAAACTTCCTCCTATCCATTTTCGGAATATGGTGGTTCTTCCCGCCAACATTAGAGTTTATGAAATCACGATTAACATTTATTTTGTTCTCATCATGAGGCTCTTCTACTATCTTTTCACCATTAGGAAAAATTTATTGTATCAAATTTGTCAAATCATCAATGTTTGATTTTAGATCATCCATCTTAGCTTCCATGCCAGCTTCCATGCCATCCATCTTAGCTTCCACGCCTTTCTTCAAACCTTCCATCTTCACTTCCACGCCATCCATATTAGCTTCCATGCCTTTCTTCAAACCGTCCATCTTCACTTCCACGCCTTTCTTCAAAACTTCCATTTTATTTTTTGTTGCTCTTTGCGAGAGTAAAATTTGTTGCACTTGCTCTTGTAATTTTGATAGATCATGTTGCAATTCTTCATCTTCATGAGTCATGGTAGAGCCTTCTAAAGGTTTAATGGGTGTTGAATTCTTTTTAGGCGCCATTTTAGAATCCAATATTGATACCTATTCTACAATATTCCCTTGGAATCAATTCAACTTGATTCTTCAAACAAGACTTATGCAATTCGGAAAAAAAATACACACCTTTTACTTGCTTTGAGGAGCTCGATATTGAAATTGAATTTTCTCTGTAACTGAAAATCTTCAATATATAACATTCATCCCTGTAGTAGCCCTATGAAGCTTCTTTCAAATGCCACAGGTCTGATCTAATTTGGATTCCCCAAGAAAAATTTGTGTCCAATCTCCCACAATGACCTAATTTTGGACTGGTTCAGTAGAGAAAACTCGTAGGACTTACCACGTCTCACTGTTTCGTCCTTTGTCTCTGAAATTAATAGCCAAGAAACTACAGTCTATGTACTTGCAACCAATTTTTATGGCACTCAAATCCACTGGCCAGAGAGAGAGTTATTGAACTTTTCCCACGATCACCTCTTTGAGACGCAATTCAGGAGCCTGACAAATCACTACCTTCCACAGATCATATCTCCAAAAATATTGCGAACCAAGCTCTGAAATTTTTTAACGAATTTCCTCAGGATTTCAGCTTTGTACCATATCAATTTCAGATTCTGAACCTTCGTAGAAATAAATTTGTAGCAACAATGCCACGATGACTTGTTTAGGAGCTTGAAAAAAGACCTAACTTCCACAGATGATATCTCCGAAAATATTGCGAACCAAGCTCTGAAATTTTTAGAAAATATTCCTCGGGATTTCAGCTTCGCACCCTAAAAATTTCAGCTTCTGAAACTTCGTAGAAAAAATGTTATAGCGAAAATTCCACGATGACCTGTTTTGAGCAACGAAACCCTAGAATCCAAGGCTCTGATACCAAAATGTCAGTAAATCACTCCAAAATAGAAGAAAAAAGATATCAACGTCTTATAAATAAGCCACTTCGAGGGGGAAACCTCCAATACATTACACAAATGAACAATTCTTGGATGATACAATTTACAAAACCTCTTTCTATACATAGGAGTCCATGGGGCCATAATGTATCCTGAAGCACACAATGTAATCTCAAATTAATTTTAACAATAATAATAATTTAAGGGCACAATAATAACAAAATGGGGGTTACAAGGGTACAATAATAACAATAAGGGGCTTACACTAACAATAATATGGGACTATACTAATAATATAGGGACCTAACAAAGACTACAGCCATGGTGTGCTCGGAGGTGAATGAAAAGATCAGAAAATCTTTTGATAAATCTGGGCTGATCAGGATAGGGGCCTGTGTGAGTGCAAGTTTTACCGACTCAAAATATTTCTTGGCTTCAACAGTCCACTTAATTCCTACACCTTTCTTTAGCATGTTAGTCATTTTCGTCAGGTGCTCAGCTAGGTTGGGAATGAATCTCCTAAGGAAATTTATCTTCCCAATGAAGGACTGTAGTTCTTTGATGTTTCTCGGGTGTGTGATTTGAAGTATCCCCTCAACTCTTTGTGGGTCTATCCTAATCCCTTTCTCAGATATAATATGGCCAAGAATTTTACCTTCTTGCAGCCCAAAAATAGTTTTCTTAGGATTTAGTGACATACCATACCTTCTACATTTTTCAAAAACATTCCTCAGATGTTTCAAGTGTTCTTCTTCAGTTTTAGAAAAGACAGTCAAGTCATCCAAGTAGATAACTATGAAGTGTCCTATCTCATCTGAGAAAGCTATATCCATTGCTCTCTGGAAGGTAGCCCCAGCATTCATCAGTCCAAAGGGCATTTTAACATACATAAAGGTGCCCCATGGAGTGGTAAATGTTGTTTTGAGTTGATCCTCTGGGAGTACTAAGACCTGATTGTATCCAGAAAAACCATCAAGCAGGGAGATTCTTTTAGAGCCCACTACCTTTTATAAGATATGTTCCATTCTGGGCAAGGGGTAGTTTTCTTTCAGGGAGGCTCTGTTCAGGTTTCTGAAGTCTATGCAAAGTCTGATCTCCCCTGTTTTCTTTCTCACAGCCACTAGATTTGATACCCAATCAGAAAACCTCATAGGGACTATTATGCATGCGTCATACATCTTCTTAATCTCCTTTTCAACTGCAGGCAATTGTTTTGGATTGATTCTGTGGAGTTTTTGTCTGAAAGGCTTCTGATTTTCCTTCAAGGGTATTTTGTGCTGTATTATGTT
Source organism: Pinus albicaulis (assembly GCA_034641835.2). Lineage (NCBI taxonomy): Eukaryota > Viridiplantae > Streptophyta > Pinopsida > Pinales > Pinaceae > Pinus > Pinus albicaulis. The sequence goes on along the minus strand of CM076578.1, from coordinate 185,619,086 downwards.
TGTGTCATAGGCCTTTAAGTATTCGTAACTCCACGCAAACACGTCAATGAATTCCTTGAAGAGGTCAACGCATCTCTTCTTCATGTTTGCAGGTATAGACTTAGCCAGTTTGATCATTTTGGGTTTATCTTCAGTGCCTATGTTGCATTCTTCCACATCAGAATCTGCATGTTCTATAGTGGGCTTTTTCGCTACATCATCAAAGTCAAAAAGGTCCTCCAACGGTGCCAGGCCTCTAGGTACATTCTTATCTTTGGCCTGCAGCACCTCCATTTCCTCACTATCTGCGTTTTCACATTTTGTGGTTGCACTTCCAGTTTCTAGGGGAAAAGTGTTTATTTATATGCTACAAGGTGGGGTTTCCTCACTAGAGGAATCTTCACTCAGGCAGTTGTCTTCAGATTTAGAGTCTGAATCAGAAAATTCAAACTCGTTTCTGCCTATCAGGAAATCCTTGATCTGTTTATTTCGTTAAATACCTGCCAATATTTTTCATTGTCTGGCACTGTAGGTCTGAAATTGGTATGAACGATGATTTGTTGTTCAGGGGGAGTCTTAGGATATGAAAAAGCCAGGCAAGCTAATCCGTTAGCAATAACATTTTGACCCCTAGGGACAAACACCAGCTCACATTCCATAAAATTTTTCAGTATATCCATGGAATCATTCCTGTATGCCCTGAGCTCAGGGTGTTTTGCTGAATACTCACCGTTTACTTGTTTTATGACTAACTCTGAGTCTCCTCGTACAACTATCCTATGGGCTCCCAATTTTTTCAATAGATTCAGGCCAAGGATAAGAGCTTCGTATTCTGCAATATTATTCATACATTTGAAGTGCAGATTTACAGCATGGCTCTCACCGTGGTCACTCTCTATGTTACGTATCCACACCCCTGCCCCAGCATCTTTCCTAGTATAAGACCCATCGAAATTCATCTCCCACAGGGGTTCATTTTCTGTCTTGTCATTCTTTCCTTCCCTATAGCTGGGTTCGCCATTGTGTTGCATTATAGGGTATGTACTAGGCTGCAGGTTGTTTCGTTCTTCATGACATGTGTGGAGCTTAGAGAGTTGGCTATCTTGCTGTTTACATTTTGTTTCTATTTATGGTTCACTGAGAGTTTCGTTTCCAGTACCCCACCCATGGTTTCCTTCATCGTATTCTTCCAGGGTAGCCATTATGTTAAGGTCCATGGGCTCTATGTTATTGTTTGTATTTCTGTTTTCTGACACTGGCTCTCCTAAGGATGGGTCGTTATAAAGAATGAAAGAATCCAGGTCTGTGTGTACAGAGTATAATGGTGAATTTTCAGGTTTCTCAAGGCTACTGACTAGGAACTTCATCTAGGACTCTCTATACAGTCTCCTAAGTTGGCCAAATATAGCGATAGTGGCATATGAGCCATTCATCTGCATCGTTACTTGTAGTTTGGCTCCCCATGATCTAGATAGCAGCATGCCATACTTAGGTGGCACATCTGCCACCACAACATCCATGACCATACATTTGGCAGGAATCTGGGTCAAGCTCACACACAAGTCTTTGATTAGACCTAGGCATTTTACTCTGCTAGATTCAAATGAGTACAAATATTTGTAAGGGTGGGTTATCTCTAGGCCTAATCTCTCCATCACTACCTTAGGCATTAGATTGTGCGATGCTCCAAAATCGTGCACGGCATTGTGGAGTATTTTTTCATGAATGTTGAGACTAATATAAAAAGGTGGAACTACCCCTTCCTGAAACTTTCCCTCAATCTTTGGACCAAACAGGAGGGCATGTTGATCATCGCTCAAATTCACAATGTTGTTTCTTTCCCCCAAATTCAACGCTTTCAAAATTTGGCCTTTATATACATCCCGAGTGGCCAACTCAGAGAGCGGGACTGAGATTTTAATTTTTGCAATCTCACTTTCCAAATTGAAAGTGGACTGGTTCTTGGAAATGCTCGACTCTATTTTATTAGCCACCTTGGTGACCGAATCGGTTTGTAATTTCTCACTATGAATAGGGTTAGGAACAATTGTATCAGGAGTACTAATTATAGTGCTAGTACTACTAGCGGGCTCACCTCATTTTTCATTCTTCTGGTTGTCTTTTTCTTTGTTCTTCCCAGAACTTTCAGCTGCTGATTTGCTATTTACAGCAGATGCTTTAGAAGTTTTATCAGATCTCTTCTTGATGGTAACCCCAAGAGTCTCAATTTTGGAATTTTCTTGGTTCTTTTTGCTCCTAAGTTCATATTTTTCTCTGACCTGCATCATGACATTTTCAAATCCTAATCTGTAATCCCCAGTTTCTAACCATTCCTCATCCCAGTATGAAGGTGAGGGTTGGTCTTCCCCTAAATCATAGTTAAGGACTGAGTCTTCTGTTTCAAACATGTTTCTTGTATTCCCTTCAGACTCCTCTATGATTTCCTCATCCTCATCGAGGAAGTTTTGGAACGGGCGAATAACTTGTTGATCTTATTCTTTTTGTCTGTTGGGAGTGTTATTGTTTCTCCTAAAGTTTTGGTTTTGATTTTGGTTCTGGTTTCTGTTTTGACTGCTAACTATGACAACCATTGTTTCCATCATTTGCTGCAGCTTATCCACATTTTTAGATAGTCTGTCATAGTTTGGGTCTGACGTGGAAGCTACAGTGTCATCCCTATATGTTACCCTCTTCTCAGATCTCAGTCTTGCTCTTTTCTCAATCAGGTTTGCCTCTATGTTCACTTCTCCTTTTTGCATGTCCTTCAATGTGGCATACTCTTTATCTCTAAGCTCATAGGCCATGTCAGCATCAAACCCATCAGGGTATTTGGCCAGGGCCATACCTTATGGAGGTTTCATGTGTGGAGGAAGAGCATTGTAAATGCTGTTGAATCTGGTAGTGTAATCGTGAATGCTCTCTCCCACATTCCTTTTAAGGCTTATGTAGTCTGCTAGGAGCTCGAGGGTTTGCCCTAACTTCTCATTTGTCTATGAAGGTCTGATATAATGCAGGGAGATCTTGGATACTACCAAGGGGTAAACTCTTAAACCATTTCTTCACATCAACCCCTAAGCTTTGGGCAAAGATTCTCATTTTGATTGTTTCATCATCAATTTCCATATAGTCAAAAGAATCCTCCATCTTATCTACATGTTGCTGGGCTCTGATGGATTATTTAGCAGTGAAGTGTGTGATTTTTTACTAATAATCATTGGGTAAGGGTAACATGGGCTGAGGTAAAACCAGAGGTGCATACCAGGCTACCATGATAATGTTCTGGTGAGGTATAGGGTTAACTTGAGCAGCTGGTATATGGATGACAGGTATATTAGGACCAGCAAAAGTCTGTTGAAGAGATCTAGGGTGGGAGAGCCCCAAGTTTTGAATGAGGTGGATATCAGGTGGTGTAGATGGAAGGGTTCCTCTGTCCCTAGTTTGTTGGCCACTATGAGATGGTGAAATGTGAAACTCAGGGTCTGGCTGGTCTAGATGGTTGAATGACCTGGCTCTTGGTAGCCTATTAGGTAGGTCTAGGTCGGGGAGAAAATGTGATAGAGTTGCTAGTTCTTCTGGTGCAGAATTAGCTCTATGAATGTGGCTGGAAATAGTTGGTCTTTTAGGTGTAGGAGCTCCCTTGAGGATACTCTCCGGATTGTCAAATATTTCAGGTGGGTCAGGGTTGGGATAAGCTCTTGTGTGAATGGTTCTAAAAGCTAGAATACCGTTTTTGTAGCCAAGCAGCTTAACCCCACTTGTTACTTCTATTGTGGTTTGATGTTGTTTCAGAGGATGGTCTCCCAGTGGATTCTTATGTGAAAACAAGATAATCAGCAGGACTATTGATCACCAGTGGAATCTTTTGAACATTTAGGAGCTATGGAGTCGCCATGTGGAGGGTTTATGGTATATCTAAAGGGTTACACTATCCACCACAATGCTTCAAGCACTATCACCTTTCAGGAATCTCCTCAAAAATAGCAAACTCCAACCAGAGATTGACTGGGAGGGCATTTACCAAATATGTCACCTCCGGAGAGGGTGAGATCCGGAGGCTACCTGGCCCTTTCCACGCTCTGTCTAAGAGGATTATGGATGCTCAACGATGGAGGTCAATTCAACAAAGGAGTGACTTACTGTCAACCTAACCAAAGTTCTAAGCTTTTGAGTCTTTAAAAATGTTTAATGTGAAACGCACTCAGAGTCCCTAGTGAGTCGCCATTATTTTGGGGTTCCCATGTTTTGGCCAGGTTGGAAAGACGAAAGGATGAGACAACATAGAACCAATTTCAGACCTTAGGATCTAGCCCTCCTAGGTCTAGAGAGGGATCTCTCTATATGAGTCAAAGGGTATGTCTTTGAGGCTCTAAGTTATGATTTTAGGCTAGTTATATGTGCAAGGTTTGTTTGTTTGTTTATGTTTGGTTGTTGGTAATCAGGAAAGAAGGGTCCAATATAAGACAAGGATGAGAAAAGAGGAAATTAGGCAAAGGTAGATAACTCAGAGAACATCAAGGCCATTTGGCAATGGAGTCAAGAAAGGATTTACTTGTGTTCAATGTGTAAGCTTTTAGTTGGGCTAGTCATCCAGAGCATTTGGATCTTGAAGATGATATTTGGAATGGGACATTAAGGACTGAAAATGAAAGGAGAAGAAACACCCAATTCTGTCTATAGATCAGGCCAGAGTTTATTTAACTCCAGACCTGCTTCGAAAGAATCAGAGGCAATACAAGGGCTATTAGAAAGGCTTAATTGAGATGGAAAGATCCTAGTGAGGAAGAGACAGGGTTCTTGACCTCCCAGTGTTCTCAACTCATCCAACTAAATCCTAGCAAGAACATCTAAACATAGATTTCTTCAATTCATACATCAGAGAGCAGGCAATGACATCCACTACACTGGTTAAATCAATTGAAATCAATATTCAGATACAAATGTAAGCAGAAAACATAAAAGGCTGGGAGAGCAGCAACATAAGGTACCTATCAAGGGTAAATATTATGCCAAACTTCTGATGCGAGCCAGTAGAAATGGAATGAAATGAAATCAAACACAGAGATAGGAAAACATCACCAGCTGCTTTAGATCAGGATCCAAAGAAACATGCTTTTCATATTAAAAGCAACACCAATCAGGTACATCATTGCCCACAGCTTGAACATTCAGTCTGAATACATGAAATCTCAGCCTATCTTCCAATATTACACAAATAACTTGTCTCAAGAGAAACTGCTTGCATCTCTCTGATATCTCATCAACAACCTTTACAATAATTTCCTTCTGTGTTTTATAGCAGAGGATGAACAGAAGATCGACTAAGGAGGTAGGTGAACACTAAATGTTGTATAAAACATTAGAAAGGAAGAGGGCGGAGGCCCATTCAGCTTGTATGCTGAGCATTTAATCTCTGTCACCCCCTTTATGAAAGAGTGATCTTCTTCAGATATGATTTTGACATGTTTCGGCTGTGGTACTCTTGGTGATTTGAACAAAAATAAAATAAGGTACTGAGAAGTCTGCCATATCAATGCTCTGGTGATTTTGAACTGTTGTCAGGGTGGAAACTCCTTCAGGGATAGGGTGTTAAATAAAAGCTGTATGGACGCCTTGTACATGATGAGGAAAAATATTCTGTTGACAAATAAACCCTGATCTTACCTTTTACTCATGCTCAATACCTTCTGATCGATCCTCGGGGTCCTCAAACTGGTGCTTTGCCTCTTAGACTACTGATTCAAGGCCCAAGATCCTCATTAGCGTGCCTTAATCTTTTTTTCTTTGTACTGGAACACTCTGCCGCTTCATATCTACCTCTGATAGGTTAGCTCAAGCTTTTAATGGTGCTGGAAGGTTTTCTATAGAGTCTGAACCATGTTCTCTTAAATGATCGTCCTGTCCTCACCTTCTCGGGTCTTTGCTCATAAATTCGGCCACTAAAGATGATCTTCCTTGATTTCACTGTCACTCTGCAGAAGCTGCACATTATGGTAGTCTTTTATCACTTACAACCTTGCAAAACAACAAATTTGTCAAGAAATCCATGGGTGGGGATGATGGATGCGGTATGGATGCAGATAATGGCCATGAAGATGATGAGGTGGAGGGAGATTGCAGAGAAATGGTGACAAATTGCTCTAGTGGATGGTGGTGGTCTGCAGAGCAGAAAAAAAAACAAAAAAACATTAAAAAACATGAAAATGAACCACTTATACGTAATGGAATGGGCGAAGGCACGGAGGGTATACGTGGAGATGATGAGGTGAAATGGGATACTGTGGAATAGTCAACGGCGGAGGAACAAAACCTGATTGTCAATCACGGTGGAGATCAATGGAAAAAAACACATCTGGGGTGATAGACATTGGGCCAGGAGTACGGCGGGGGTGGTTTAAACTCACGCATAACTTTGTTGATTGATGACCGTAGGATGAAGCTATCAAGATCTTACGGTTCTCGTGAATTTCGCTATGTGACTTGAACCGAAAGATAACGCACGTGGAGAAAGTGGTTTTGCCATCATACAGAAGACACGTGTCGGCAGCTGTATGGAATCGCTGGGTGCTCGGGGAAAACCACCAGCTGCGCATAAGAGGTGTGGAATAAACCAGCGGGTTTGGAACAGTGCACGGGCGGGGACCACCGGTGGGAGGACTGTGGACCGTTGATCTGATGGGGAAATGAACGACGATCGTGCGATAACAAAAAGGATTGGGGGAAAACGGAGGGCGTCGAGATTCATGCTCACCATCCGATCAACCAAAATCGACGGATGGAATTTCACCCGATAAACTCAGTGGATAGGCGGCCTTGGAGTTGGCGGACGGTTCCAGGATCAGGTTATATGGGGGAAAAAATCGCGGGCTAGCGAAGAAGGGGCTGAGGCCTATTATATGGTTGGAAATGGGTTTTAACCCATTTTAATGCATTTTGGAGCCTCTGGAGGGTTAACGATAGGGGAGTAATGGGGGAATTTGGGAAAACAAAGGGTGTAGGGATTTTTAGAGGGGATTTAGGGGGTTAATAGGGAAATTTAAAAGGGAAAAGAGGGACTTTGTCAAAGGGGATAGGAGGTGAAAATGTTGTGCGTTGCAGGAGTATGAGGGGCAATATTGGTCAATTAGGAGCAACATTATAACTAGTGAGGCCATAGATGGGAAATCAGCAGAGGGGATTTTATTGAAAAGCAAAGGCCTGCAGAAGACCTCAAGGATGATGTGTCTTCAAGGGAGATGCATTCCTTGAAGGTCTCCAAAATAATATAGCCCCCAACTTGCTTTTCAAGAATTTCATAGGGGGGCTAACATAAGACATCATCTGCCAAACACAACCATATGCTGCTCAGTGATCTGTTATTGATGTCACAACATTCGTCATCTGTCATGGTGTAAGTTTGTTTGGATTTTCCCAAAAGCACCTTCGCCACACCTTGTTGTACGAGTAGATCATGCATCTTAAATTTCCAGATCTCGAAGTTATTTTTCCCATTAAACTTTTCGATCTCAAATCGAGCACTTTGAGTTTTTGACATTTTGAGTAGCTTGTGTCAAAAAAATCTCCAATTTCAAATCTTAATAAATGAATCTTTTTATTTTAATCAAAATTATTAATTTTGACTAAAATGCCCTTGTTAGGTCCCTATATCACTAGTATAGCCCCTTATTATTGTTAGTGTAAACCCCTTATTGTTATTATTGTACCCTTGTAACCCCCATTTTGTTATTATTGTGCCCTTAAATTATTATTGTTAGGTCGGCTAGGATTACATTGTGGCCCACTAGGATTACATTATGGCCCCATGGACTCCCATATATAGAAAGGAGGTTTTGTAAATTGTATCATCCAAGAATTGTTCATTTATGTAATGTATTGGAGGTTTCCCCCTCGAAGTGGCTTATTTCTAAGGTGTTTATATCTCTTTTCTTCTATTTTTGGAGCTGGTTACACAACATTTGGTATCAGAGCTTTGGATTCTAGGGTTTCGCTGCTCCAAACAGGTCATCGTGGCATTTTCGCTATAACGTTTTTTCTACGAAGTGTCAGAAGCTGAAATTTTTAGGGTGCGAAGAAAAAATCTTGAGGAAGCTCGTATAAAAATTTCAGATTTTGGTTCGCAATAATTTCGGAGATATGATCTGTGGAAGTCAGGTATGTTTTCAGGCTCCTAAACAGGTCATCGTGGCATTTGCGCTATAAAAAATTTTCTACGACGGTTCAGAATCTGAAATTCATATGGTGCGGAGCTGAAATCCTAAGGAAATGCATCAAAAAATTTTAGAGCTTGGTTCGCAACATTTTTGGAGATATGATCTGTGGAAGGTAGTGCTTTTTCGGGCTCCTTAATTTCATCTCAAAGAGGTGATCGTGAGAAAAGTTCAATAACTCTCTCTCTGAAGATTGAATTGGAGTGCTGTCAAAATTGGTCACAATTACACGGCCTGTAGTTTCTTCACTATCAATTTCAGAGACAAAGGACAAAACCGTGACACGTGGCAAGTCGTACAAGTTCGCTCTACTGAACCAGTCCAGAATTAGGTCATTGTGGGAGATTGGACACAACTTTGTCTTGGAGAATCAAAATCAGGTCAGACCTGTGGCATTTGAAAGAATCTTTAGAGGGCTACTACAGGGCTGAATTTCAGATATCGAAGATTTTCAATCACAGAGATAATACAATTTCAATATTGAGCTCCTCAAAGCTAGTAAAAGGTGTGTATTTTTTTTTCCGAATTGCATAAGTCTTGTTTGAAGAATCAAGTTGAATTGATTGCAAGGGCCTATTGTAGAATAGATATCAATATTGGAGTCTGAAATGGCCTCTAAAAAGAATTCAACACCCATTAAGCCTTTAGAAGGCTCTACTATGACTCATGAAGATGAAGAAATGAATCCGACCATATCGTGTAATGCATCAAGGTGAATTACCACTCCTCAAACTCCTCAAGATAGAAGGACATATCAAGAAGAAAAAGGTAATAGTGTTGATTGATTCGGGTAGTACCCATAATTTTATTCATTGTAAGGTAGCCAAGGAATTGAATTGTTTCCTATACCCAGCACCAGAATGTCAAGTGATGGTTGCAAATGGAGGAACTATAAATTGCTCGGGAAAATGTCATAATATCAAGCTAACCATGGGGGAATATGTATTGACTAGTCCAATGCTTTCCATTCCTATGGGAGGTGCTGATGTTGTACTAGGAGTACAATGGTTACAATCCTTGGGGACGGTAGCTTTTAATTTTCAAGAACTTTTCTTGAAATTTTTTTCAGAAGGAAAGGAAGTTGAATTGCGGGGTATTGCGGGGAAGCCGGGAAAGATAATAAGCTCTAATGTCATGACAAGCTTCTAAAGAAAGAACAGCGAGGCGTAATTGCACAATTATGCTCACTAGAAGTTCCAACATCAAAATCATCTATTTCTGCAGATCTCCAACAAGTCTTGGACAATCATTCCAAGGTGTTTGAAACTCCCAAAGGACTCCCACCTATTCATGATCATGATCATGCTATTCATCTGATTCCAGGAAGTGTTCCTCCAAACATCAGGCCTTATAGATATCCTTACTTCCAAAAGAGCGAAATTGAACGTATGATTGCAGAAATGTTAGAGGCGGGTATAATTCAACCCAGTCAAAGTTCTTTCTCTGCTCCTATAGTGTTGGTACACAAGAAGGATGGATCATGGCGAATGTGTCCGGATTATAGGGAGCTCAATAAGCTCACCATTAAAGACAAATTTCCCATTCCTGTGATTGATGAATTATTGGATGAATTACATGGAGCAATTTATTTTACCAAGTTGGATCTTCGTTCAGATATCATCAAATTAGAATGAAGACTGAAGATATTCCAAAAATAGCATTTCGAACTCATGAGGGTCATTATGACTTTTTGGTGATGCCTTTTGGCCTTACCAATGCACCTTCTACATTTCAAGGGTTGATGAATTCCATTTTCAAACCCTTCCTTAGAAAATTTGTGCTAGTATTTTTTGATGATATACTAATCTACAGCAGTCTTGGAAGGATCATGTTGAACATGTTGACAGGGTGCTCAAACTATTGCAGGAGAAACAATTATATGCAAAAACATCCAAATGTTTCTTTGGAGTACAAGAGGTGGAATATCTGGGTCATATTGTATCTCACGAGGGTGTTAAGGTAGACCCTAACAAAATTAAATCCATTAAGGAATGGAAAGTCCCCACAACCATAAAGAAGTTGCGAGGATTTCTTGGGTTAACAGGGTATTATCGCAAGTTTGTTAAGAATTATGGGAGAATAGCAGCACCTCTAACAACATTATCGAAGAAAGATGCATTTTCATGGACTCCTGAAGCAACTAAGGCCTTTGAACGTCTTAAAGAGGCAATGTGCCTAGCACCGGTCTTAGCTACAACAGACTTCACAAAAACCTTTATTGTGGAATGTGATGCCTCAGGAAATGGAATTGGTGCAGTTTTAATGCAGGAAGGAAGACCCATTGCTTTTTAAAGTCGTCCAATCAAAGGAAAGTATTTACAGAAACCTATTTATGAGAAGGAAATGTTAGCAATACTGCATGCACTAAAGAAATGGCGAACTTACTTAATGGGAAGACACTTCAAGGTAAAAACTAATCATGATAGTCTTAAACACTTTTTGGAACAAAGACTATCTTCAGAAGAGCAGCAAAAATGGGTCACAAGATGTTGGGTTATGACTTTGAAATAATTTACAAAAAAGGGAAGCTAAATGTTGTAGCAGATTCACTGTCAAGAAAGAATGAAGAAGTGGAAGCATCGCTTTGTTCCATTTCTATTATCCAACCAGATTGGATAACCGAAGCAAGGGATGAATGGAAGAAGGACAAAGATGTATGGACACTCATTCAAAAGTTGCAGCAAGATCCTAGTACATCTGATACATTTAGTTGGAAAAATGATTCCTTATGGTACAAAGATCGCTTATATCTTTGTAAGAATTCCCAACCAAAACAAAAGATTCTTCTGGAATTGCACACTTCTCCTTTAGGAGGACACTCAGGATTTTTAAAAACTTACCACAGGGTGAAGAAAGAATTTTTTTGGGATGGCCTTAAATCTGATATTCGAAAGTTTGTGGCGGAATGTTTGGTTTCCCAGCAGAATAAAGTGGAAACAATTAAGACCCCAGGACTTCTACAAACTTTATCCGTTCCGGGTCAACGTTGGGAGGAGATTTCAATGGATTTTATCACAGGTTTACCTAAGTCCGAAAAAAAGAGTGTCATCATGGTGGTAGTTGATAGACTTACCAAGTATGCACACTTTTGTGCATTATCTCATCCATTTAAAGCAAGTACAGTTGCTACTACATTTATGGACAGAATTCAAAAGCTACATGGAAGCCCAAGGGTTATTGTGAGCGGCAGAGATCCCATTTTTACTGGAAATTTTTGGACGGAGTTATTTTCTTGTTTGGGTACTCAATTAGCTCATAGCTCATCTTATCATCCTCAATCTGATGGTCAAACTGAGATAGTAAATAAATGTTTGAAGGATATCTTCGTTGTTTTGTATTTGATAAACAAACACAATGGGTCAAGTGGTTACCTCTCGCTGAATGGTGGTATAACACTTCCTTCCATACTGCAGCAAAAATGACCCCATTTATGGCACTTTATGGATATCATCCACCATCCATTACATCATCTTTAAGGGAAAATTCAAAGGTTCAAGCAGTGGAAGATCACATCGAGCATCAGCAAGAAGTTCTCCAACTCTTAAAGGATAACCTGAATTTGGCACAAAATCGAATGAAACAACAGGCAGATCAACATCGTAGCGAGAGAAGTTTTGATGTAGGAGATTGGGTATTTTTACTTCTACAACCATACAAAAAAATGTCCCTCAAGCAAGCAAAGAAGGATAATAAATTATCGCTAAAGTACTATGGTCCTTACAAGGTGTTGCAAAATATTGGTACTATGGCATACAAATTGGAGCTTCCTGCTTCTTCGCGAGTACATCCAGCTTTCCATGTTTCATGCTTAAAGAAGGTTATAGGTGAAAATCTTCCAGTTCAAACAATATTGCCAGAACTTGATGAGGAAGGAAAAATCATATTGGAACCTGAAGCGGTCACAGAAACAAGAACTCGACAACTACGTAATCGATCAATTTCAGAGTATCTCATCAAGTGGAAGAACTTACCCACTGAAGATTCTACATGGGAGGATGAGAATTTTATACAGAAGCACCCAGAGCTACTCAAGTGTTGAGGACAACACTTTTTTTTGAAGGAGAGGGGCATGTTAGGTCCCTATATCACTAGTATAGCCCCTTATTATTGTTAGTGTAAACCCCTTATTGTTATTATTGTACCCTTGTAACTCCCATTTTGTTATTATTGTGCCCTTAAATTATTATTGTTAGGTCGGCTAGGATTACATTGTGGCCCACTAGGATTACATTATGGCCCCATGGACTCCTATATATAGAAAGGAGGTTTTGTGAATTATATCATCCAAGAATTGTTCATTTATGTAATGTATTGGAGGTTTCCTCCTCGAAGTGGCTTATTTCTAAGGCGTTTATATCTCTTTTCTTCTCTTTTTGGAGCTGGTTACACAACAGCCCTTTCACAAAAAACTAAAAACTTTCGGCAAATCAACATCACTTGTTTCCATCAAAAAAACCTAAGCCCTAGGCCCTACCCAAGTGCATATTACAATACAAATCGATGACATTTAAATGCAAATCGATTTTGAATGGCAATTTTAAATGCAAATCGATTTTTTTTTTAAATGGAAAAAAAGGCATTTCACATATAAATTTAACCTTTCGATTTTAAATGGCATACGTTCTAGTTTTTTAAGGCATTTAAATAGAAATCTTTGTTTTAGCCATTTAATACAAATCGATTTTAAAAACACATTAAGGCACCTCCTTACCATTAATGCAAATCAATTTAAATGGCATAAAAAACAAACCTTCACCATTCAATAGTCCATGATTTTGTGCAATTGACCACCAGTTCAATGATAATCATTGACTCGGCCCTGAGGGAATAACTCATCCCTGAATGATGGCCCTCACACGTTAAACTTGCTGTGATCCACAAGCCCAAAATTCAGCTCTGAATGCATGGTTGTCCACTCATGGCACTCCACAACTCAGCGAGAACAACCTCCAGCTGCAACTCACAGGCTATGGAGGCTAACTATTTAAAGAAGCTCCCTCTTTCGTAAGAAAATATTATTGCCTCCCAATCAAAAGAGGCATCAATCCATGAAACGGATCAAGGTTTACAACACCATGCAACATAATATCCTTCTCTTCAGATTAATGCTCAGATAGTGGCTCATGCACTCCGGCTTTCTATGCTCCTTCTCCCGCTCCACGGAAAATGGTCCACGACCTCAACTGTCCATGCAGGCAATCGCCGATTTAAAAAATTGCAAGCGCAGATCCACAAATCTGCTCTCAACCTTGCGTCCTCCTATCTTTCATGTTAATACAGACATCGCTTCAATTGATTGTAAACCAGCTGTGGCACCATTTGGAACAAACCACTCCACCGATAGCAAATGGCTCTGATACCAATTGAAGGAGTTACGCAACGAAAAAACAATTAAAATATACATAGAAATGAAACACGAAGACAACGATCAACGTGGTTCACCCAACCAATCTGGGCTACATCCACCAAACAGAGGTATCAACAATCTTATTCATCAATAGGAGAATACAACAGTAGAATTATTCATCTGCACTTCCTCTTCACACACCTCAAATCTCATAATTATTTGCCTCAACAGGCTTAGATTTTATAGATGGGAGAAGAAATTGAATGATAAATTCAATCACACAAGAATAGGATGAAATATCTCCACATGATGATTTGATGCCATCAGTTTTGCAACAAAAACTATTGTTGGCATATCCAAGAGATTTTCTCCAAATTAATATACAAAAAATCTCAACGGCATACACGTTCAGGACAGTGAGATTCGGTTTCTGAAAAGCAAAAGTAAATGATACATTTCCATCATCGATCCTATATCCTAGAGTCAGACTATCATTTCGTTATCTATCTGTACTATAAAATACAAGGGAGTGTTTTATATAAAACTAGAACTAGAAAAAAACATTCTACTTGGAAGGTAGTATAAACCAGAGCTAACACGTGTCATATTAAATAGAATTAATGACTAGTAATTCATCTAAAAATAATTTCCGCAATTGCTAGCCAATATGAAAAGAAAGAAAGAAAAAAAGTTCGTCGGTTGAAGTTACATCTTGGTCCAACTTGACCCCAATTAGAACCACTAAAGGTCATAGTCAACAACATAGTTCAATTCATACAATGGATTCCATTATAAAATTAACTAGCAACAAGTGCCACACTACATGTAAGGAGAAGTAAACTTGTTACAAGATACTGATTGGTAGCTTAAGAAACTTGAAAGGAGGAAGAGTTCCAGCATTGTCAACAATGAATCTAACACTTATGCAGTTAACATGTAGCCCAATCACAATGTTATACCTACAAAAACCTAGGTCCATAAAAGGTTAGAAATGGGTTGAGAAAATAATTACTCTACACATATGTGCAGCTATACGAACGCATTACCTGCATGCCCAAACGCATGTCCCATCCTTTCATGAAATTTCCATAGTAACAGGAAGTATGTTAGCACTAGCCAATTATGTGTGAAACCACTAAATCAACATTGGTTAATATATAATGAAATTTTTGTGGCTGGATTTTGATTGAAGTTATTATATTACCACAAATATAATCACAAATACCACGTAGTCCCTAAATTATTAAGACGAAAAATGTTCACAGTGATTTTGTCTCCCGTAGGACCCAAAATCCTAGAAGACGTAGGACAGGAAAGGAGACCCATGAATTTTTAAACAAGAGGTATTTTTTGACTGCACAAATCACAAGTATAAGAGTATGTGTACGGAAGAATCAAGGCATCACTTGAAATAAGGTGAAGTGGAAGCACTTAGTACTAAAAATTAAAGTGTAGGAATGAAAGAAGAAATGCATGAGGCATTTCTTTTCTATTTTAAGAAAATATGGAAATGGAAGAACACCGAGGATAATTTTTCACCTCATTCTACATGCTAGTATCACCCCTATGTGTAAGTATGTCGGAAGCCAAAATAAAAACTATATATATATATATATATATATATATATATATATATATATATATATATATATATATATATATATATATATATATATATATATAAAATGTTGGATTTAAAAATAATTTACATAATCATATAAATAAACAATTAAAAATAAATTTAAAATATGAAGATTTTTATGAGCACTCAAAAAAGAGATATGGTAAATAGATAAAAATATAAATAAACCAAAGATATGATAAATAAATAAAACCTCTTTTTATACTCAGTATGGTAAATAAATAAAACCTCTTTTTATGTTTACTCGATAAAGCTCTTTATATTTACAAAAACTCTAATATAAGTTTTAATTAGGTGAAACCTATGGGCCAAATACGATGGACCAAATTAATATATATAAACTTTATATATATATGGGAGGGAAGAACAGAGACATATGATAGAGGTGGATAACTAGAGGGAATGACAAGGGAGATATCAGGTAAACTGAAGGAGAGCGGAGAAGAGGAATGAAGAGAGGGTGAGAAGTGGAGTGAGAGGGAGTGACAAGGGAGAGATGGAGAGAGAGTGTGTATGTTTAGGGGTGAGATAAAGAGACATAGGAGTGATGGAGACAAGTGGGGAGAGAAGGAGAGAGAAGAAGCAAAAGAGGGATATAGTAACATAGTTGGAGAGAGAGATAGAGTGATGGGGGAAGAGAGAGGATTTGAGGGAAGAGAGAGAGAGAGAGAGAAAGCGGGGGGGGGGGGGAAGGGGGGGTGAATATGGAGGGAGGGAGGCGATAAAGGGAGAGAGAGGAAGGATGAGAGAGAGCACTTGAGAGAGAGGAAGAGAGTGATGGGGGAATATAGAAGATTGTAGGGGAAAGAGAGAGTGATGGGGGAAGCGAGAGGGAGGTAGGAGAGAAAGGGAGAGAGAGGGAAGAATAGAGATGGGACTTGAGAGAGAGGAGGAAAAAGGAAGGGATAGAGAGAGGGAGTTGTAGGGGGGGAGAGGGAGGGATTGAGAGATGGAGATGAATGGGGAGTGACTGAGGGATAGAGAGATGGATTTGGAGGGGGATATAGGGATGGATAGAGAGATGGATTTGGATGGGGAGAGACAGAGGGAAGAAGAAATA
This sequence comes from Pinus albicaulis, assembly GCA_034641835.2. Lineage (NCBI taxonomy): Eukaryota > Viridiplantae > Streptophyta > Pinopsida > Pinales > Pinaceae > Pinus > Pinus albicaulis. The sequence continues at coordinate 185,602,854 of CM076578.1, read as the reverse complement.
CATAGAGAGTAACAAGTGGAAAGAGTGAGGGAGTGACAAGGAAGAGATGGAGAGAGAGTGTGTATGTTTGGGGGTGAGATAAATAGAAAAATATTAAGAGATTGAGAGAATGGGGGAGGGAAGGGGAGAGAGAGGCATATAGTTACAAAGTTAGAAGGTGAAGAGAGAGAGACCAAGAGAGAAAGAGAGAGGTGGGAGATAAATGAAGAGAAAGAGTGGAGAGAGGTGGAGAAAGAGAGATGGAAATGGAGGGGGAGAGAGAGGGAGGTAAGAAGAAATACATAGAGAGTAAAAGTTGGAGAGAGAGAGAGAGCGAGAGAGATAAGGGATATGGAGGGAGAGAAAGAGAGGATAGTAGGAGTGAAGAGATATATAAGCGTGGGAGAGGAGCGAAAGGGGAAGAAAGAGAGAGGGAGCGAGAGGAGGGAGTGATATATATATAGATTGGAGAAAGAGAGTGTATGTTTTGGGGTTGATATAGAGAGACAAAGGGAGATAGAGATATAGATGGAAGGTGAAGAGAAAGAAGAGATTGATGGAAACAGGGAGGGAGGGACAAAGAGATTGATAAATTTGGAGTGAGAGTGTTTGTGTGTTTGTGGGGGTGAGATAAAGAGACAAATAAGGAGAGATGGAGGGACATATACATATATATGGAGGGGGAGAGAGGGAAGACTATTTCTTACAATAAATGCATCGATTTAAGTGTAGATGGTGATTTCTAATCCTATTTGATTTCTTGCACTAGATGCATTGATTTTAGTGTAGATTTTGATTTCTAATGATATTTGATTACTTGCACTAGATGCATTGCTTTCAATGTAGATGATTTCTAATTATATTTTATTTCTTGCACTAAATGCATTTATTTCAGTGTAGAAGGTGATTTCTAATCATATTTGATTGCTTGCACTAGATGCATTAATTTCAATGTAGATGTTGATTTATAATTATATTTGATTTCTTACACTATATGCCTTTATTTCAATATAAATGATTTCTAATCATATTTGATTTCTTGCACTAAATGCATTGATTTCAATGTAGATGGTGATTTATAATCCTAGTTGATTTCTTGTACTACATGCATTGATTTTAGTGTATATTTTGGTTTCTAATCCTATTTTCCTACTTGCACTGGATGCATTGATTTGAGTGTAGATGTTGATTTCTAATCCTATTTGATTACTTGCATTAGATGTATTTATTTCTCTGTATATTTTGTTTTCTAATCTTACCTGATTTCTTGCATTAGATGCATTGATTTCATTGTATATGTTGATTTACGATTTGATGTAATTGGATGTATGATGGTACATTAGTTTTATATTAATTGGATTAATAGTGTGCATTGATTTCAGTGTAAGCACAAGAAATTATTGACAATGTAGAACGATTTTGGTTTTATAATAATTAAACCTAATAATATTGGAGAGCAAGAGAGACAAGGTATGGTGTTTACTACAAGAGCTTGAGCTAAATATTTAAATGGTTTATGGTTTATGATTTTTACTTTTTTTTTCATATAATTGATACAGAAATATGACAAAACTAATAAGGGTGAAAATAATAATAGTAGAAGAAAATAGATCGAGATTGATCACAATGAAGGTTATTTGTAATTAACTACATTCTAATTATTCATATTTTCTATCATTCAGTATTATTACATTGTCACTTTGCGTTCAAAAATTTTATTTGATCATTTAACACTGTTACCGATGAAATAGGTAACCGCACTGTTACCTAGTTTTTTCTGGTAGCATAAAAAGCACCCGATTTTGAAAAGTGGTGATGCAGAATCACCCCCTTTTTTTTGTGCACATTTTTTACACTCTAATATTTTTATTTATAAAGTATAAATATTTGTTTTAAAATTTTAGTGATTTTCATGCTAATTTTGAAACATATTGATGCAGCATCAAGTTTCTTTTTTTTAGAGCAGTGATTTTCACGCTAATTTTGAAACGTATTGACGCAGCATCAACGTTTTTTTTTAGAGTGGTTATTTTCATGTTGGTAATAAAACAGAAAACTTAGATAAATATATATATATATATAAACAATAAAAATGTTAAAAAAAACAAAATTAACTCGTAAAAATAAAAAAATTAAACAAAAATAAATAAATAAAACAAAAATATTTGAAAATTATATCGAAAGAAATGACAAAATTTGAAAAAAAAAACACATAATTTAAAGAAAAAAAAACAAAAATTAACCAAAAAAAAAAAAAAAACATCAAAAACATTTTTTTCTAAGTTATTAAAAAAAACCATATAATTAGAAAAAAAAATATTGAAAAAGAAAACTAAAATAAAAGAACTAAAATAATAAAAAAACTATTATTAAAAAACCAAAAAAAAATGAAAAAGACCACGTGAAAATAATTTTAAAAAAAATATCCATAAATTTACTGTTTTTTTAGTGAAACAATTTATAAATTTTAAAAATGAAAAAATAAATAAACTAAAAGATTAAAAAAAAATTAATTAAATTAAAATTTAATAAATAAATTTTAAATTTTAAAAAATAATTAATCTAAAATATTAAATCTAAAAACAAAAAACAAAAAAAAAAAATTAACAAATTAAATTTAGAATAAAAAATTTGAATAAAATTTAATTTTTTGAGATTATATAAAAAAAACAAAATTTAAATAAAAAAAATTAAAAATAATAAAATCAAATTAAAAAAAAAAAAAAAAAAATATATATATATATATATATCTATCTTACGAATTAAAAAATATTAAAAAAAAAACTAAAAAAAAAAAAATCAAATTAAAAAAAAATTGTTAAAAATAAAAAAAAAATAGAAAAAAAGGAATTTTTTGATCGTGGTGGTGTCGCCAATCGGTCGCTCGCCCAGGTAGCGGTGGAGACCAGCCAGTAGGCATGCAGGGAGGCTGCATGCACCCCCTTCCTGCTCAGCGGCGGCCTTAGCCGCCACCTGGTTGGGAGGCCGATTCTGCTGATTCCGGGAATCAGCCTCCCGCTGTAGGAGGTCGATTCCCAGAATCGACCTCCGCTGCCACCTGGGTGAGAGGCCGATTGGCAGCGCCAGCACGATCATTTTTTTTTTTCTGAAATTCAAAAAATTTAATTTTTTTTTTTAATATAATTTTTATATTTGAAATTTAATTTGTTTTATTTTTTTTTATTTTTTATTTTTAATTCATTTTTTTGTTTTTTAATTTTTTTTTTAAATTTTGTTAATAATTTTTATTAAATTTTGTATTTTTGTATATTTAATCAATTTTTTTTTTTTCATTATTTTTTTAATATTAAATTTTATGTTTAGTTTTTTCATTTAATTTTTTAAAATTTAATAAATTTATTTTTTTTTAATTTATTTGAATTTAATATTTTTTTTTTTAATTTTTAGTTTTGATATTATTATTTTTTTAATTACATAGAATTTTTTATATTTTTTTTTATTTCAGATAAAATTGTGTATTTAAAAACATATTTTTTTTTTTATTAAACTTAATATTTTCAAATTAATTTGTTTTCTATTTTATTTTTTATTTAATATATATTTTTTAATTTATTTTTTTCAATTTTTCATTTTTAATTGATTTTTAAAGTTTTTTAACTTTTTATTTTAACAATGGTTTTTTTTTCTTTATATTTAAAATTTATTTTATATTTCAAAATTTATTTGTTTATTTATTTATTTATTAAAATTTAATATTTTTTTAAATTTAATTTGTTATTTTAATATAAACATTTTTTTGAATTTAATAAAATCTATAATATATCTATCTATCTATATATATTTTAATTTAAGTTCATATATATATGTTTTATTTTTTATAATTTAAATTTAACTTTTTTTTTTATAATTTATTTGCTTTTTTAATATGTATATTTTTAAATCTAATATTTTTGTTGTATTTTATTTTTCACTTTTTATTTTTAATTAATTTTTCATTTTTCTTACTTTTAATTTAAATTATGTTTTTTTTTTTTTAATTTTCATTTTAAAGTTTTAAATTTATTAAAATTTAATATATTGCTTTAAATTTTATTTTATTTTTTATTTTATTTTTATTTTTATTTTTATTTTTTTTTATTTAATAAACATTTTCTTTTTCTTTTTTAAATTTAATGTCTATATTTAATTTTTATAATTTCTTTCCTTTTTAAACTTTTTTTTAATTTAATATTTTTATTTTGTTTTTATTTTTATTTTTGTATTTTTATATATTTTGAAATTTCTTTTTTTTTCTTAAATTTTAGGTCTTTTTAATGTTTGAAATAAAAATTTTATTTTGTTTTTATTTTTATTTTTTTATTCTTATATATTTTTAAATTTATTTTTTTCTTAAAATTTATGTTTTTTTAATGTTTGAATTTTAAAAATTAAAAAATGTTATTTGTATTTTTAAAAATGTCAAAAATATGACACAATTTATTTTTTTTTAGGGTGCATTTTCAATCTTTTTTTCAAGAAACAATTTTGTTTTTAACATAATTTTATAAAATGCTGAAATTTGAGCTTAAAAAAAAACCAAGTGCGTTCTGGAATACACTTTTTTTGTTTTGGGGGTGTTTTTTCATGTTTTTTGAGTATTTTTCGGCTAGGGTTCCCGTTTTGAGCTCAGGTTACCATTTTCATTGGTAACAATGTTATTTTCTATTATTAAAGTTATTTTACAATATTTATCATCTCAACAAATTGAGGTAACTAAGAAAATTTAAAATTAAAATGAACTGATAAATCTCAAACATATTTAGCATATTTAAAATGGTTATATTAATATTAGATGTATTTACATATTATTGATAAAATTAATCATATGTTCCTCATATTATCGATAGATTTCTCTTGGTCTCACACAACTAAAACCAACCTAGATCCATCTTAACTACGGATCTATCAAGTGTCGAGAGAGATCAAATCTTTCAAGGTGCAAACATTTCCTCAAGTTTTACACTGAAAAAAGAGGTTTTCACCTCTACATATTTGATCCCTCTCGGCCCTTGATGGATCTGTAGTTAAGATGGATCTAGGCTGGTTCTATTAAAATGGGGGAGAAATATAACACCCATAAGACTCTTCATTTTATAAAATTATTGTTTTTATAAATTGAATTGTTATTGGATTTAATGGGGATGGAAGCCATGATGAGACATATGTCATGATGTAATTACATTATTATTTTTGAGTTAATAAATAAATTTCTTGCAAATATTTAGAAAATAGAAGTAAAGTGTAGAATACTTTTTTCCATATTAGAAAAATCTAAGGTGGTCAATTCCGCATGATGGACCTTCCCTAAAAATCTCTTAAAAAATTTTAGAAAAAAACTAAGTAGAATGTAATTAGGCATGATTGGGGAGAAAAACATACTTAAAAATATATATATATATATATATATATTTCCAAAAAAAACTAAAACAAAAAACTGCCTAGAAAAAATAGTTGACACAACTCAAACCAAAACATTACTAAAATATATTTGGAAGAAAATCTATAAAATGAACCACCAAAGAATAAACGAGGATAAAAGAGGTGGTTTATTCTTATTGCAAGTGGATCCTAGCTCGGTGGAACTTGAAGATGTAAACGGGAAATGTGGATACCTTATACATTATATATTTCGAGTTGCATGTGTAGTACCCTTGTTCTCAAATCGGGTAATTGTGATTTTATGAAATTATCATTGCATGAAAAAAAGGAAATAATATAGGTCACTTACTATTTATGCCAAATTCCTTATGCATGAAAATATGGGGATATGAAATTACCGGGAGTGAAACTTAAATAATCTATGGCTAAGAGATCATCAATATACAACAAAAGTGCAACGATGATTTTAGTACTGGTTACAGAGAAATAAGGATTGGAGGAAGTCCTATTTCTTTTCAAGACGCAGAAGAGTTAACAACAAAAATAAAGGGAGAAAAGAGTAAACCAACGGAGCTGAGAGGGATAATTATATAAATTAGACAGTAGATGATCGGTTATGGAATATTATTTAAGAACTTTCGATATATGTCATATGTCAATTTATTATTACGTCTTTAGTAGGAATAATTTTTCCAGGTGACAATTATTATTTATTTGGATTTGTTGCTGAAGGAATCTGGATGAAGATATGTGGAAAAAATATATAGTGCTTAACGAGTACCAAGAGAGGTTTATTGTAACGATATACAGGTCAGAAAATGTCATGTAATAGTCATAAAGTGAATCATAGTTAAATTCGGACTATGTAAGGGAAACGAGAAATGGGAATTAATTCCTTGTAAACTAATAGTAGTCATGAGTTGTGTTATAGCTAATGGAGATTGATTATAAGTAGTTAAGGAACACAATAAAAAAAAGAAGGAAATATCTTAGAGAAAGTAGTGTCGTGACTAGATTACCATAACGAAGACGGTGATTATTCCTTAATGATAGTAATAACTACATAAATGATTCTAGGTAAGAACATTATTTTACATTCACAATTTATACATAAAACTGTAACAATATATACAAAGTGCATCATAGAAGCATACATGTTCAAGAAAATGAACTTCAATTCCTGAAGAGTAAAAGTATAAGACACATTTCCATTATTGATCTTATTTGCTGGAGTTATACTATCATTTCGTTATCTATATGTACTAGTAAATATAGTGGAGTGTTTTATATCAAACCAAAACTAGAAAAACAATTCAATTAGGATTGTAATAAAAACCAGACATAACATGTCTTATATTAAATAGAACCAATATAGAGCTATTTTAATTACTTATCTATTAAGCGCGCCGAGAGGGATCAAATATCTAGAGGTGCAAACCTCTTTTTTGAGTGCAAAACTTGAGGAAATGTTTGTACCTTGAGAGATTTGAGAGAGATCAAATATCTAGAGGTGCAAACCTCCTTTTTGAGTGAAAAACTTGAGGAAAGGTTTGCACCTCGAGAGATTTGATCCCTATTGGAGATTGATAGATCCACAGTTAAGATGTATCTAGGCTGGTTTTAGTCGTGTGGGACTAAGGAAAATCTATCGATAATATGAGGAACATATGATTAATTTTATCAATAATATATACATACATCTGATATTAATTACGCCGATAGGCGTAGCCCCCTATCGGAAATAACATCTTTTGTGATTATGCTAATTAATCTTTTTGATCTGATGGTCTAGATTGAAAGATGCTGGTATATTCTGGTCGTCACCACTAAATCAATGGATGAAATTCAAAAAAGTAACTTCCTTGGATATTTAAATCACATGTTTAAACCATACTTAAATCAATTTTTTACAAAACATGATAAAAAATTTACTGTTCCATTTGTTGACCGCCACCTATCAAATTAGGGTGAAATCTGAAAAGATACTGATACCATGGGATACCATGTGGCTGGGGCCATTATGAGTGATGGTTCAAATTCTCAATGCATGCATGATGGTTTTAACTACAGTGAAGGGAATGCTTTGTTAACCCTATCAAATTACGGTGAACTGGAAGATGAATGTGGGCGGAATAGAGTAAGATTTAGTATGATGGGCAACGCGTAAGTGTTATAGAACGTGGGCGAGAGTGGGCAAGTTGGCAACCGTTTATGCCAGATGTATGCCAGATGGTTTTGGAGGCGGTCTGCTCGATTGCCCAGCCGAAATCGGCAAAGATCGTCTTCTCTCCGTCATCAGTTTAATTTCATAGAAGAAGATCTGGCGAGGCTATGGAATGTGGGGTTCCAATCTGCTGTATTAGAGACATTGTCCATCTTTCTGTACAAATCACAGGATTTCATAGATGGGTTCGACTGCGCAGTTTGTCTGTGTGAATTCGAGGAGAATGAGAAAGCTCAGCTGCTGCCGAACTGCAGGCACAATTTTCATGTCCACTGTATTGAAATGTGGTTTCGTTCTCATTCCACTTGCCCCCTTTGTAGAACTCGCGCCGAACCCCCAATTGAATGCCTTTGTATGGTTGATAAAACAGGTATCCTGATGACAAGTTCAATCGTATCTGGGACTCTGAGTTATATTTAACTGTTTATAATGATAATGATTTTGGTATATGGTTTGTGAGATCCAAGGAGCCCATTTCAAGAAATGATACCACGGAATTTCCTCCACCTGCTATGATGCAAACGACAGGGCTAATAAATAAGGGTTTTCATATTAGTTTAGATATGGCCAGTGGTCACAAAGTATTATTGCTATTATATTTTTCAGAGATTGAGAAGCTAAATATGTCTCAATCGAGATCTTTTTACGTGACAATAAATGGTGAAAAATGATCTGAAGCCATTACATCTCTCAGCAATTATTCTACCTTGGAGCTAACGATCATAACAAATCGAACACATAATTTCTACTTTGGCTTTGAGAACAGTACTGATGCTAATATTGCTCCCATTATCAACGCTATTGAGATTTACAAAATAGTTGACACACAACATGTAACATATGCACAAGTTCGTAAGTTCCCTCACTGACATTTTGAGACTGTAATTTTTTATATCTTCATTCAACTTTTTACCACTTAATTTTTATAATGCAGTTAAAGCTCTTGAGGTCATCAAAATTAGGTTTGGTATAAAATATTGGATTTCAGATTCTTTCTTTTTGATCCAGTGGCGGGCAATTGTCTATAAAAGCAGTAATTCGCCAATAAGAATTTCGGAAATGTAAGTTTGATTATTCCATGTGTTTAAAGTTAAAATCATAAAATTCATAGGTGAAATTGTATGTTGACAAAAACCGTATTGTTTCCACGGATTTGTCAGGAAGGAATCTTACAGGGTTGGTGCCGAACGAAATTGGACAGTTAACAACATTAGTTAAATTGTGAGCAGAATTTAACTTCGAAGAAATCCTGATGAGGCTCATGATATGGGGTCATAGTTTGTATTTGAATGTTGTATCAGAGAAAACAATCATGTGTGCAGAGTTTACCCGTTCGTGATGAAACTTTGCAGGTCGCTCGACAATAATCATTTCGTGGGGCCATTGCCAAATTTTTCCAGTCTAACCCTCTTGGAGAGACTGTGAGTTTCTTTTTAAAAATTAAATTTTTGTGTCTGGTATTAGTCTCGAGCCTCTGAATCTTCATTAAACCAAAATTTACTTTGCTATATCGTGTAGATATCTATAGAACAACTCTTTAAGCAGTGCTTTTCCATTCTGGCAACAGCATCCCCAAGAATATGGATTTTCTTGGCTTGTCACTTGACCATGAATGAATCATTGATGCCATAAAAAGGGGCAAACAATTTTCTAGAAGATATGTTGGGGTATTCACGTGGTGGGATAGGTTTGGAAATTTTCTGATGAAAACCATTGTTAATATTAATAATTAGTGTGATTTTTTTGAGATTTTTCGGGTGGATTTTTTTATGAATTTTTTTTTAACTTTTATAGAAATTTATTGAAATTATAAGTTTGACGTGTAATTTGCAAAATAGATAAATATATTATATAAATTTTTAAAATGATTAATCCATATATATAATAAAAAAAAAAATCATTTTAAATAACACAAATAAAAAAAAAATTCCAACAAAAAATTCCATAAAATCTCACTAAAAACAACTCGAAAAGTCTTTAAAATCGAAAAGAGCAGTTTTCAGGAAAGTGAAAATCTCGTGATCATGGATTTAATATAAGACTGATAGCTGACACAATAACCAATATACACCACAATTAATACATATGAAAGGGCCAGTTGCATTCCCTGCAACTTCTGCCATAGAAATCTGGATAAGAATATTTGAAGTATAAATACCGGTAGAGCTTGAAATCTAGATAAGATTATTTGAAGTATATATATCAGGGGAGCTTGCCCAGGAGATGTATATGCCCTTGAAGTTGTGCGAATCTCATCCACATAAATGTGGATAAGGTGTTTGAAGTATAAATATTGGTGGAGTTTGCTCATACGATGCATATGATTGTCAGCAGTGTATGTGAAGTTCAAAGTTTACACGTATATATGAGAGGAAAACTGATAAATAAATGAAATTAAAAAATAATTGAAATTTAAAAAAAATATTGTTACATTCAAGATTATTCTAAATTTGGAGTTTATTTTGTCTGTAATTATCACATAAGTGGTGAATGAATTATGTTATCACTTTATAACATATACGACCAAAGGTTTAAAACCTTTTACACTGCATGATAACAAAAACATTAAAGCACATGAGTTTAAAACGTAAAACATTATACAAAAAACTCCACCAGATTTGAAAATTCATGAACTAAATTGCAATGGTTGATTTCGAGTTACAATTTCTCCCCGCTGACATAATCAATTGGATGTGCGATCAATTCTTAAAACCAGTCTATAAGTGGTCATCGGGTCTGCCAGGAGGTTTCTTAGTACGGTGATTTTGTGGTACAGTCCATGTTATAAACTCATTTTGAGTCGAAAATGGACCTGCTCACGTGAGCATGTTTTGTAACCTGAAAACCAAATAAAATCCGCCTTAATATCTCTTTCGAGTCCGGCTTTCAACTTCGGAGTATGAATAAAACATTGGAGTAAAAATTTTAAGATTAGGGCATAAAACATCGTTGGAGTACAGATACACTGGAGAAATACATTGGAGCATTAACTCGTTGGAGAATTAATATTGTTGAACCATTAATACGTAATGAGCATTGGAGCCTTAATGAATAATGAAGGTTGCCATGAAAGTCATTAAAGATCATAACAATGCCATAACACTGCTTCCACCATTATAATTAACGCTGCATATATTAACGTTGTCACCATCGTAATAATAATGAAACGTATAGAATTTTGCCACCATAATAATAAAATATTGACCGATAATAATATAGAGCTAACTCATATCACATGAACACTCATATCATATGAACACTTAACCATAATAATAATCAAGTCATGAATTCTCATTCTGCGTTGAATATTCGACATCAATGGACATTGTTTTGGAGCATTATTGTTGGGAATTAACCCCAGAGTTAACATGAAGAAATAAGCAAAGAAATGTGTTAAACTGCAGTTAAAGTCACGAGTTAATCACTGTTCCTTTACCAGGGGTGGTTTTGTGAAACAATACCACCTTTGTCGCGCCACTTTTGGCCCAGGATGAAACCACTTCAAAAAAACGTGATCCAATACTTTTTGGACACGTTACCCGGAGAATATCACTGATATCGCGTGAACTTTATGCGTTAAGTTTCGGGTTTTTTAAAAACATGATATCAACGAGCATTGTCTGATTTGGAGAGAGAAAGATCAAACGGAAACCACACGGAGACTTGCATGGAGGATAACAAAAGACTATTACAAAATACTATAGTTATATTACGAAATTAAAATATATAATTATTTTTTAACAAATTGCAAATAATTAAAAACTTTTTTATGAACGTAAATAACATTTACATATAAACAATTTTATATCGATAAATTAAATTGGTTCGAGTTGGATAATTCTATCCTCTACTGCAGCGATACTTCTAGATAAATTTAAGATTGACAAATGGAGCCTATCGTGAAGTGTATGTGAAGTCATTATCAAACAATGAATTAACACTATTTAATACTCAACTGGTATAATTTTAGCGTTAAGGTGGCGTAATTTTTAAATTCCATATATATATATATATATTGAAGTTTGTTCTCCACCAGTAAAAGGATAGTTTTAGATTCAACAAACCATTAACTATACGTAACTCTCTACTTATGAAATTGTACTTTCAATCCAGGTGTATATCGAACTTTCAAATTCAATATATAGCGAAGCTTGTTTTCCGCTACTGAAGCGATACTTGTAGATTCAACGAACGATTAACTACTATACGTGATTGTCGACTTATTTACAGTACAGAAGAAGATTATACTCATAATAATAAATATATAATAAATAAATAATAATAATATTACAAAAATAATGACAATAATAATAATGATAATAAAAATAAAAGTTATGGTATATTATTTAATTCAATATATTATTAATTATTATATAATACTATTATTGTTAATTACTTAATAATATTATTAATTGATAATAGCAATAATATTAATTAATAACCATATTTTTAATGTTAATAATTATTTTGTAATAATACTTATGAATAAAATCTTTTGGTAATAATCACATACAAAACAATATCATCCACGAGTTTTATAATTCATTTTCGAGATCATATTTTATTCTAATAGTTTATTTTTAATATTATTTTTATTTAAATTATTAATTTTTAATTGATTAAAATGTTAAATAATTATTAAATAATTAAATAATATACAATAATTTAATTAAATAATAATAGTAACAATAATACTATTAATAATGCTTTTAATTAATTTAAACATAATAATAATGATTCAATTTAATATAGAATACTTAATTCAATTACTTAATCTAATTTATAAAAAAATAATTTCATAATAATATTAAATATAGATTAAAAAAATAATATTAAAAACAACTATTACAATTAAAATTATTATTATAAATAATATTATTATTATCATTTTAAAATAAAACATGTGTGATTTTATAAAATATGGTTGTCAATGGATAATCATGGTTGACCAAGATTGATCATGGATAACCAAGGTTGATAATGATTTACCATGTTTGAGTCTATAAAACATGGTTGACCATGCATACACAAGGTTGACTATGATTGATTGTAGTTGACCATCTTTAACTTTATAAAACATGGTTAAAAATTCTTAACCATGTGTGACCATGATTGACCATGATTATCATATTGAGACAATCGTTTTCATATTGTGACATTAGACCAAGGTTCAGACGATGATTGATTTCCATATTGAGACAATCTTTGTCACAATGCGATGTTTTACCATGGTTGACCATGCATAAGCATGGTTTACCACAATTGATTTGATAAAATATGGTTGACCATGGTTGAATAATATTAAACCCAAAGAACTAGTATTAAAAAGAACAGGTATATAAACCCTAAGATAAATATTATAAACAATAAAATAAACCCAATGGTTGATATGAAAATCACCCATGGCCAACCATGGTCATAGTTGGTCTAGCGTCGCATTGTGACAACAATTGTCTCATTTTTTAAATCAATTCGCTTGGGTTCACCAATTCCTTTGGTTTATAGTTTGTTGGGTAATGGTTTTCCCTTGGTTTCACCAATTCCTTTGGTTTATAAAATTAAACCCTTGGTTTTATTAGTTCTTTTGGTTTATAATATGAATAATCGATCAATTCCATCCATGATCAAATGTCACATTCTGATAAATATTGTCTCAATATCATTGTGACAAAAATTATCTCAATGTTTAAATAAATTCCCTTGGGTTCCCCAATTCATTTGGTTTATAATTTTTTGGGTAATGGTTTTCCCTTGGGTTCAACAACTCTTTTGGTTTATAAAATTAAACCCTTGGGTATATTAGTTCTCTTGGTTTATAATATGAATAATCGATCAATGTCATCCATGATCAAATGTCACATTTTGACAAATATTGTCTCAATATCATTGTGACAACAATTATCTCAATGTTTAAATCAATTCCCTTGGGTTCACCAATTACTTTGGTTTATAATTTGATGGGTAATAGTTTTCCCTTGGGTTCACCAATTCCTTTGGTTTATAATATTAAACCCTTGGGTTTACTACTTCTTTTGGTTTATAATATGAATAATCGATCAATGTTATCCATGATCAAAAGTCACATTCTGAAAAATATTGTCTCAATATGAAAATCACCCATGGCCAACCATGGTCATAGTTGGTGCAACGTCACAATGCGACAAAAATTGTCTCGATGTTTAAATCAATGCCATTGGGTTCGCCAATTCCTTTGGTTTATAATTTGTTGGGTAATGGTTTTCCCTTGGGTTCACCAATTCCTTTGGTTTATAATATTAAACCCTTGGGTTAATTAGCTCTTTTGGTTTATAATATGAATGATCGATCAATATCTTCCATGATGATATGTCACATTATGACAAATATTGTCTCAATATGAAAATCGCCCATGGCCAACGATGGTCATAGTTGGTCCAACGTCGCATTGTCACAAAAATTGTCTGAATGTTTAAATCAATTCCCTTGGGTTCACTAATTCCTTTGGTTTTTAATATTAAACCCTTGGGTTTATTAGTTCTTTTGGTTTATAATATGAATAATCGATCAATGTCATCCATGATCAAATGTCACATTCTGACAAATATTGCCTCAATATGAAAATCACCCATAGCGAACCATGGTCATAGTTGGTCCAACGTTGCATTGTCACAAAAAGTTGTCTCGATGTTTAAATCAATTCCCTTGGGTTCACCAATTCCTTTGGTTTATATTTTGTTGGGTAATGGTTTTCCCTTGGGTTCACCAATTCCTTTGGTTTATAATATTAAACCCTTGGGTTTATTATATCTTTTGGTTTATAATATGAATAATCGATCAATGTCATCCATGATCATATCTCACATTCTGACAAATATTGTCTCCATATGAAAATCACCGATGGCCAAACATGGTCATAGTTGGTCAAACATCGCATTGTGACAACAATTTTCTCAATGTTTAAATCAATTCCCTTGGGTTCACCAATTCCTTTCATTTATAATATTAAACCCTTGGGTTTATTAGTTATTTTGGTTTATAATATGAATAATCGATCAATGTCATACATGATCAAATGTCACATTCTGACAAATATTGTCTCAATATGAAAATCACCCATGAGCAACGATGGTCATAGTTGGTCCAATGTCGCATTGTGACAAAAATTGTCTCGATGTTTAAACCAATTCCCTTGGGTTCACAAATTCCTTTGGTTTATAATTTTTTGGGTAATGGTTTTCCATAGGGTTCACCAATTCCTTCGGTTTATAATATTAAACCCTTATGTTTATCAGTTCTTTTGGTTTATAATTTGAATAATCTATCAATTTCATCCATGATCATATGTCACATTCTGACAAATATTGTCTCAATATGAAAATCACCCATGGCCAACCATGGTCATAGTTGGTCGAACGTCGCATTGTCACAAAAATTCTCTCGATGTTTAAATCAATTCCCTTGGGTTCACCAATTTCTTTGGTTTATAATTTGTTAGGTAATGGTTTTCCATTGGGTTCACTAATTCATTTGGTTTATAATATTAAACCCTTTTCTTTATTATTTATTTTGGTTTATAATATGAATAATCGATCAACGTAATCCATGATCATATGTCACATTCTGACAAATATTGTCTCAATATAAAAATTGCCCATGGCCAACCATGGTCATAGTTGGTCCAATGTCGCATTGTGACAAAAATTGTCTCAATGTTTAAATCAATTCCCTTCGGTTCACCAATTCCTTTGGTTTATAATATTAAACCCTTGGGTTTATTAGTTCTTTTGGTTTATAATATGAATAATCGATCAATGCCATCTATGATCAAATTTCACATTCTAAAAAATATTGTTTCAATATGAAAATCACCCATGGCCAACCATGGTCATAGTTGGTCCAACATCGCATTGTGACAAAAATTGTCTCAATATTTAAATAAATTCCCTTAGGTTCACCAATTCCTTTGGTTTATAATATTAAACCCTTGCTTTTATTAATTCTTTTGGTTTATAATATGAATAATCGATGAATTTCATCCATGATCATATGTCACATTCTGACCAATATTGTCTCAATATGAAAATCACCCATGGCCAACCATGGTCATAGTTGGTCCAACGTCGCATTGTGACAACAATTGTCTCAATGTCTAAATCAATTCCCTTGGGTTCAACAATTCCTTTGGTTTATAATATTAAACCCTTGGGTTTATTAGTTCTTTTGGTTTATAATATGAATAATCGATCGATGCCATCCATGATCAAATGTCACATTCTGACAAATATTGTCTCAATATGAAAATCAATCATGGCCAACCATGGTCATAGTTGGTCCAATGCCGCATTGTGAAAACAATTGTCTCAATGTTTAAATCAATTCCCTTGGGTTCACCAATTCCTTTGGTTTATAGTTTATTGGGTAATGGTTTTCCCTTGGGTTCACTAATTTCTTTGGTTTATAATATTAAACCCTTGGGTTTATTAGTTCTTTTGGTTTATAATATGAATAATCGATCAATGTCATCCATGATCAAATGTCGCATTCTGACAAATATTGTCTCAATATGAAAATCACCCATGGCCAACCATGGTCATCGTTTGGTCCAACGTCGCATTGTGACAACAATTGTCTCAATGTTTAAATCAATTCCCTTGGGTTCACCAATTCCTTTGGTTTATAATATTAAACACTTGGGTTTATTAGTTCTTCTGGTTTATAATATGAATAATCGATCAATTTCATCCATGATCAAATGTCACATTCTTATAAATATTGTCTCAATATGAAATTCACCTATGGCCAACCATGCTCATAGTTGGTCCAACGTCGCATTGTGACAACAAACAATGTTACCGATGAAATAGGTAACCACAATGTTACCTACTTTTTTTTGTAGCATAAAAAGCACCCGATTTTGAAAAGTGGTGATGCAGAATCACCCTTTTTTTTTATGCACATTTTTGACACTCTAATATTTTTATTTATGAAGTATGAATATTTGTTTTAAAATGTTAGTGATTTTCATGCTAATTTTGAAATGTATTGATGCAGCATCAATTTTTTTTTTTTAGAGCGGTGATTTTCATGCTGATTTCGAAATGTATTGATGCAACATCAACCCTTTTTTTTTAGAGTGGTGATTTTCATGTTGGTAATAAAGCACAAAACTTAGATAAAAAAATATATATAAAAAACAAAAAAAAACCAATAAAAATGTAAAAAAAATCAAAATTAACTCGTAAAAATAAAAAATTTAAACAAAAATAAATTAAAAAAAAAAACAAAAATATTCGAAAATTATATGAAAAGAAATGACAAAATTTGAAAAAAAAAACACATAATTTAAAGAAAAAAAACAAAAATTGACCAAAAAAAAAAAAATAAAAACATCAAAAAATTAAAAAAACCGTATAATAAAAAAAACCATATAATAATAAAAAAATATTAAATATAACTAAAATTACAAAATTAAAATTTAGATAAAAAAAAAAAAATTATTGAGAGGAGATTATAGTAAATACCATAACTACAACATCTCTCGCAACGATGACATTGTGATGACATTCCGATGCTAAGAATGTCAGCACATGAAAGATTTTGTGGGCAAATGGACTGCAGCTTGACCTTGGCATAGTTTAGAATCATTTTAGAAAACAAAAACATTTAAAAGCTTAAAATTTAAAAATATATGAAGATTAAAAAAAAAAAAAAAACTATAAATACATAAATAAAAATCAAAAAATCAAAAAATAAAAAAAATAATAATTCAAACATTAAAAAAACCTAAAATTTAAGGAAAAAAAATAAAATAAAATTTAAAGATTAAAATTAAAAAAAAAAAAATTATTAAAAAATTAAAATAATTACAAAATAAAAATATTAAATTTTAAAAAATAAAAACAAGTTAAAAAAAATGAAATTATAAAAACTAAAATACAGAAACTAAATTTAAAAAACAAAAATAAAATGTTTATTAAATTTAAAAAAAAATATTTAATTTTAAAACAAAAAATTAAATTTAAGGAAATATATTAAATTTTAATAAATTTAAAAAAAAACATCATTTAAATTAAAAGTAAAATTTTTTAATTTAATTAAAAATGAAATGAAAAATAAAATACAATAAAAATATTAAATTTAAAACAATATATATTAAGAAAACAAATAAATTATAAAAAATAAATTAAATTTAAATTATAAAAAATAATATATATATGAACTTAAATTAAAATATGTCTATTTTATTAAATTTAAAAAAAATACAAAATTTATTAACTTTTATAAAATTAAATTTAAAAACTAAACATCAAACTTAATAATAAAGAAAATTTATGAAATTAAAAAAAAAAATCATTTAAATAAAAAAAACATGCAAAATTTAATAAAAATGATTAACAAAATTTAAAAAAAAAAAATTAAAAACAAAAAAAATAATAAAAGAAAAAAGAAAAAAAAAAACAAATTAAATTTTAAATATAAAATTAATTCTTTTGAAATTAAAAAAAAAAAAATTAAAAAAAAATCAAATTACGGTATCGCAGAGGAAAATCCCGATTCCCAAAATCGGATTTAACAAAGCACTGCTCAAAAATATCGTATTTCGATTCCCGGAATCGGATTTGACATAGCACTGCTCAGGAATATCGTATTTCTTCATAATATATATTTAGTATTTGATGTTTCTCTGAAAATAAATGATCTTAAGTGGCGTTTAAGTTCTACTCAGTATTGTATATTCTTGGTCACAATATTTACTTGATGGGAAGGTTGTTGTTCACAAAATTAAAGCTATTCCTAATCTGAGGTTTGTCTAAATGGTAAAAAATACACTTTATTTATTTAGTTACAATTATTTGTGTAGTTGGAATGCCTCTATCTAAAGATTTTTCATTATTGAGTTGCTCCATAATTAAGGTAAAGTTTTATGAAACATGATTACTAAATTGTTTAATAATGTAGATAAATTTTATAAAGCATCAAAATTCTATTATATTTTAGAAATTTAAGATAAGAATGAAATTAATTATTTGACTTAGTTCTTGTACTTCAGATATAAGAATCCAAATCTAAGATAAGAGAAATTTTAAAATTAATTCTTTGACTGAGTTGAATTCGTAGGATATAAGAGATTGCGATCAAATTGCGTCTACATTTAGGTTTAATGTACATTCTTCATTCTTGATTACTACGTAATAAGTTTTCTTTCAGATTCCATCGAATTGGCAATCTGTGATTTCATATTTTTTTTAGTTTTTGTGCATCGTTATACGCTATTCAGTTGACCTTAATCAAATTGAAAAACACGTTACCAAACGCGGAGATCCCACATCTATGGCAAAAACCGGATTTCTTTTTAATAAGTATCAAACTTATAATTATATCTAGTACAGTGTACATGCTGTCGAATCTATTGCAATCACTTCGTGGTTAGCAGAACATTCGATTACAAAGATTCGATTTCGAATTGGCTGATTGTATTTCTGAGCGGTGCTTTGTCAAATCCGATTCTGGGAATCGGCCTCTACGATACACTAATTTGATTTTTTTTTTTTTTTTTTTTAATTTCTTTTTTTTTTTATTTCAAAAAATTTAATTTTTATATTTAAAATTTAATTTGTTTTTTTTTTTAATTTTGGTTTTTTTTTTTTTTTAATTTTGTTAATAATTTTTATCAAATTTTGCATTTTTTTTTTTTTAAATTTAAATGATATTTTTTTTAATTTCATAAATTTTCTTTATTATTAAGTTTTGTGTTTAGTTTTTAAATTTAATTTTATAAAAGTTAATAAATTTTGTGTTTTTTTTAAATTTAATAAAATAGACATATTTTAATTTAAGTTCATATATATATATTTTATTTTTTATAATTTAAATTTCATTTATTTTTTATAATTGATTTGTTTTTTTAATATATATTGTTTTAAATTCAATATTTTTGTTCTATTTTATTTTTCATTTTTCACTTTTAATTAATTTTTCATTTTTTTACTTTTAATTTAAATAATGTTTTTTTTTTTTTTTTTTTTTTTTTAATTTATTAAAATTTAATATATTTCCTTAAATTTAACTTTTTGTTTGAATTGTTTTTTTTTTAATTTAATAAACATTTTCTTTTTCTTTTTTAAATTTAATTTCTGTATTTTATTTTTTATAATTTTCTTCTTTCCTTCACTTGTTTTTATTTTTTAAAATTTAATATTTTTATTTTGTTTTTATTTTAATTTTTTAATTTCTAATTTTTTTTTTTTAATTTTAATCTTTAAATTTTTTTATTTTTTTTCTTAAATTTTAGGTTTTTTTTTAATGTTTGAATTAAAATTTTTATTTTTATTTTTTTTTATCTTCATATATTTTTAAATTTTAAGGTTTTAAATGTTTTATTTTTTAAATGTATTTTTCTTCTTAAATTTTAGGGTTTTTTTTAAATGTTTGAATTTTAAAAATTAAAAAATCTTCTATTTTTAAAAATGGCGAAAGTTAGACACAATTTTTTTTTTTGGTTATTCCAGCATCAACTGGTTTTGTTTTAAGGGTGTTTTCTCAATCCTTTTTTCAAGAAACAATTTTGTTTTTACCATAATTTTATAAAATGTTGAAATTTGACCTTCAAAAAACGAAGTGCTTTCTAGAATACACAATTTTTGTTTTTGGGGTGTTTTTTCATGTTTTTTGAGTCTTTTTGGTCTAGAGTTCTTGTTTTGAGGTCAGATTACCTATTTCATCGATAACATTGTTAACAATTGTCTCAATATTTAAATGAATTCCCTTGGGTTCACCAATTCATTTGGTTTATAATATTAAACCCTTGGGTTTATTAGTTATTTTGGTTTATAATATTACAAACCCTTGGGTTAATTATTGGTGTTTATTAATTTCTTCAACTTGAGTATATCTTTAATAATTTTATTGATCCTTCGCCTTATTGGTCCCTTAGGTTATTAATATTTTTCCTTTGGGTCCACCAATTCCTTTCGTTTATAATATTAAACCCTTGGGTTTATTACTTCTTTTGGTTTATAATATGAATAATCAATCAATGTCATCCATGATCAAATGTCACATTCTGACAAATATTGTTTCAATATGAAAATCAACCATGGCCAACCATGGTCATAGTTGGTCGAACGTCGCATTGTGAAAACAATTGTCTCAATGTTTAAATCAATTCCCTTGAGTTCACCAATTCTTTTCGTTTATAATATTAAACCCTCGGATTTATTAGTTCTTTTGGTTTATAATATGAATAATCGATCAATGTCATCCATGATCAAATGTCACATTCTGACAAATATTGTCTCAATATGAAAATCACCCATGGCCAACCATGGTCATAGTTGGTCCAACATTGCATCATGACAACAATTGTCTTAATGTTTAAATCAATTCCCTGGGGTACACCAATTCCTTTTATTTATAATATTAAACCCTTTGGTGTATTAGTTCTTTCGGTTTATAATATGAATAATCGATCAATTTCATCCATGATCAAATGTCACATTCTGACAAATATTGTCTCAATGTGAAAATCACCCATGGCCAACCATTGTCATAATTGGTACAACGTCGCATTGTGACAACAATTGTCTGAATGTTTAAATCAATTCCCTTGGGTTCACCAATTCCTTTGGTTTATAATATTAATCCCTTTGGTTTATTAGTTCTTTTGGTTTATAATATGAATAATCGATCAATATCCTCCATGATCAAATGTCACATTCTGACAAATATTGTCTCAATATGAAAATCACCCATGGCCAACAATGGTCATAGTTGGTACAACTTCACATTGTGACAACAATTGTCTCCATGTTTAAATCAATTCCCTTGGGTTCACCAATTTCTTTGGTTTATAATATTAGACCCTGAGTTGTATTAGTTCTTTTGGTTTATAATATGAGTAATCGATCAATGTCATCCATGATCAAATGTCACATTCTGGCAAATATTGTCTCAATATGAAAATCACCCATGCCCAACCATGGTCATAGTTAGTCGAACGTCGCATTGTGACAACAATTGTCTCAAGGTTTAAATCAATTCCCTTGGGCTCACCAATTCCTTTGGTTTATAATATTAAACCCATGGGTTTATTAGTTCTTTTGGTTTATAATATAAATAGTCGATCAATTTCATCCATGATCAAATGTCACATTCATACAAATATTGTCTCAATATGAAAATCACCCATGGCCAACCATGGTCATAGTTGGTCCAACGTCGCATTGTGACAACAATTGTCTCAATGTTTAAATCAATTCCCTTGGGTTCACCAATTCCTTTGGTTTATAATTTTTTGGGTAATTGTTTTCCCTTGGGTTCACCAATTCCTTTAGATTATAATATTAAACTCATGGATTTTATTAATCTCTATTGTTTTTAATATTGCCCTTCGCCTTATTGATCCCTTAGGTTTTTAATATTTATCCCTTGGGTTCACCGGTTCCTTTGGTTTATAACATTAAACCCTTCGGTTTATTAGTTCTTTTGGTTTATAATGTTAATCACACATTCGGTTTATTACTCTCTTCAGTTTAAAATATTAATTCTTAGGGTTTATTAATCTCTATTTTTTTAATATTCATCCATTAGGTTTATAATATTTATCCCTTGGGTTCGCTAATTCCTTTGATTTATAATATTAAACCCTTGGTTCTATTAGTTATTTTGGTTTATAATGTTAATAATCCCGTTGGTTTATTAATATCTTATGTTTAAAATACTGATTCTTATGGATTATTAATTTATTAGGTTTTTTAGTTTAAAATATCAATTCTTACGGTTTATTAATCTCTTGTGTTTTTAATATTGATACCTTATGTTTATAATATTTATCCCTTGGGTTCACCAATTCTGTTGGTTTATAATATTTAGACCTTTGGTTTATGATGACATTGGGTTTGTATTATTAATAATCCCTTTGGTTTATTAATATCTTCAATTTAAAATATTAATTTTTAGGGTTTATTAACATCTTTGGTTTTTTTATTTTAAATATTGTTTCATATGTTTTATTACTCTCTTGAGTTTAATATATTAATTCTTAAAGTTTATTACTTTCTTATGTTTTTGGGTTTAATATTCTTAATATATTAATATATATTATTAATAAATATTATAATATTTATTAATAATATATATTAATATTATTATAATGTTATTAATATATATTATTAATAATATAACCAACTATGATATAATATATATTATTAGTTCTTTTGGTTTATTAATAATATAACCATCTATGATATTAATATATTAATAAATATTACAATATTATTTATTATTAATATATATTATATATATTTGAAGTTAATAAATAGTATGTATATAGTTAATATTATTAATATATTAATACATATTTTGGTGATTTTAATCATAATTGATATATTAATTATTATTATTATTATTATTATTATATATTATATATATTTGAAGTTAATATAATAATATTATTATATGTAATATTTATTGATATATAAATTAATATGATGGGTAGTGGATATAGGCCTATCGACGTATATCAACCACATTAGTACATATAATGTGGTTGTGCTAGTATAACCATTTTAAAAATGTTAAATATGTTGGAGATTTATCCAGTCATTTTAATTTTAAGTTTTCTTAGTTACCTCAATTTGCTGAGATGATAAATATTGTAAAATAACTTTAATAATCGAAAATGGTCAAATAAATTTTTTGAATGCAAAGTGACAATGTAATAATATTGAATGATAGAAAATTTGAACAATTAGAATGTAGTCACCATTGTTAGGTTTGTCATATTTCTGTATCGATTATGTGAAAAAGAAAGTAAAAATCATAAATCATAAACCATTTAAATATTTAGCTCGAGCTCTTGTAGTAAACACCAAACCTTGTCTCTCTTGCTCTACAATATTATTAGGTTTAATTATTATAACAAAAAAATCATTGTACATTGTCAATATTTTTTTGCGGTTACACTGAAATCAATGCACACTATTAATCCAAAGAATTTAAAACTAATGTACCATCATACATCCAATTACATCAAATCAGAAATCAACATATACTGAACTCAATGCATCTAATGCAAGAAATCAAATAAGATTAGAAAAAAAAATCTACATAGAAATCAATGCATCTAATGCAAGTAATCAAATAGGATTAGAAATCAACATATGCACTCAAGTCAATGCATATAGTGCAAGTAAGAAAATAGGATTACAAACCAAAATATACACTAAAATCAATGCATTTAGTGCAAGAAATCAAATAGGATTAGAAATCATTTATATTGAAATAAAGACATGTAGTGTAAGAAATCAAATATAATTATAAATGAACATCTACATTGAAATTGTAACACCCCTAGTTTATGTGTTTGATTTTCAAAACTAGACATTTGAACTTTAATCCTAATGGGAGTGGACCCCAAATGGATAAGTATTTTATGGATGTAATTAAATATTTAATTTGAGAAAATGAATAAAATAATTCTTTGCAGATTGACCAAAATGAGAATTATGAGATCACTTGCTAAATCCATGAAGATGGATAGAGGAAAATACTTTCCCCAAAAAAATCTTTCAAAAATCCTTGAAAGAATTTATTTCCAAATTAGATTTTGAGAAAAATCTAGTTTCCCCAATGATGTGGAGAGTAGTCGGGAAGAGGTAAAAAGCTGGGAAAAGCAGAAAGAAGCTTTAAAAGTCCCTAAATAGGGAAGCCTATGCAAATAGGAAGAAAAACATCATGATATTCTGGACGCAGAATTAGAAATAGGCTTTGGGGAGCAAAAGCTTAAATAAGCTATTCCTGAACAGATTAGAGGTTGGTCTGTTCTGGAGGTGGTCTCAGCTCGGGGGTGAGTTCTGGAGATAGAGGGACTCTACGGTTGGGAGGACTGGTCAATTACCCAAGTGATATGCTCATAGTAATTATGAACAATTGAAAATTTAATTTTGATGTGATAGACTATAGTTACTTAGGTATATTTTGTTTTCTGAATTATAGTAATGTTCCATACATTTACAGAGGTAAGGAGGGATTTAAACCTCTCAGTTCTGCATGGTTGTAGGAACTAGAAAAATGAGGAAAAATCATCGAGAAGCTGTAAACCAGCCTTTTGTTTAAATCTGGAGATTTATAGTACCTCATAGTTCAGGAGTTTGTAACTTTAATCTGCTTCTATTAACAATAGGATTAAAACAGTGGACACTAGAGATAATTGAATTATGTGGTTAGTAAGGAATTTATTAAATTTACTGAGTAAAGTACAAACCTGTAGACTTTCAAAATAGAAATACATGGCTATTTATAAGCTGCATGCTACAGTAAAGACAGATTTGAAAGAGCATAGATTTTAGTACTTTATACAATTTCAGCTAATGAAGAGACCTAGCTAACTATGATGATCAAATCTGCAAACAATTGTAGTACGAGAAATATATATATATATATCGAATGTGTGACTAACATCCTTTGCAAAGGAATGGCCCAAGCAGAACAATCATTGTAAAATAAGATGAGCATGTGAAATGGTACATAATGCATGCAACTGTAAAAGATGTGAAAAATAACATTTAATTTCTCCATCAGATCTATATTATGAGTAGAAAAAATGGAAATATATAGTTGCAGAAAATGTCATAAGTAACTATTACAATGGAACACAAACTAAGGAGTATAAAGAGAGTCCATTGTTGGATTCATAGAATCCACCTAAAATTTCAGACTCTGTGTAAATGGGAAATTCTCCTTCAGTGAGGAATTACAACTTGATAACTTTTACAACAACTGAGACTTATAGTCAAATTTGCTATTATATGAGAAAGGAACAGAATGTAAATTAAAATGAGAACATCTCTGACTTTCTTCAATTAAATTTAAGAATACCATTTAGGAATGGGAAAATAGTTAACATGAGTATAAAAAAATATATACATATGCTTGAGTTGTCCATAATAACAAAGACGAGGAATATATATATATATATATATATATATATATATATATATATATATATCAAATGTTGCATCCACTTGTGGAAACAAGACATTATAGTACTTTCATAACAATCCAAAATTTGATATACAGGAAATTACATCGTCCGGATGGAAAACTATTAATAGTCACAGTCCCTAGCAGATTTTAATATTACAATAAACACTTTTTATGAAAATAAAAATGTTAAATTGTCTGAACAAATTTTTTAGAACAACGTGATGAGAATTGGTCTCTCTCCGACCACTATATGGTGCATACCAACCTGAAAATGCAAAGGGCATTGAAATTAGCGTCGAATGAAACCACGCCTTTCATTGTTCACCAAGAAAGGAAGAGTGTATAGCGTTCGAAAATACATGTAGTAGAAACAATCGACAATAAGAATACGAGTCAAGAAATTGATAAAAATTCTATTAAGAATGAAATGATAACAAAGTAATAACTTGTTACCTAGCAAAGAAGAACCTCGTTCTCTTCAAAACGACCTGCAATAGAAGTAGAGGCATGATATTAAAAATTCAAAGAGTAGGCATTTTAAACTGGGAATAAAGAAGCCACGACTCCTGTGATAAAATCTAAATTGAACACTTACCGAGGGCCTGGATAATGCTCGATAAGAATCCACCTATCGCCACGTGAACGACCTCAGAAAAACCTCGAAGGACGTGGAGGAGGGGGGTAAACTCCTATCCAAAAATAATAGAGCATTAATCCCACGCATCGTTCATAGGAAGACATATGAGGTAGCAGAAGAGATGTTGAATTAACAACAATTGACATACTTGAACAGGAAAAAAATTCTCTACCAAAGGTTTGTCCAATTGACCAGTACGAAACTTCACTGTAAACGAGACCATGGGAAAGAATTTATTGTAATTAAACCTCAGATCTCACTCGAGCAACAGAGCGTATTCCATGGAAAGGAAAATCCATATCAAAATAGAAACACAGAGCGTAAGCTTCATATTAAAAACTAGAGACGTGTATAAAAATCATACCTAAACCATCATACGATGAGTGCATAGATACGTTGAAGTATGGGAGAGTATACACTCATTTTATCCAAGGTGAAGAGTCTCGCCACCGAGAGACAAGTCGAACGAATGAAAGGGAAAATAACCGACTCAAAAAATAACACAGATAATTTATACAAATGTGCCAAATCCAAGAATCGACGAAACCCTAACGATCAGGAATGATCTTCACCGTCCAAGTGGCCTTGAATCCACGACTTACCCACGAATCGAATTTGGGAATTGGCATCTAATACACAGTAGTTCAAAAAGTAAATGTCGATCTATGAAATCTATGCCACAGTACCCTCGATTTTATCATGTGTCTGGCGTATTAAAAATGCAGGCTGGCATGGCATATCACAAACAACATATAGATACATATATCCTCAAGCATGGATGTATGCATAACAAATAAACTATAAAAGCAATAAGGTGTCCACAAAGACGATGACGAGGAGGATTGAACAAATTAACGTGGCCAAATCCCTTAGTCAACCATGCCAACGTGACACAACAAATGCAGTGAAAATTAAATGCGCATATCTCCACATCACTCAGCATAAGAGAGATGTACGTAAAGAATAATCAATGCGATGGACATGCTCATAATAATTTCATATCCTTGACAGGAGGGTAAATATGGATAGACCGTGAGTAATTTGCAATGTAATTGTGGGGTAATAAGAAAGTGAAATATACGACGATTTAAAACCCATTGAATACCATATTTAATACATAAGAGAATTCTATTGACTAAAACGTAGATTTAATAAACCTACAAAGGTGTGCATAATATTTATGAGTAAATTGTCATGTATGACATTTATATAAATGGGGTAGAGCATATGAATCATTTACAATATGCCTAGATAGACAAGCACGAGAGTAAATGCAACCATATAATAGAGATGGTGAAATATAAGTGCAAATTTAATAAATATGGTGGAATAAGGGTAAATTCCATCAGCCACAACCATTAGTGGAAGAAAACAATAAAACTACACTCCCAAGATTAATAGGAAGAATAGTAACTCAATTCCATACTAGCTGATAATTGACGAAATTCAAAAATAGAGTGGAATAGCTATGGCCAATAGAGGCACGGAACTAAATTATAAATATATAAAAAAAAATTCTAGGGTGGAAGGAGGAGACATTACAAATGGTATCAGAGCTCATGTTATACAAAACTGGGTTGTTTTTGTGTGTGCTCACTGTATAAATGATTTACTGTTAAAAAAAAAAATTATTTTTTTTAATTTCTGATCTGTGTTGTTTAGTGTACAGTGGTGCTGGAATGGCAGAAGGTGAGGAAATTTATGTCGATATGCATGACGAAGATAATACACTAGATCCCAACGCTTCGGTGATGGCTATGTTGCACAGTTTGCAATGAGAAATGGCTGAGCTAAGAAGCCAGAATGACAGATTGTCATTAGCCACTGAGGAGCAGGAAAATCTCATCAGAGAATTAACTTCGCGGAACAGCCAAGAGGGTGAAGGTTCCGAGAAGAGGAATAATGATGAGTCTGAGGATGATGATGCTGTTAGGCATTAGTATAAGCAGAAAAAGGAATTAGAGGGGGAATTCTGGAAGACCAAGCCTCCCTCCTATGATGGGGAGAAGGAGGAAGATGTTGAAGCCTAGTTGTTGAACATGATTAAATATTTTCAAGTCTATGAATATGAAATAAATCTGAAAGCTATATTAGCTGTCTACCAGCTAGAAGGTAAGGCTACCTTGTGGTGGGAGGAGATGAAAATAATTCATGCCATTGATGAAAAAACAGTTACTTGGGAAGATTTCCAAGTTAAGTTTAAAAAATGCTATTTAAATGAGCGTTATTATGATGATAAAGCAAAATAATTTCATGATCTTAGACTGGGATAGCTTACTATTGATGAATTTTTCACTAAGTTTACAAATCTGCTGAGATATGTCCCTTACATCCGTGAAGAGAAGGAAAAAGTGCAAAGGTTTCTGAACTATTTGCCTGCTGTATACAAAGAGAAGATCGAGTTTGATAACCCAAAAACTATGGACGAGGCAGTGAGGAAGGCTAGATTATGCTATCAACAGCTTAAGGGAAAGGCTGAGCATGGAAAAGGTTGGCTAAACAAAAGTTAAATTAAAGGAAAGAAACAGAAAATAGCTTACTTAAGGAATTTTGGTAGGGACCATCAAAGGAAAAAGTTTAATAAACCAAAAGAAAGCCAAACAGCTCAGTCTCAAATTGATTTCAAACAACTAGATGAAGGAAATAAAAAGGAAGGCACAGTCAAAATGAGGGAACCTTTGAAATGTTGGGGAAGTGGAGAACCCCATATTTTGAGGGATTGTCCCCACCGAAACATTCACATGATTATGCGAGATCGAGAAGCTACAATAGTAAATGACATAGTAAGAAATATAACCACTATTAGTGCAGCTTTGGAGAATCGACAAGCAGAACATCAAGCTACCATGGTTGAAATGGAGGGTAAGATTTATAACCAATCTATTACAGTTTTTATTGATCCGGGTGCTTCTTTGAGTTACATTAGTCCAAAAATTGTAGAAAAATGCAATCTCAAAACTGAAAAATTTCAGCAATCCTGGTTGGTCCAGTTAGCCACTGGTACCAAGAGGAAAGTAACTCATAAGTTACCTCAAGCAAAAATCAAATTAAATGATTTTCAAACAGAAGTGAATTTAAACATTCTGCCATTAGGTTCATATGACTTGCTCATAGGAATGGACTGGCTGGAAAATAAGAAGGCCATGATGAACTGTTGGGATAAGACCCTGCATTGTGTAGATGAAGAAGGGAGACCTTTTATTCTCAAGGGAGAACCAAAACCTATCTCTGTAAGACAAATATCAACACTGCAATTAAAACGAACAGCTAGGAAAGACTACCAAGTCTATGCAGTACATGTAGAAGAGACAGAATAGAAAACTGAGGAAAATATGTTGGATGCTTTACCAGTAGTAAGAGAGTTTAAGGAAGTCTTTCCAGATGAGATTCCTCATCTTCCTCCCAAAAGAGAGATTGACTTTTCAATCGATTTGGTGCCGGGAGCAACACCTATTTCCCCAGCCCCTTATCAAATGACTCCCCCCGAACTCATGGAACTGAAAATGCAATTGCAAGAATTGCTGGATAACGGCTATATTCAACTGAGTGTGTCTCCTTGGGGAGCACCGATTCTATTTGTGAAAAATAAGGATGGAACCTTTAGGATGTGCATTGATTATCATCAACTGAATAAGTTGACCATTAAAAACAGATACCCTTTGCCCAGAATTGATGATATTTTTGACCAAGTGAGGGGAGCTTCAGTATTTTCGAAGATTGACTTAAGGACTGGTTATCACCAGCTAATAATTAAAGAAGAAGACATAAAAAAAAACAGCCTTTCGAACCAGGTATGGTCACTATGAATTTGTAGTCCTACCTTTTGGTTTGACAAATGCCCCTGCCACCTTTATGTGCTTAATGAACAGTGTGTTAAATAAGTACTTGGATAAATTCGTACTTGTGTTCATAGATGATATTTTAGTTTACTCAAAAAGTGAGGAAGAACACAAAGAGCACTTGAGGATAGTATTGCAAACTTTGAAAGAAAACCAGTTATATGCCAAATTCATTAAATGTGAATTCTATAAGGACAAGATCCAATACTTGGGTCATATTATTTCTGAGAAAGGGTTGGCTGTTGATCCTGAAAATATAAAGGCTATTAAATAATGGCCTATGCCAATAGATGTTTCAGCATTGAGATCATTCATGGGGATTGTAGGTTATTATCGTGGATTTGTGGAGAGATTTTCTGCCATAGCATACCCCATAACCTCACTACAAATGAAGGGTGTCAAATTTGAGTGGACTAAAAAGTGCAAAACCAGTTTTGAACAATTAAAATTAAAACTCACCACAACCCCTATATTGAAAATTGCAGATCCTGATAAAGAATTTGTTGTATGCAAAGATGCCTGTAGAGAGGGGTTGGGAGGAGTCCTTTTGCAAGAAAATTTAGTTATTGCATATGAGTCTAGGAAACTGAAGACACATGAACAGAACTATAGTGCCTATGATTTGGATTTAGCTGCGGTTATTCATGCCTTGAAGATGTGGTGACACTATCTTCTTGGAAAGAAATTTACATTGATGACTGATCATATTAGTCTTAAGTATTTTTTTTCCCAGACTGGTTTGAATGCTCGACAAGCTAGATGGCTGTCTTTTCTGAGTGAATCTTATATGGACATAAAACATATCAGAGGAAAAGAAAATAAAATTGCGGATTTTTTGAGTAGAAATGCTTGCCAAAATATAAACAACATTGGAAGTAGTGCCCAGTTTGATTTCGAAGATTTAGTGAAAAAGGTAGCAGACCAGGATCCAAATTATGAGAACCTACAGGTGAAAATAATAAAGAAGGAGATGGCTGAATACACTCGAAACCAAAAAGGGTTGATCTCTTACAAAAACATATTATATGTTCCCAATGTAGAGTCTTTGAAAAGAGAGATTCTAGATGAATATCATAAACAATCGTATGCAGGGCATCCTGGATATCGGAAAATGTTAACAGCTTTGAAAAAGAAGTTGTTTTGGCCATGAATGAAAAGAGATGTAGTAGAATATTTAGCTAGATGCATGGAATGTTGACTAGTTAAAGTTGAACATCAACATCCTGTTGGTCTATTAAACCCTTTGTCGATTGCAGAATGGAAATGGGATACCATTTCTATGGATTTCATAACAGGATTACCCGAAACCAAGTACCAACATGATTCAGTGATGGTAGTTGTAGACACTTTAACAAAAGATGCACACTTCATACCAGTGAAATCTACTTTCGGGACAACCCAAGTAGCAGATGTGTTTCTAAAAGAGATAGTAAGGTTACACGGGGTCCCAAAGATGATTGTTTCAGATAGGGATGCTAAGTTCACAGCAGCCTTTTGGAAAGGTATATTTGGACGTATAGGCACTAAATTGAATTTCAGTACTGCCTATCACCCTCAGACCGATGGGCAGATAGAGAGAACTAATCAGATTTTGGAGGATATGTTGAGAATGTATGTGATGGATAGTCCATCAAAGTGGGAAGAATACTTGCATTTAGCTGAATTTTCCTATAATAATAGCTATCAGTCCTCCATTAAGATGAGTCCGTTTGAAGCACTCTATGGAAGGAAATGTCGTACTCCTTTGAGCTGGAGCCAGCCTGAGGATAAGATAATGTTGGGACCAGATGGTTTACAAGAGATGGAAAGAATTGTTTAACAAATACAAAGAAACATCAAGACAACACAAGATCGCCAGAAAAACTATGCTGATAAGAAGAGGGTACATCGAGAATTTAAAGTGGGGGAACATGTGTATTTGCATATTAAACCCAGAAAGAGCACACTTTATGCTGGAAGTTGTGCAAAACTAGCTCCTAGATATTGTGGTCCTTTTGAAGTATTAGAAAGGGTGGGACCAGTGGCTTACAAAATGGCCTTACCACCCCATGTTAGAGTTCATGATGTGTTTCTTGTTTCATTATTAGAAAGATATGTACATGATGCTTCTCACATAGTTGATTGGAATGTGATACAGGTGGAACCAGAAGGGGAGTTCCTTCCAGAACCGCTTCAAATATTGGAGTATGAAGAAATTGAATTGAGGAATCGGACGGTAGCAAGAGTAAAGGTGCAGTGGAAGAACTTTAATGCTGAAGAAGCTACCTGGGAAAGAGAAGCTAAAATGATGGAAAAATATCCATTTTTGTTTGAAAAATGAACTCTAGTAAGTAGATACAAACACCGAGGACGGTGTTTGCTTTCAGAGGGGGAATATGTAACACCTCTAGTTTATGTGTTTGATTTTCAAAACTAGACATTTGAACTTTAATCCTAAGGGGAGTGAACCCCAAATGGATAAGTATTTTATGGATGTAATTAAATATTTAATTTGAGAAAATGAATAAAATAATTTTGTGCAGATTGACCAAAATGAGAATTATGAGATCACTTGCTAAATCCATGAGGATGGATAGAGGCAAATTCTTTCCCCAAAAAAATCTTTCAAAAATCCTTGAAAGAATTTCTTTCCAAATTAGATTTTGAGGAAAATCTAGTTTCCCCAATGATGTGGAGAGTAGTTGGGAAGAGGTAAAAAGCTGGGAAAATTAGAAATAAGCTTTAAAAGTCCCTAAATAGGGAAGCCTAGGCAAACAAGAAGAAAAGCATCCTGATATTCTGGACGCAGAATTAGAAATAGGCTTTGGGGAGCAAAAGCTTAAATAAGCTATTCCTGAATAGATTAGAGGTTGGTCTGTTCTAGAGGTGGTCTCAGCTCGGGGGTGAGTTCTGGAGATAGAGGGACTCTACGGTTGGGAGGACTGGTCAATTACCCAAGTGGTATGCTCACAGTAATTATGAACAATTGAAAATTTAATTTTGATGTGACAAACTGTAGTTACTTAGGTATATTTTGTTTTCTGAATTATAATAGTGTTCCATACATTTACAGAGGTAAGGAGGGATTTAACCCTCTCAGTTCTGCATGGTTGTAGGAACTAGAAAAATGAGGAAAAGTCATCCAGAAGCTCTAAACCAGCCTTTGGTTTAAATATGTAGATTTATAGTACCTCATAGTTCAAGAGTTTGTAACTTTAATCTGCTTCTGTTAACAATAGGATTAAAACAGTGGACACTAGAGATAATTGAATTATGTGGTTAGTAAGGAATTTATTAAATTTACTGAGTAAAGTACATACCTGTAGACTTTCAAAATAACAATACATGGCTATTTATAAGCTGCATGCTACAGTAAAGATAGATTTGAAAGAGCATAGATTTTAGTGCTTTATACAATTTCAGCTAATGAAGAGACCTAGCTAACTATGATTATCAAATCTGCAAACAATTGTAGTACGAGAATATATATATATATCGAATGTGTGACTAACATACTTTGCAAAGGAATGGCCCAAGTAGAACAATTATTGTAAAATAAGATGAGCATGTGAAATGGTACATAATGCATGCAACTGTAAAAGCTGTGAAAAATAACAGTTAATTTCTCCATCGGATCTATATTATGAGTAGAAGTGTATTCTACACACTACATAGACTGAAAATGTTATGCTAAGAAAAACAGGAAATATATAGTTGTAGAAAATGTCATAAGTAACTATTACAATGGAACACCAACTAAGGAGTATAAAGAGAGTCCACTGTTGGATTCATAGAATCCACCTGAAATTTCAGACTTTGTGTAAAAGGGAAATTCTCCTTCACTGAGGAATTACAACTTGACAACTTTTGCAACAACTTAGACTTACAGTCAAATTTGCTATTATATGAGAAAGGAACAGAATGTAAATTAAAATGAGAACATCTCTGACTTTCTTCAATTAAATTTAAGAAGACCATTTAGGAATGGGAAAATAGTTAACATGAGTATAAAAAATATATATACATATGATTGTGTTGTCCATAATAACAGAGACGAGGAATAGATATATCTTATACATACATACATATATATATATATATATATCAAATGTTGCAGCCACTTGTGGAAACAAGACATTATAATGCTATCATAACATTCTAGAATTTGATATACAGGAAATTACGATGTCCGGATGGAAAACTATTAATAGTCACAGTCCCTGGCAGAGCTTAATATTACAATAAACACTTTTTATGACAATAAAAATGTTAAACTATCTGAACAAATTTTGTAGAACAACGTGATGAGAATTGGTCTCTCTCTGACCACTATACGGTGAATACCGACCTAAAAACGCCAAGGGCATTGATATTAGCGTCGAATGAAACCACACCTTTCATTGTTCACCGAGAAAGGAAGAGTGTATAGCATTCGGAAATACCTGTAGTAGAAACAATCGACAATAGGAATAGAAGTCAAGAAATTGATAAAAATTCTATTAAGAATCAAATGATAACAAAGTAATAACTTGTTATGTGGCAAAGAAGAACCTCGTTTTCTTCAAAACAACCTGTAGTAGAAGTAGAGGCGTGATATTAAAAGTTTGAAGATTAGGAATTTTAAACTGGGAATAAAGAAGCCATGGCTCCTGTGATAAAATCTGAATTGAACACTTACCTAGGGCCTGGATAATGCTCGAGAAGAATCCACCTATCGCCACGTGAACAACCTCAGAAAAACCTCGAAGGACGTGGAGGAGGGGGGTAAACTCCTATCCAAAAAAAATAGAGCATTAATCCCACACATCGTTCATAGGAAGATATATGAGGTAGCATAAGAGATGTTGAATTAACAACAATCAACATACTCGAAGAGGAAAAAAATTCTCTACCAAAGGGTTGTCCAACTGACCAGTACGAAACTTGACTGTAAACGAGACCATGGGAAAGAATTTATTGTAATTAAACCTTAGCTCTCGCTCGAGCAACAGAGCGTATTCCATGGAAAGGAAAATCCATATCAAAATAGAAACATAGAGCGTAAGCTTCATATTAAAGACTAGAGACGTGAATAAGCATGATACCTAAACCATCATATGATGAGTGCATAGATACGTTGAAGTCTGGGAGAGTATACGCTCAGTTTCTCCAAGGTGCAGAGTCTCGCCACCGAGAGACAAGTCAAACAAATGAAAGGGAAAATAACCGACTCAAAAAATAACACAGATAATTTATACAAATGTGCCAAATCCAAGAATCGACGAAACCCTAACGATTGGGAATGATCTTCACCATCCAAGAGGCCTTGAATCCACGGCTTAGACACGGATCAAATTTGGGAATTGGCATTTAATACACAGTATTTCAAAACGTAAATGTCGATCTATGAAATCTATGCCACAGTACCCTCGATTTTATCATTTTTCCGGCGTATTAAAAACGCAGGCTGGCGTGGCATATCACAAACAACATATAGATACATATATCCTCAAGCATGGATGTATGCATAACAAATAAACTAGAAAAGCAATAAGGTGTCCACGAATACGATGACGAGGAGGATTGAACAATTTAACGTGGCCAAATCCCTTAGTCAACCATGCCAACGAGACACAACAAATGCAGTGAAAATTAAATGTGCATATCTCCACATCACTCAGCATAAGAGAGATGTATGTAAAGAATAATCGATGCGATGGACATGCTCATAATAATTTCATATCCTTGATAGGAGGGTAAATATGGATAGACCGTGAGTAATTCGCAATGCAACTGTGGGGTAATAAGAAAGTGAAATATACGACGATTTAAAACCCATCAAATACCATATTTAATACATAAGAGAATGCTATTGACTAAAATGTAGAGTTAATAAACCTACAAAGGTGTGCATAATATTTGTGAGTAAATTGTCATGTATGATGTTTATATAAACGGGGTAGAGCATATGAATCATTTACAATATGCCTAGATAGACAAGCATGGGAGTAAATGCAACCATATAATAGAGATGGTGAAATATATGTGCAAATTTAATAGAGATGGTGGAATAAGGGTAAATTCCATCAGCCACAACCATTAGTGGAAGAAAACAATAAAACTATACTCCCAAGATTAATAGGAAGAATAGTAACTCAATTCCATACCAGCTGATCAATGACGAAATTCGAAAATAGAGTGGAATAGTTGTGGCCAATAGAGGCACGGAACTAAATTATAAATAGAAAAAAAAAATTTCTATGGTGGAAGGAGGAGACGTTACAAAAATTGATGCATATGGTGCATGAAATCAAATAGGGTTAGGAATCACCATCTAGATTGAAATAAATGCATTTAGTGCAAGCAATAAAATATAATTATAAATCATCGACACTGAAATCAATGCATCTAGTGGAATTAATCAAATATCGTTAGAAATCAAAATCTACACTAAAATCAATGCATCTAGTGCAAGCAATCAAATAGGATTAGAAATCACCATCTACACTTAAATCAATGCATGTATTGTAAGAAATAATATTCCCTCTCTCCCCCGTCCATATATATCTATATGTCCCTCCATCTCTCCTTCTTTGTCTCTTTATCTCACCCCCAAAAACACACAAACACTCTCACTCCATATTTAGAAATCTCTTTATCCCTCCCTCCTTGTCTCCATCTATCTTTTCTTTCTCATCACCTTCCATCGATATCTCTATCTCCCTTTGTCTCTCTATATCAACCCAAAAACATACACTCTCTTTCTCCAATCTATCTATCTATCACTCCATCCTTCTCTCCCTCCCTCTCTCTGTCTTCCCCTTCCATTCCTCTCCCCCGCTTCTATATCTCTTCCCTTCTGCTATCCTCTCTTTATCTCCCTCCATCTTCCTTATCACTCCTTTTCTCCCTCTCTCTCTCTCTCTCTCTCTCTCAAAATTTTATTCTCTATGTATTTATTCTTACCTCCCTCTCTCTCCCCATCCATCTCCATCTCTCTTTCCCTACCTCTCTCCACACTTTCTCTTCATTTATCTCTGACCTCTCTCTCTTCGCCTTATAACTTTGTAACTATATGATTCTCTCTCCCTCCTTCTCTCTCCAATTCTCTCAATATCTTATTCTTTGTCCCTTTATCCCACCCCCAAACATATACACTCTCTCTCCATGTCTTGCTTGTCATTCCCTCACTCTCTCCACTTGTTACTCTCTATGTATTTCTTCCTTCCTCTCTCTCTCCCCATCCAACTCTATCTCTCTATCCATCCCTATCTCCCCCTCCAACTCCATATCTCTATCCCTCAGTATTTACCTATTCAAATCCATCTCTAAATCCCTCACTCTCTCCCCCTACAACTCCATCTCTATATCCCTCCCTGTCTCCTCCTCTCTCTGAAGTCCCCTCTCTATTCCTTCCTCTCTCTCCCTTTCTCTCATACCTCCCTCTCTCTTCGACCATCACTCACTCTTTCCCCTATAGTCCTCTATATTTCACCATCACTCTCTTCCTCTCTCTGAAGTACTCTCTCTCGTCCTTCCTCTCTCTCCCTTTATCACCTCCCTCCCTGTATATTCACCCCTCGTCCCCTGCCCCCCCTGCTCTCTCTCTCTCTCTCTCTCTCTCTCTCTCTCTGCCCTCAAATCCTCTCTCTTCCCCCATCACTCTATCTCTCTCTCCAAATATGTTACTATATCCCTCTTTATCTTCTTCTCTATCCTTCTCTGCCCCCTTGTCTTCATCACACCTTCTATGTCTCTTTATCTTACCCTTAAACATACACACTCTCTCTCCATCTCTCCCTTGTCACTCCTTCTCACTCCACTTCTCACTCTCTATCTCTTTCTTCTTATCTCCCCCTCCAACTTTGTCTCTCTATCCCTCCCACTATCTTCCTCTCTCTCCCTTTCTCTCCTCCCTCCCCCTCTCTCTCTATCTCTCTCTACCCCACAATTCTTTCTCCTTCTCACTCCTTCTCTCTCTCTCATCTCCATATTTATGTATCCCTCTCCCTGTCTTAGCCTTCTCTACCTCTCTTACTCCTCTTGCTCTCTCTCTCTTCATTCCTCCTCTTCGCTCTCCTTCACTACTCTCCTTCAGTTTATCTCATCTCTCCTTTGTCACTCCCTCTATTTCTCCACCTCTACCATATGTCTTTGTTCTTCCCTCCCATATATATCTAGAGTTTATATATATATATATATATATATATATATATATATAATTTAATAATTATAATATTATAATAACAATAATAATATTAATATTAATATTTTATTATTAATGTTAGGGTAGATAAAGTTTTTTGTGCATGGTATTATTATTAATTTGGTCCATGGTATTTGGCCCATAATATTCTGCCCATGGTATTAATAATAATTTGTCCCATGGTATTTGGCCATAGGTTTCACCTAATTAAAACTTATTTTTGAGTTTCTGTAAATATAAAGAGCGTTATCATGCTTGTAGTTTATTTATATTTATATTTATATATTTATTTACCATACCTGTTGAGTATAAAAAGAGGTTTTATTTATTTACCATACTTCTAGTTTATTTATATTTTTATTTATTTACCATATTTCTTTTTTTGACTATTTTTAAAATTCTTTATATTTTTAATTTATTTTTAATTGTTTATTTATATGATTATATAAATAATTTTTAAAGTTGACATTATTTATATTTCGTTTTTTTTTTTAAATAGTTTTTATTTTATTTTATTTTGGCTTCTGACATACTTACAGATATGAGTCATACTAGGTGTAAAATTCCTTTCTCAGGGCAATTACTCACTAATAAGTCATTTAACAAGAATTTCCATAGTTGCTACACAATATGAAAAAATAGAGAGTTGAAGTTATATGTTGGTACATCTCGACCACACTTACAAGTAAAACCACTCAAGTTCATATTCAACAACATAGAGAAATTTATGCAATGGATTCAATTTCAACCTTAACCGGTAACAAGTGCTACAGTATATGTAAGCGGAAGTGAACATTTTACAAGATATTGATTGGTAGCTTAAGCAATTTGAAAGGAGGAAGAATTCCAATGTTGCGAACTAGGAATCTGAGAATATACCTGCAAGAACCAAGGTCGGTCAAAGGTTAGAATCGGGTTCAGAAAATAATTAATATATATGTATCTAGATAGACACATTACCTAAGTTCGAAGACGGTTGTTCCATCCTTTCCGGAAATCGGCATTGTAGCGGGAAGTACACTAGTTGTAGCCAATTCTGTGTGAAACCAATACACAAACATAGCTCAGTCTATAATGAAACATGTGTGGTTGGATTCTAGTTAAATATAATCACAAATATGACATGGTCCCTAAATTTATGAAGAAGAAAAGGGTTAACAATGATTTTTTCCACGCCATGACCCAAAATCCTGGAGGAATTGGGAGGGGAAAGAAGACCCAAGTATTTATAAATAAATAAGATGTCTCTTTTCACTACAAAAACCACAAGTATTATTATATGTGTATTACAAAATTGAGTCATAACTCAAAATAAGGTGAAGTGGAAGCATTTAGTACTAAAGAGACGTGTGTAA
This sequence comes from Pinus albicaulis, assembly GCA_034641835.2. Classification (NCBI taxonomy): domain Eukaryota; kingdom Viridiplantae; phylum Streptophyta; class Pinopsida; order Pinales; family Pinaceae; genus Pinus; species Pinus albicaulis. The sequence goes on along the minus strand of CM076578.1, from coordinate 185,563,313 downwards.
AAATGAAACAAGAAATACATGAGGAATTTTCTTTCCATTTTAAGATAGGATGGAAATGAGGGAATACCGAGGATAATATTTTATTAAAGGGGAAGATATAACACTATTATGATTTTTCTTTTTAAAAAATTACTATTTTATACATTGAACTATTATTGGATTTAATGGCGAGGAAAGTCATCATGAGAATTATGTCATGATGTAATTATATGATTATTATTGAGTTAATAAATAAATTTATTGTAAATATTTAGGTAAAACCACTAGAGTGAATAAGATTTCTTTCCATTTTAGAGAAACATATGGTGGTGAAGTCCACTTGATGGACCTTCCCTGAAAGTCTCATAAAATTACTTAGAAGAAAAATAAAAGAAATTAAAATAACATGAATATTATGTTAATTCCTTAGTTCGAGAAGAAAAACTAAGTTGAATGGAATAATGCATGATGTGAGAAAAAAACATACTTTAAATAAAAATAAAAGTATATTTTCAAAAAAACACTAAAAAAAAAAATATGTTGCTAAAATATGTGTGGAAAAAAATCGGAGTTGTCTTTAGTGCGACTTTTTGAAGTTCTAGGTGCCGGAATCCGGTGATAAATTTTGAGGTAAACTCTTGGTTTTTGTTATTCAAACTAGTTTTTTGACTCCATATATGGATTCACCACCCTCAAAAATCTCTAGGGCACTTCGATTATACAAAGTTAGCAATCAAACTTCTCTTTTCAATAAATTCTTGCCGAATTTTAGAGAAATTACATCCTAAAACTCACCGTAAAAGCTTTCCAAAAGTCGCACTAAAGACTATTTGGAAAAAATCTATAAAATGAACGAACTAATAATCAAAGGGGTCATTTATTTCTTATTGGAAGAGGATCCTAGCTTCGGGGGAACTTGCAGATGAAGTTCATGAGGTGCTCAAATTCGGTACAGTTTCCCATGTAATAAATACGGTTACTTTTTTTTGGGTATGTTTTATTATTCATCTCGAGGGATGAATGATGTGTAGGTTGTTGAAAATGGAAAATGTGGATACCTTGTACCTTATATATTTTTAGATGTGTATGTGTAGTACAATTATTCTGAAATGGGGTAATTCTGATTGTCTGAAATTATCATCGTATGAAAAAAAATATATATATATAAGTCATGTACTATTTCATTATATATCAACTTCTTTATGCATGAAAATACGGTGATATGAAATTACCGGAAGTGATATTCGACTACGTTCAACCTAAGAGATCATTAATATAAAAAAAAGGTGGAACGATGATGTTAGTACTAGATATAGATGGATTGGAGGAAGTTTAATATGAGTTCAACACACAAAAAGAGAGAGGAAAGAATAAATCCGCTTAGTTGAGAGGAATAGTAATATAGAGGAGATACCCCCCGATCAGGGTGTACACTTGCCATCATGACAAGGGGAGGTGGCAACTTGGCAAGCGCTCCTGTAAATAACAATCAAGATCATTTAAATGACTTGTCAGACCAGCGAAGTGGAGTGTGCGAGCGCCGGCAAAGGTTTGATGGCGCATGATGGCCAGGGTGTCTGTGAGACAACTGGAAAAGCAAGAGAAAACTTGGTAAGTTTATTAAACCCGCCCTTTCATTCTTGCATGCATTATCCCTTGCATGCGAAAGACTGGAGGAGGCAGCGAAGGCGAACTACAGCCCTGTAACCTGGATATAGCGTGACTCTGTCCGGGTAGGTTTTGACAATAACCTCAGTGCTTCTGATGTTAAATGTGGCAGATATGGTCTACAGTGAAGATGATAGTTTAGGATTTCTGTCGTTTCTGTTGTTTGTTAAATGTCTGGAACCAGAACTGAACACGGTCCCTCCTTGCTTCCGCAACCCTTGTTACTCCCAAGTTTTGATGTTAAATGCGGCAGATGTGGTCTATAGTGATGAGGATAGTTTAGATTTGTGTTCGTTTCTGTTGTTTCTGTCGTTTGTTAACTGTCTGGAACCTGAATTGAAACTGGTCCCTCTTTCTTTCTGCGACCATTGTTACGCCCAAGCACCTGAAGCAGCTCTGTGCGAAGGTATGGGAGTAAAACCCTCAGTTTTCTGTGTAATCACTGTGATAGCCAGGTTCGTATAGGGCGACAAATCCTAAATAGAAACCCCCTTCTATTCATTCATGGTAGGAGGAAAGGTAATATAAAGAGTCGGCTTGATTTTCTCAGTCATAGTCATGGTCGCAACTACTTAATTGTAGAGAACCTCAGCCATAAAATGTTACTTTCTTATCTGGGTGTAGCAAATATAAATTCTATGAATGTCAATGTTTACCATATGAATAGGAGGATAGAGTGGTTATGGTCACCCGCGCAGGATCTGAGCCTGCTGAGCCTGCTTATACATTTCTCGTTTTATCCTCGGGACATTCCCCACAGTCAAACCAACTATCCCAGTCGTAAGAAGTTGGTTGAATTTCTGTCTCAACTCAGGTCCCAGGGCGCCGCGAGGTGCATGCTGTGTTTTAATACCTTTTCTCATTTTGTTTATTTATGCATGCCAGTGTTAGTTCAAAATTCACTCCCAGCAATGGGAAAGCGACACTACCGGGCATCGGATAAGGGAGAGCAACATGCTCAGCCTGAACCTGTTCCAAAGAAAAGGGGGCGGAAAACGTATCTGGAACACCTGGAAACATTGGCAGTTAATTATGTCATGAGTAATCCCTCGGCAGCTAGAAATGATATTCGTGGTTGGGAACACGAAATTCACCAGGAACCAGAGGATAATGAGACAGAGGCAGAGATCCTAGATTTTATAACTGATCCAGGGCATACAAGGGGCAGGCTTACTTTGTTTAATCAGACAGTCCATACATATTGGATTGTAAAATGTCTGCTAGCAAAAGCAATCCAGAGTAATCACCCAGTCCAAGTAAAGACGGAAGCAATGCAACCAGACCTACGTACTCAGGCTCAACTCTTGGAGATTCAGGACAATCAGCAGCATCTAAAGATCACTCAATACCAAACTGCAGACAGGGTTAGCAGATTAGATGAAAAAGTGGGACGCATGGAGAAAATCCTTCAGAAGATTCTTCAGCAACTTAACCAAGTAGAAATGCCAGGGTCTAATGTCAAAGACCCTGCCCCAGTCTCCTCATCTGAGGATTAGAAGATGGCTGATTTGATGGTTTTCTTGTTAATTTTGAACTTTTAAATATTGTTATGGTTGTAAATATTAAAGTAGACAATCAGGTAGTGCAAGCAAGTCATAGACGCAAGAGACAATTTCAATTTTGGGATGAAAATCATGTTTTTAGAAGGCCAACAAACCTGGTTTCCCTCTTGGGCAGGTTGAGGCCAAGAATGACTTTATATTTTTTGTAACCTGTCTTAAAATATAAATAGAAATGGCATGGTCACACCGAATTTACAAAAAAAAAAGTAATATAGAGGAGATAGTAGATGATCGGTTCTCAAATATTATTAAATAACTTTAGATGTAAGTCGTAAATGAATTTATTCTCATGCGTTTAGTAAAAAAGAAAATTCCACGTGAAAATTATTATTTAGATTTGTTGTTGAAGGAACTTAGAGGAAGAGATGCAAAAAGAAATATATAATGCTTAACGAGTAGCATGAGAAGTCAACTGTAACATATATAGGTTTGAAAATACTATGTAATATTTACAAAGTGAAATATAGTTAAATTATGACCATGTAAGGAAAATATGAATGGGAATTAATTTTTTTTGTACACTAAGAGTATTAGGGTGAAAATGTGAAGTTGGGTTACACTTTTTGCTTTTTTTTTTTTTAAATTTCATTTTTTTCGATTCTTCAACTTTCTGCAAACTATAACAATTTTTATATTTAGAATTAAATTTTGCGATAAAAATAAAATTTGTCAAAAATTTTGTTATCTTTCTATTACTTTTTTTTGGAATTTTTTTATGCACATTTGATATGTCAACTTAGCGTTTCTTTGAGTGTGTATTTTTTAACAATCAAAGGATTCATATGAAGTCATGTTAATACGCAATGTTGTATTCTTTGAAAATTTGTGTTTTTCAGAAAACAAAATGTGTTACAACAATCTAGACAGAGTCTACTTTGGTTTCGTCATATTTACAAAGCCAATGGATGCATATCATAATTACTAGAATTTTTTGAACTGGTCCAATATGAAAAAACTGCATATTTTGAGTATGTTTCGTGACGCAAGAAATTTCTTAAGATATAAGTTATAAACTAAAAATTTAAAAGCTACTTATTAGAGACAACAGATTAATGTAATGCCCCATAATTTTTTCAATTTTTTTTACAATGTATTTTAGAAGATACACAATTTTGAGTTCACTGAATCACAATGACCCTTAGAAATTGTTTGCACCCGTTTTATTACAAAATTAATTAAAATTAGTAAATATTTACGAAATTTCATAAAAGATATATTTCCTGAAAGTAGATTCAATTCAAAAAATGCATGTCTTGGTTCTGAAATTTAATTCATAATTTTTCATGGAGTTTAATCAGTCTAAAATTGTAGAAATGTATTCAAAGCTCGGACCTACGTAATTGGTGACGCGTTAGTTTGGCCGAACTTTTCTAGAAAGTTCAACCGAACTAGTTATTGCACAAATGGGCCATTAAGTCTCATGCCCTAATAGTTTGGCTAGATTTTTTTCAAGTTCGGTCGAAATTTTTTTGAAAGTTCGGCCGAACTTTTGCATACTTTTTCGTCACCTAGAAAATTTCGCAGAGCCCTTCCAAAAAAACATTTCACGACAATATAAATTTCCGCGAAATCATTCATAATTTTCGCACATTCGCACATTTGGTCTACTTTTACAAAGGTTTTGACATTTCGCACATTTGGTCTAATTTTACAAAGGTTTTGGTTTGGGTTTACAGAGGTTTTGACATTTCGCACATTTGGTCTCATTTTACAAAGGTTTTGGTTTGGGTTGGGATTTAAAGACTTTTTTTGGAAATTTGGGTTCAAGGACTTTTTTTAGAAGACATTTGTTGGAAGTGGTCTAATTTTGCAAAAAATTGTTTTGGGTTTAAGGAATTTTCTTGGACGTACATTGAAAGGACATTTCTCGGAGGTATGTGATACATTTTTTTAGATGTTTTTTGTTCTTCATTTTTTTTGAAAGTATAGATTCAGGCTTAATTTTGAATTTTTAGAGTACGTGTTTTGAGTTGAAGTAAATATTTTGAGCTTCGTTTCATTTTTTTAAGACATTTTTTTTCTGGGATTCTTTAAAATTAGTGTTTTGGATTTGAGTATATATTTTTTGCAAAAATTTTAAAATGATTTTTTTTTTTTTTTTAAATTAAACATTTTTTGATGCTTTTTCTAATTGAAGGAAGTTTTTGAAGGAAATTTTTTGAACTTCATACTCTATTATCATGGGAAATCAAATGAATTGTGCGATAAAATATGATGGAAAAAGAGACCCTGAGGAACGTAGAGAAGGGAAGAGACAATCTTGCAAAAGAAAGATAGAAGCACTCTCAAATATTGAAGCGGAAAATCAACCTCAACTAGAAATTGAAGTAGGTATGTAAATGTAAATATCATGATCTATTGATATATTTAAAATTTTCCTAGTGTAAAATGTGAAGCTTAATTTTTATTTGATTAACTAATTTAAGAAAAATATTTTACAATGTAAACAGAGAGAAATATTCCTCAAAATGTTGATGATGAGATACAAAATTTTGAAAGAGAAAGTGAAAGAGATATTTAACCAATGATTGAAGATGGTGAAAATATTGAAAGAAATTTAAGTGAAGAAATTGAATCGCAAGGTATATATATATATATTAAACACATGCATGTATTATTGAAATTTTACACATATATTTATTAATTTATTTATTTATTGAATATGTAAACTTATTATGTACTATTTATTCGAATATGTACAGATCAAATTAGTGTCGATGATGAGATGTTAGAAAATGTTGACAGTCACACATATGGAGATAAAAAACCTGACCATTATATACGATATCATGTTAACCGCATTTTTGAAACGTATTTTGTAAATGAGTAGGTGACAGTTCAAACTCAAATTTTGAAAGGTATCCTATCATTAAGGAAATTAAAAGAAGCTACGTGACTACTGGGTATTCGAAAATCAACCAAAGATTAAAAAATGAAGGAAAATGTGATACAAAATATAAGTAGTGCTATAAATTCAATTAGGAGATCTAGACAGAAAAATGTTTCAATTATACGTAGAGGAATAAATATGGCAATGGTTTTATCAAGTACTAAAGAGAATCATTTTGTAACATCTAATGCACGAGCATTAGGAACCTCGCAAAAACATTTGCACAAACATCGGAAATTTCGGCTGCAAATAGATGTAAATGATGAACTTGCTTGTTGGATAGCTATTTGTAGGCAACCATATAAAGATAGAATTTGAGAAAATGTTAAAAAAATAATATATGAATATTGGAAGAACAATTTGTGTGCTTCACCGACTGCAAAACATGTGATGCGAAGAAGAATAGCACAAAATCAGTACAAAGAACATGAAAAATATTTCTTGGAAACCACTCGGATAGAGTTATTCAACAAGTTCAAAGAGGAGAATCATGAAATTTATGTTTCAATCAGTGCTTTTGTTCAACAAAAACAATGGTATGTAAAACATATCACCATATACGACACTCGTTGTCGTTATCATGTGGAATCTGAGTTATATTATGACACATTCCTTGATTTTTGTAGAACATTATGGAAGGATTCACCTCCTCCTTCCACTATCTGTGATTTCATATCTCAAATTCTATGTGAAAGAGAAAGAGATGAACTATTTTACAAAAATAAATGTGTTGGTGGTAAAAAAGTGTGATGATTGTGGAAATTTGACTAAATTTCAAAACAAATATCATACTGATATAAATGATCAATCATTTTCCAACATGAAAGTGAAATGGAAGAGATATGAATATATCCATACATCGATTGAAGGTCCAAATAGTGTTAAAAGAATTTAATTACCAGGAGAAGAAATTTTTTTGATAGACTTTTTGAGAAAGTTTGAGGCAGAAATTTACAAATACACCAAGCATTCCCATAAAGCTCGATAGAAAGACTTACATTTCAAAAAATCTCGTGAATTTTTTCCACCGGGAACCATTTTGTCAATGATTGATTTTGCGGAAAACTACACATTTGATTCAAAAAAAGAAATTCAGAGTGAATATTATCATTCTGACCAAGTTTCCATAGTCATCCATATTCTATATAGGCATGCTGAACAAAACGTCGATAATATAGAAAGCACAAGTGAAAATAGACATATCATTAAATAATATCACTTTTATATTAGTGACGATCGTACACATGATACATGTTTTGTACAACATTGTTTTGGAAAAATTTATGATTCCTTGAAAACTCATGGAATAAAATTCAATGAACATTGGATATGGTAAGACGGATGCACCAGTGAATTCAAATCTGCACGATCATTCTTTTGGTTGTGTTTCCTTCCTAAGAAAATCTACACTAAACAATGTTGGAATTTCTTTGAGACTCGCCATGGAAAAGGAGAACATGATGGTGCAATAGCATGCATAAAACAAGCACTTCGAATATATCAAATGAACCCCTCTGCAAGCCGACTTGTGGACGCGAAAAAGGTTTTTAAATGGTGAACTGCTGCTCTAAGCCATGAGACTAACCCATCAAGGGAAGTGCGAAGGTACATTCAATTTATTTTTTATTGGAAATCTTATTTTATCGTACAATGATTATCTTTCATTGTATTTTGATATCATATTTACATTCTTTTTTTAATTTTCCATATAAAGGTTTTTCTGGCATATTGTGATCGAAGACATAGATAGATCAATTGGAAATGATGTTGAAACAATAAAAGGGACTAGAAAATTGCATTCAATTAAAACAAATTCGTCTAGAAATGTGTTTGCATTGGATAAAAGAAAATGTTCATGTTTTCATAGAAAACACAACATCCAATGGCGTTTGTGAAAACAAAATGTATGTAAACGATTGGAAACATATAGAGCTAAATACAAAGGGTAAAATGTCTGTTGCAATGTTTGAAGAAATGCAATCAGAGGAAACTACAATATCATTCGATGGTGATTGAGTTTCTGATCTTGTTAGAGAAGGTAACATTTCAATTTATTTCTAATGATTTAAAGATCTAGAAATAAATTTAAATGTATGTATTCTTTTTTTAAGTTTGTTTTATTATGCAGTAGATGTTTTTGTTGTAATTGCACCTATTGAAAGCAATGAAAATGTGAAGTATTATTTTATGTGTTGCACTAAACGAAGAATGAAATTATTACAAAACTATAATGATCACAGATTTCAATAGGATCTATTATATTGAAAGGTTACTTTTTCAGAAAAACTAATCAAAGTGGGGATTTTGTTTACTTTGAAGACTACGAACATGATTTCATAAGTTTTCAATATAGTCACTTGGTGTGTGGAGCGTGCATAAAGTTTATAGAGGTTCAATCAAAGAAAAAAACAAAAATGAAAAAATGGAAAATGTAAAAATCCGATCATGAACGGATTATTGAGGATGGCATTCCATTGGAATTTTTTTGATTGAACTTCTCAACAATTTATTCTCTTTGGATTAAATATGTTTTAAAAATTTCAGTACTCAACTAAAGATTGAGCAGCTTATGTTATTTGTGCAAGTTTCTGCACATGTACAAATTGTTTTGGTACATGCACGTGCTCTAGTATCAACTGAAAGTAGCTTTTCTATACATGTGAATTGATGAAAACTGTTGTATGTATTGAATCTATATAGATATGTTCCAGAAAAACTATGTTCTTCCTATTCGAAATTTTTTCACTCAAAGAACAATATGTAGAGATTAAAAGCAATCTTAAGATGCGAAATGTACTTCAACCATCCAAAACTTGAATTTTAAAAACATTTTGATTAAATAAAAACAATACTTCACATGGGAGTCTTTCATATAGCCCAAATGTAGATTGAAACCATCCAAAACTTAGATTAAAACATTTAACATTATATGAAAACATTTAACATTTAACATTAAATAAAAATTAAAGGGATAATATACAACTTCTTAACTCTTTTTGATTAAATCAAAACAATACTTCACATGGGAGTCTTCCATAGGCCAAATGTAGATTGAAACCATCCAAAATTTAGATCAAAACATTTAACATTATATCAAAACATTTAACATTTAACATTAAATCAAAATTAAAAGGATAATATACAACTTATGTACTCTTTTTGGTTAAATCAAAACAATACTTCACATGGGAGTATTCCATAGGCCAAATGTATATTGAAACCATCCAAAACTTAGATCAAAACATTTAAAATTAAATAAAAAAATTTAAAACATTTAACATTAAATCAAAATTAAAGGGATAAATACATATAACTACTTCTTTACTCTTTTTGATAAAATCAAAACATTCAGAGGGGGTCTGAATAAAAAAAAACAGAAAAGGGGCTGCCCATGACCAAGAAACCAGCCAAGAAGATGCTACCCAATATCATGAAACCAGCAGACATAGAGTGTTCAGAAGCACAGTGATTGCAAAACATGAAAAAAGTTCAAAAAAGCTAAAGAGGACCTGACATCAAGCTAGCTATCGATGTGTGTCTATCGATGTGTGTAGGAGGATTCTCCTCCAGAATTGGACAACTGTAGTCCTCCAGATCATTAGCTAATCCCTTGGAGTGCTAGGAGGAGCTCTCCGAAGCGTAAGAGTAGCCAGAGTAGTCTTTGAGCTTTTTCTCCACACAGGCTAAGATGCCACTGCTTGGGCCATCGATGTTGGAGCTCGTCGAGCCCGATTTGACTGGAAGAGCTGCTGACTTCCTAGTGTCTTGGGCCTAACGGTTTGGGATGGTGGAATTTCTCCGCTGATTCTTGCAACCAGAGGCACCTTCATCTTAGGGCTCCTCCTAAAAAAAGACAGAAATGGTCACTGTAATTCGAGGTCTGACCATAGCACTAGTGAAGTGGAATTGTGCAACAGTTCTTACCAAAGGAGGGTGTCGGCCTGTGTCATGGATTGAAATAGGTGGGCGAGAGCCAGCACTCCAGCCCCCTCCACCCCTACCCCCACCTCCCCTTCTACGATGCATCTGTTGTCTATGCATGGGTTCTTCCATAGGATAAATGTAGATTGAAACCATCAAAAACTTAGATCAAAACATTTAAAACATTTAACATTAAATAAAAATTAAAGGGATTTACATTAAATGTAGATTAAAATGGTATCCAAAACTTAGTTTTAAAAACTTTTTGATTATATCACAAAATTACTTCACATGATTAATGTACTTCAACCATCCAAAACTTGGGTTTTAATTTTTTTTTGATTATATCACAACATTACTTGACATTCCATGCAATCGTAGTTCAACTATCCAATAAAAACATTTAATATTATAGCACATCTGCCAAATGTAGATTGAAACCATCCAAAACTTAAGTTTTAAAAACTTTTTGATTATATATCGTGCAACATTACTTCACATGCCATGCCAATTATAGTTCAACTATCCAATAGAAACATTTAACATTATACCACATGTGCCAAATGTAGATTGAAACCATCCAAAACTTAAGTTTTAAAAACTTTTTGATTATATATCGTGCAACATTAAAACATTAAATATCATATGCGAAATGTAGATTGAAACCATCCAAAACTTGAGTTTTAAAAACTTTTTGATTATATCATACATAACATTACTTCACATGCCATGCCAATTGTAGTTCAGATGACAACATTAATTTATAGATGACAACATTACTAGTAGTTCAATTATCCAAAACTTAAAAGTTTTAAAAACCAAACAAATTATGTAACAACATTACTTCACATTCACATGCCAAAAGTACTAAAACCATCCAAAACTTAACTTTTTGGAACAAAACAAATTATATTAACACTGTAATAAAATATGTCCAAAAATTGTAGATCTCACAAGTATCAAACTGTATCAAGTTATATATATATATATATATATATATATATATATATATGACAGTGCATCTAGATAATATATAAAAAAGAAAATTTAAGACTATCTAAATCTTGAAATCAAATCTACAAATCATGTCCATCAAATAGAGATGGATCTAGCGTCTTTCCTATCAGGGTCTCAATCCGCGCACTATCATGTGAAGCATGGGAAACCTACATACACAATGCACATGTACTTGAACATTAAAATTTGATGTTTTAAAAATGAGTGAGAATATATATAGAACTTCATGTAAAAAATGAAATACCTCAGGAGGTTCCCTCTCCATTTTTTCACATGCTACAAGTTACCCCCTCCCCCCCCCCATGGGAACATCTACAACGGTAAACTGTACAAATACATGTACAGTTATATATATATATATATATATATATATATTAAAAAATTCCAAATGAAAATGCACGTGTACATATATAAACTTATTTTGAATAATATTAAAAAAATGTTAAAAGCAACTTGTTGAAATGGTTGAAATGGTGTGGATGTTCCTATCTCCATTGCTAGAGTTCGTGGATTAAAGAAATATTTTATGGGAACCTAAATTCAAAAATTTTAAAATAACTCAAGATATATATATATATATCTCAATTTTTAATGGAACTTTTTGAGGTGGAATATATATATATATAACTTAAACATAAATTTTAAAAGTGAAAAATTGTCCATACTTGTGGCTCATCTCCTAAGGAAGTAGAAGGTACATCTCCCAAGGAAGAAGAAGGTACTGCCATCCCAAAAACATTGAACAGAATCGGAATTTGTTAAAACATTTTATCATTATATATACATACATGTACATGTGTGCACAATTATTTATTTTAAAAATATCACTTAAAAAACACTAACATTTGCCAACATATCTTGATGGTGAGACCCATCTGCATTGTTTGAACCAGAGGTCCCGAACGTGATATTAACATTTTCATCATGCATCATGTGTGAGAACTGCAAATGGTGTTTTAACATATAATCATACATTTTTGTTAGATTAATGTACATACAAATAAATGTATACATGTACATACACATGTATTTATTACAAATTGTACACATGTATGTATTAAAATAATTGAACCCTAAGGTCATTAACACATACCGTTCCCGTGCCCTCTTCCTCATGAAGAATTAGGTCTTGCCAACCATTGCGACAATTTTTTGCATATATTCAGAGATCTTCAACATTCATGTTGTTAATCTCTTCATCTATACAATACACAAAATTGGCACGTGCATTCTCACATGCTCTTTGTCGATTTAGACAAACATCGACTCCACCCAATCCGCTGTAAACATTTTCGATCATGAAATCCCTTGCTTCTCGACTTATTTGAGAAGTCGCATCCATCTCTAACCGCAGAGTTTCGACCCGAAAAGGTCGACTCACCAATGGCGGCTCAGGGCGAGGCAACTCCACATCTTGCTTAGCGCCCTTACGATCATACAATTGACCTTTCCTCGGACCAAAAAATTCTGACGGAAGGTCATTGTAATTGGGTTTCATTTTCAAAAAAAATTCTGCGTAAAAAAATTGTGCAAAATAAACAGGAACCTCGTCGTTCCATGGGAGCCTTCCATAGGCCGCAAGGTGCCTATCATACAAATAGTGAGCTATATTTGGGTGCTTGAAATATTGCACCTTCAACATTTTTCTTTTTGGCCCTTCCTTGAAATTAAACATTGACTTCGCCATATATTTTGTAACTCTTTGTTTTACATCCTCCCATTTATCTGGACCTATTATTGTTTCCTTTCTCTTTCTCATCACTTCTACAAATGTATCAGTCGTTGGCCCAAGATTTTTGTACACATTTACAAGTTCACCCAATGAATGTGTAATTATTTCGAGGCTTTGTTAACTCTCAACAGGTAGAGTCAAAGCCAAGATATCTCTCGGCAATTTTGCATGAATTTTTTCACACATGTAAGGTGCATTGCGCCATGTTTGTTTCCCATGGTATATTAGAAATGTTGGTCGGATAAGTTGTGGTGGGTAGACAACCTTCTTCTTGAATGTAGCGTTATGCCCTACATCTATTTTGACCAATATTTGGAACATTTTCGGCCTCTGCATCAATATATATATATATATATAATTTTGTATATTAGAAAAAAAACATGTAAAAGAAATTGTACAAATTCAAGAAAAAAATATTGAAATTGATTGCAACCTTGACGCGGTTAGTTAGCATCTTCTCCACCATGAAACTGTTAAGACCTAGAATCACCCTGCTGAGAACCAGACCCAGAATGACCCTACTGAGAACCAGCACCACCAGTCGTTGATTGGCCTTCGGGGGAATAAATATCACCACCTTCATGCAACCTGCTACCACTCATTGATGGCCCTCTAAGGGGATTTGAACCACCACCAACCTCTCGAGACGAGAGAGAAGCTTCATAAACAAATACAAATTTATAATCAATTGAAAAATACATTCATGTGTACATATAAATACATGTACATATTCATTGATTAAATTGTGTGAACCATACCATGACTGGGTGAACCATGGGGACGCTCCATGGACGGACTAGAGACCCTTCTCTTCATAGCTCCTAAAAATTAAAAAATGAAACTTATTAACAATTAATTTAACTCACAAAGTTAATAAAAAATCAATTCCATATGTACACACATGTATGGAGATTTAAGATTATATTTAAATACCGTGAACATCCCCGGATCCCTGAACCTCCATATGGGATTCGGTTGATCTTCGTCGTTCATCCTCCATGGTATATATATCTATTGGTGTACATTTACAAAAAATCAATTTCAGAAAATCAATTTGTAATTTAGTGTACACAAATTATGTAGAACACAACTTTCAAACCAATAATTGATGTGTGAAACTCAATTTAAGAAAAAAAAATTATAAAAATTATAAGTTCACCAAATTGCACTTTACATGGTGGGAGCACACTTGGTATAAAATTGAAAAAAACACATGTTCATTAAAAAAGAAGTGAAACTGCATTTAAACAAACTCCATTTAAACAAAAATTTGTTGAAGTCCCCGCATTTTAATTTTATAAAAATGTGAAGTTCACCACTTGTTGCAAATGTGAAGTTCACCAAGTTGCGCTTTACATGGTGTGGTGGGAGCACACTTGGTATATAATTGAAAAAAACACATGGTCATTAAAAAAGACACATTTATAAGTACACAACACACACATATCCAAGATATGTTACAATGTCCATCAATAAATTTTGAAGGAGAGTGTCTCAACACTAATTCATCTTTGAGAGATGAATCTTGAATTTTTGAAGAAGAGCATCTCAAAACCAATTCATCTTTGAGAGATGAATCTTGCATTGGCATTGCTCTGTATAATTCTAATTCATCTTTGATAGATGAATCATGAATTGGCATTGCCCCACACAATAGATCAACAGACATCTTATTCACATTTGTACAATGCCTTATACTAAAAAATTGAAATTGGCTAACAATATTGTTTGCTATTCCATGCAGTTCTTTTAGCCTCTCCTTCTTAACTTGGCACACGCCATTCATCTGGTTGCACACAAGTTCAAAATTGGTGAAAACTACAATTCCATTTGATCCATACTCCATCGTTGTTCCCAAGCCTTCTATCAATCCAATATAATATGCCTTGTTGTTTGTTGTTCTTCCTGGTATATTCATTTTCCTTTGGACGACTTTGCTAGTCGCAATATTGAAAAGCACATATGTAATCACTGCTTTCCCTGGATTGGGATAGCAAGAAACTTCTATGCATAATTTCCATTTTTCAACCATATTTAATGGTTTTCTTATCCCTGAAAAAAAAACAAATTCAATAAAAAATATATATGACATGGGAGAAATGACACAAGATCATGAGGTAAATGACATGTGCATGGTTTATCTTAAAGTTTGACTTAAAATTTTTATGGTCTAGAATTCACATCTAAAATTAATGGGAGGAAGCCTTTAGTTTGTGGGAGAAATGACACATGTACACAGTTTACCTTAAAGTGGTTGTGTTTTATGGATATTAAAATGAAGAAATTCTATTTAGATCTATTCCAGAGATTGATTGTAGGGGAATTTACTAGATATGTCACCTTTCATAAAAGATGAGATCCAGAGGCTACCTGGCCCTTTACACTCTGCCTATAGAACTTGTAGAAGTTAAGAAATCTACATTGACAAATTTACTTGTAAGAAATTTACATTGACAACATATAATAGAGATTCGACTAGGCTTGTGAAAAGTACAAGTGGACAATGTATAATTCTACATAGAAGTGTCTTTGGTTTAATGGTTAAGCAAGAAAGAGTCGTTGCTTTCTCTATCTAGAGTAGAAGTGGAATACATAGTAGTTACTTCTTTTTGAGTGTTTTGGATGAAATGGGCTCTACAAGATATTAAGGTAAATTTCTTTTTGAGTGAGTAGAAGTGGAATGTAAATAGTAGTTACTTCTTTTTGAGTGTTTTGGATGAAATGGGCTCTACAAGATATTAAGGTAAATTTCTTTTTGAGGGTTCTGGATGAAATGGGCTCTACAAGATATTAAGGTAAGGTAAATCTATATATCTATTAAGTGTTTCAATAGAAGTGTAATAATAATTTCAAAAATAAAATATTCTACTTCCTTCAATCACTATTTACATATCATCATAAAGTACCACTTCCTCACACAACAAGTCTTTGAGAAAATAGTGAAGATGGAATACATACCCACAAATCCTCTTGTTAGAGAAGCATTTGAATATGTGAGAAACAAATTAGGAATAGTTCTTGTAAATTATCTTGTTAGAGAACCATTTTTACATGTGAGAAACAAACTAGGTATCATATTTCTTGTAAATTATTGTCAGTCATTTGACTTCAAAAGAAGAGCCTATGAAATTGAGTGCAATATCTATGTGGGAGAGTACACAATATCTAAGGGGGAGAATAAAATATATTTGACTTCAAAAGAAGAGCCTATAAAATTGAGTGCACTATCTATGTGGGAGAGTACACAATCTCTTAGGGGGAGAATAGATATAAGGAAGGAATATAAAGAGTAACAAAAAGCATATGAGTGTGTCAATAATTTGAAGTAGTCAAGAAAGATAACCAAGGACCATGAAAGTTGAGTGCAATATCTATATGATCAAGTGTCAATAATTTGAAGTAGTCAATAAAGATAAAAAGGGACAATCAAAATTGAGTGCAATATCTATATGATATATATATGATCAAGTGTCAATGGTAGGCTAAGAAAGATAACATGGGATACAAAATTGAGTGCAAAAATATCTATATGATTTTGTCAATAATTTGAAGTAGGCAAGAAAGATAACAAAGGACCATCATCAAATTCAAATTGAAATATCAAGTAGTCTTCTTCATGAAGAAGAAGCATTAACTAGGTTCATCATTTAAAGGGTTCATTTTTTAATGAAAAAATTTATCAATAATTTGGAATGAATCATTGTACATTATAATAAATCTTGTATTTAAATGACATTTGATCTATGAATAAAAAATAAAATGGGATCATCTCTTCATATATATATATATATATATATATATATATATATATATATGTTTGTAAGAGAGAAATAAAAAGCAAAGGTAATTCCACCAAGCCTAAAGGAGCATGTCCTAATACATTAAATTATGTTTGGTTTCTAGAAGCATTAATCATGAAGAGTCATGAGATCCAAATTTCGACCATACCATTTGCAAGTTAAAGGAGCATGTCCTAATACATTATTATGTTTGGTTTCTAGAAGCATTAATCATGAAGAGTCATGAGATCCAAATTTCCATCATACTATTTGCAAGTTCTATACCAAAATCTCTTAATCTAATAACTATACAGTATAGCCCATATAACATATAATGACCTTTAATGACAGTGGCAGCCTTTGTACCAGGTGGCGCAACACATCCCTTTTAAGTTTCGGATTTTAATGCAGCCGGTTGGGATCTGTTGACCAGCCAACTCAGACCTACGGATTTTACAATGGTTAATCGAACATACAATAATATGGAATCAATTGCATTTAAATTGGGTGTACTTGTGATCTATTGGTTCTTGTGACAATCCATCTGCATTTAACACTCTCCCTCGAACTTTGGTGCAATTACTACACTCCAACTTTCCCACCACTTCCTCTCATTTGCAACTACTCTCCACTGTTTCTGCTATTCTTCCGCCACTGAAACTAAAAGGAGGATTTCACGACCTCTGTTGATTTTTCTTTCAAACTGGCAAAGGCTTCTTCATTTGTTCTGCGTTTTCTGGGCGATGTAATGACTGCTCTATTTGACCGAGCAGACCTTACTCTGTCTCCATCGCACGATTTCCTGCTTCCACTAGCCTCTTTTCGTTTCCTGCAATGGCACTTACCGACTGTTTGTTTGTCGACTTCTTTTCTCGGTGGGTTTCTTGTTACTTCCACTTGTTTGTTTCAGTTCGTGTTCTTTTTCCTCCCATCTATTTGCTAATCGACTGTTTGCTGTTGATTTGTTTCTCCAGGCTTGGGCCGACCAAGATTCCTGTGGCCGTCTATGGTTCAAAGAGAACACAGGTACTTTAATCCTCTCGGGTTTTATATTTCCCCGCTTCTATTTGTGACTCTGACCGTTCCACTCCTCTGTGAGCAGGACTTGCTGGTTCGAAGCCTGACTGTTTGTTGTTGCTCAGCTTTTAAAACATTCGGTGAGTTCTACTATTTGCTGGTCGTCCAATATGCAGGTTTACCCATCAATTCGATAGCAATTATCAAAGTAAAAGGTTGCAACGTGCTAATCTTCACAAATTTCTGATTAATGTGCAGGTCTCTTTCCTCTGTTTAAAACCTGGTTGTCCTCTCCTCAACGCTTAAACCCTACGGGTAGGGTCGATTTCACTCTGCATTTTTGTAGCTAAGGGTTTGTAAAATTTCGTTTTTGTTGCACACGCTGTTTTGTTGCCAAACGCTGTTGGATGGCAAATCCTTCAATGTAATTTCTTAAGGTGTAAATGTTCTGTAAGCTTTGCGGTTTCGCTGTAATTGGGTTACTTTTGGTTCAAACCCTCGTTCTGTTTTGTATAGTTGCTATATTCCCCTTTTGACAGATTCGGAAATTCGGCAAACTTTTCTTAAATTATCAACGCAGAAATGCTATTACTTGTAATGGATTTTAATTTATTTTCTGTAAATGGAACTCACTTGGTCTAGCCTACAGTTTTAATCCTCGTTTAGTTTCTTTATGTGAATGGATAAAGTAAAACTCCGCTATCTTCTCGTTGTATGCATCATGCTCTGTCTTCGTAACCTGTTAGTATAACAGAAAAAAAAAAAAAAAAAAAACCTTCTTTTCCCCCCTGTACGCAGAAACCTTTTTGTATAATTTCAGTTCATACATGAATTTATGCTATTAGCGTATTCTCACATAATTGTCACACACACAGATAAATATGAAAATAAAACAAAACTTCACAATGTTCAGGTACAAATTTACAATTTTGGCTGGAAACAATCTTGGCTGCACATGGTTTTTCTTTCTTCTATTCAACATGTTTTTTCTCCTTCTCTGGATGGAAATCTAACCCTTCAATACATATTTTTACGCTATTTAAAGTGTTGTAGGTGATAATTCTATTTTTCTTTTTCGGTTGACAGTTCAACCATTTTATTCTAACGATATTGTCAGTTTCATAAAAACTACTTCTAATTAACTACATGAAATGTATTATTATCCTAATCCTACTGTTCTTGTTCAACTAATGAATAATAAAAGTAAATAAAACATAGGTTTAGTAACCTGTTCATAAACACACGTAACAGTGAGGCAATAAACCTTCCTTCGTTCACTCCGAGTTAGATGCTCTTGCATCAGGCTCCCAGGGTGACAAAAGGTCATGGCTCCGTTCCATGAGATCGTCCATCGAATAACCTGCTTTCTATATTTGTGTCGCATTAAGCCATGAAATGTACTCAATAGGACGGTTATTCCACTTGACCAAATACCATAGATACTCCTTCCTCTGTGTGTGCTTGGCTACTTGTGTGTCGAGAATACTCTCGATCTCAAGGGGCTGTGCCATAGGCATCTGTCTCACCCAAGGATCTTCATCAAATTGGGTGTTTCGTTCTGGCCTTACTGTCGTGTCATCCTCAGAACCAGCAACATAAGGAAACAGATCAACCACATTAAAGATGGGTGAAATGCCTATTCCTGGTGGCAACTGTAACTCGTAAGCATTGGTAGAGAACTTGTGAATGATTTTGCAGGGACCAGTCTTTTTAAATTTTAGCTTGTTATATTCCCTTTTTGGGAACCGTTCCTTGCGCAAGTGTGCAAGGAATTCATCTCCAATGTTAAACTGAACTTCCTGCCTTTTCAAATATGCATGTTTTTTATACTTCTGACTGTTGTCTTGCAATTTCAGTTTCACCTACTCATGTAAGTCGCTCATTGCTTGGGCGAAATATTCTCCATCAACACTTTGTTTTTCAAGTTTTCCTAAGTCTCGCAATTCATGCACTATGCGAGGATGCATGCCATACAAGATCTGGAAAGGGCTATAACCTGTGCTGCGATTCGGTGAATCGTTGTAAGTGAATTCTGCTTGAGAGGGTACGCGATCCCACATCCAAAATATTTTCACCTATTAAACTAGTAGAAATAGATTTCTAAAACACGTACCTGTTTGCCCCTTCGGTTTGCTCGTTGATGGCGGAAATTTGGCTTATGCTTGAGTGCCCAACAACTGTAGAATTACGCCAAAAATTCCAGTGAACCTCATCAAAAATAATGGACCTCGGTAGCCCATGCAATCGGTAATCTGTGAAAAATAAATTGGTATATGAGTATATCCTTGGTTTTCTGTAGGGTATAAATGTGCCATCCTCAAAAACAAATCCATTACTACCATCAACGAATCAAACCCGCGCATCCTAGAGCGGAAGAGAGAAAGTCAACTGAAGTGAGTCCTTTCAGACCTGCTGAATAAGCGATTAATGCTTCCTCAAGATCATACATTTTCAACCTTTCGCCAATTGGCATGTTTTACATCTGCTTACGTACCTTTGCACATCTCGTCGTAACCTTGGCCAGAAATAAAAGTGCACAACCTGCGATAATCTCTTGTCTATACTGAAATGTCCAGCTAGACCACTGTGCTTTTCCCGAATAATGTTCTCCCTCATCGAACAGTCGGGAATGCATAACTGTCCTCCCCTGAACAATAATCCCTCCTACAAATTGTAGTCCAACCATGGACTATTATTCCTCAACAAAGGGTTTCGCGGGCCATAGGGCTTTCCTTAAAGATGCACATTTATTACGTTACGAGATCCCTCAAATGCTCAAAACCCAAAACTTGCATAGTACTTTCCTGCAAGAGTAAAGACCTTCTACTCAACGCATCTGCCACCTTGTTGGCCTGCCCACTAATATGTTTCAGCACAAACGTAAAACTCTGCAGATACTCAACCCATTCTGCATGTTTATGGTTCAACTTATGCTACTGCATAATATACTGTAATGCAGAATTATCGAAAAATAAAACAAACTCATTACCTAATAAATAATGTCTCCAATGCTTTAATGCTTGGAAAATCGCATAGAATTCCTTGTCATAGGTTGAGTACTTCGGTCTACTCTCGTTCAGATTCTCACTGAAATAGGCGATCGGCCTGTCTTCCTGACTAAGTACTGCCCCAATGGCTGTACCGCTGGTGTCACAACGAACTTGAAAAAAAAAATTGAAGTCAGGCAGCCTCAATATTGGTCTCTCTGTGATCTTCCTCTTCAAAGTCTGAAAACTTTTCTCTGCTACCTCTATCCAGCAAAAAGGCTGATTTGCCTTCTTGATCGTATCCAACATGGGGGCGCAGATTTCACTAAAATTCCTGATGAATTTCTTGTAAAAACTTGCCAATCCGTGAAAGCTTTGGACTTCAAATAGACTCTTCGGGGATGGCCAGCTAATTATAGCTGCAACCTTTTCCAAGTCCATTTTCAACTCGTTTTCTGCAATTACAAAACCCAGATACACTAACTCCTGCTGGAAAAAAGTACACTTTTTCAGATTTATTAGCAGCTTATTCTACTGCAGCTTCCTCAGTACACTTTGAACATGTCTGAAGTGTTCTTCTCGTGTCTTGCTGAAAATCAATATGTCATCCAAATAAACGATTACAAACTTCCCAATGAACTCTTTCAGCACTTCGTTCATTAGGCGCATAAAAGTACTAGGGGCGTTACTCAGCCCAAATGGCATCACCAGCCATTCGTACAGCCCTTCATTCATCTTGAAGGTTGTTTTCCACTCATCCCCTTCTCGAATTCTAATCTGATGGTAACCACTCTTCAGATCGATCTTCGTGAAGTATGCCACCCCACTCAAACAATCCATCATGTCGTCCATTCGTGGCAATGGAAACCTGTACCTGATGGTAATCTTATTAATAGCCCTTGAGTCTGTGCACATTCGCCATTCGCCACCTTTCTTTCGAGCCAAAACTATCGGAACTGCACAGGGGCTCATGCTTTCTCTAATCAGTCCCTTATCCAGCAATTCCTGCACCTGCTTCCTAATCTCCTCATTGTCCTTAGGACTCATCCGATAGGCTGCTTTATTTGACAGACTAGCTCCTGGTATGAAGTCAATACAATGACTGATACTCCTCTTAGGGGGCAACTCATCTGGAAGATCATCCACTATAATATCACCAAAGTCCTGCAACATATCCTGAATCTCCTCTGGTAAATTTGTAATTTTTGTGTGCAGTACCACTGTCTTTGGCCTCCTCACAATAGAAAAATTTACATTATTATCATCGATATGTTTCAAAAATTCCTTTCTACCCATCAGTAACGCTTTAACCCCACTAGCTTCTGCCGTATTTTCTTCCTTGATGGGTACAAGAGTATGCTTAACCCCCTCCTTAACAAACTTGTAACAGTTTGTCTTCCCATCGTGAACCACTTTCCTGTCATACTGCCAAGGCCTTCCTAACAGTATATGACATACATCCATCAGCATAATATCACACATAACTTTGTCCCTGTACCTGCCAATGTGAAATTCCACTTCCCACTGCTCATCAACTAGCAGTTGATGTCCCTTTTGTAGCCACGACACTTTATAGGGAGTGGGATGCTTCAATCGTTTCAATCCCAACTTCTCCACCATTTCTGTGGCCACCAAATTATCTGTACTCCCGCTGTCAATTATCAGTTTGCAGCACTTACCCTGTGACTTGCAAACTGTCCGGAATAAAGCTTTTCGCTGATCTAGTTCTGCAACTTCTTTGGCTGGTTTCAGCAGCACTTTATTCAGCACCAAAGCTTCCCCTGTCTTAGGCGCATTTTCTACTTCCTGAGATGGTGCATCTGTTTCCTTTGTTTGGGCAACATAAGCTCCTCTACCACCTGTTGGTTCCCCTTCAGGACACTCATAAGACTTGTGCCCCCACTTATGGCACCTATAACATTGGACAGATCCTTTGCCCCGACCATTTCCTCTTCCCCGCTGGTATGGTCGTCCTCCTCTGGTGTTATTGTCTTTTTCTGCTGTCCCTGAAGGTTTGGAACTGCTGCCTTCTTCGCTGGAATTTGTGCCTCTGCCCCTGCCAAAGGCCTTCCCTTTTCCTCTGCCAGATCCTCCTCCTCTTCTGGCATTCTGCTTTCTGATTATCTTTTCTTCCGCTTTCAAGGCACACTGATATGCCTCATCAATAGTTAAGGGTGAGAGAATACTAATTTCGTCCAGTATCTCCCCCCTCAAGCCATTTACAAATCTGGCTGTTTTTTCAGGGGTGTCTTCTATGTAACCCGCTCTCAAATTCAATCTGTAAAATTCCTCCATGTATTCCTTGACAGTCAACCCTTTTTGCCTCAAATTCTGCACCTGCCTATACAGCATAATCTGGTAATCTTTTGGCAAAAATTTTTCCTTTAATTTGGCCTCCATTCTGGCCCACTTTTTAATAGGCGGTTTATTCAGCCTCTTCCTCTCCGCCTGTACACTGTCCCACCACAAGGACGCATGTCCTTTCAGTTTGGTGGCAGCAAATTTTACCCGTTTGTCTTCACTGATTTCTTCAAAGTCGAAATACTTGTTCAACTCACTCAACCAATCCAGCAGCACTTCTGCTGATAGATTCCCATCGTAAGTAGAAAGCTCATGTTTTGGCTTACTACTTGATAACAAAACCGACCTCAACAGTCTAAGCTCAGGTACTTCTCCTTCAGAACCATCTGTCATTTCTGCAACCTCCTCATCACTGTAATCCCCTTCGTCAGGGTCCCTTCTTCTTCCAGCCTCCACTGCTGCTAATCGCTCGTTCAAAATACGAATTTACTCTCTCAGTCCTTCCTCTAGTAATCTTCGATTAGCTCTTCCTCTTCCTCATCCTCATCGCCATACCTCCATTTTCATTGTTCAACAAACCTGCTCTGATACCAAAAATGACGAAAGCCTGGCCTTAGTACACAGGTGGCGCAACACAGCCCTTTTAAGTTCATATTTTAATATGATAGTTGGGATCTGTTGACAAACGACAACTCAGACCTATGGATTTTTACAATGGTTAATTCAACATACAATAATATGGAATCAATTTCATTTAAATTGGGTGTACTTGTGATCTATTGGTTCTTGTGACAATCCACTAACATTTAACACTCTCCCTTGAACTCTGGTGCAATTACTACACTCTGAATTTTGCACCCTTCCTCTCATTCGCAACTACTCTCTATTGTTTCTGCTATTCTTCCGCCATTGAAACTGAAAAGAGGGTTTCACGACCTCTGTTGATTTTCCTTTCAAACTGGCAAAGGCTTCCTCAGTGGTTCTGCATTTTCTGCGCGATATAGTGACTGCTCTGTTTGACCGAGCAGACCTTACTCTGTCTCCATCACACGGTTCCCTGCTTTCACTAGCCTCTTTCCATTTCCTGCAATGGTACTTACTAACTGTTTGTTTGTCGGCTTCTTTTCCCGGTGGGTTTCTTATTACTTCCAATTGTTTGCTTCAGTTTGTGTTCTTTTTCCTCCCATATATTTGCTAATCGACGATTTGTTGTTGATTTGTTTCTCCAGGCTCGGGCTGACCAAGACTCCTATGGCTGTCTATGGTTCAAAGAGAGAACATGTACTTTAATCCCCTCTGGTTTTATCATTTCCCACTTCTATTTGTGACTTTGACCGTTTCACTCCTCTGTGAGCAGGGCTTGTTCGTTCGAAGCCTGACTGTTTGTTGCTGCTCAGATTTTGAAAATTTCGGTGAGTTTTACTATTTTCTGGTCATCCAATATGCAGGTTTACCAATCAATTCGATAGCAATTATCAAAGTAAAAGGTTGCAACATGCTAATACTCACAAATATGTGGTTAATGTGCAGGTTTCCTTCCTCCTTTTAAAACCTGGTTGTCCTCTGCTCAACACTTAAATCCTACGGATAGGGTCGATTTCACTCTGCATTCCTATAGCTTAGGGTTTGTAAAATTTTGTTGTTGTTGCACACGCTATTTTGTTGCCAAACATTGTTGGATGGAAAAAAATTTAATGTACTTTCTTAAGGTGTAAATTTTCTGTAAGCTTTGTGATTTCTCTGTAATTGGGTTACTTGTGGTTCAAACCCTCGTTCGGTTTTGTATAGTTGCTCTATTCCCCTTTTTGACATATTCAGAAATTTGCAAACTTTTCTTAAATTATCAATGAAGAAATGCTTTTACTTGTAATGGATTTTAATTTATTTTCTATAAATGGAACTCACCTGCTCTATCCTGTAGTTTTAATCCTCTTTTAGTTTTGTTAGGTGAATGGATAAAGTAAAACTCCGCTATCTTCTGGCTGTGTGCATCATGCTCTGTCTTTCTAACTTGTTAGTAGGACCAAAAAAAAAAAAAAAAAAAAAAAACTTTCTCTTTCTGCCTGTACGCAGAAACCTTTTTGTATAATTTCAGTTCATACATGAATTTATGCTATTACCGTATCATCACATAATTTTCACACACAGATCAATATGAAAATAAAACAAAAACTTTACAATATTCAGGTACAAATTTACAATTTTGGCTGGAAACAATCTTGACTGTAGATGGTTTTTCTTTCTTCTATTCAACTTGTTTTTTCTCCTTCTCTGGATGGAAATCTAACCCTTCAATACATATTTTTCCGCTATTTAATGTGTTGTAGGTGATAATTCTATTTTTGTTTTTTGGTTGACAGTTCAACCATTTTATTCTAACGACATTGTCAGTTTCATAAAAACTACTTCTAATTAACTACACAAAATGTATTATTCTCCTAATCCTACTATTCTTGTTCAAATAATGAATAATAAAAGTAAATAAAACACAGTTTTAGTAACCTTTTCATAAACACACGTAACAGTGAGACAGTCAGCCTTCCTTCGTTCACTCCGAGTTAGATGCTCCTACATCAATGAGCAAAGAGTCAAAAAAACAGAGAGGCCTCCTAGCAGAGTTCTACCTGTTCATCAAGGTAAGCAACATAATATCAGAAGTGAAACAATGACACCGCTAAAAATATGTTAATTTAGATATTAAGTTGACATTTATTGCAAATGACATGTCCATGGTTTATCTTAAAGTTTGACTTAAAAAGTTTATGGTAGAATTCACATCTAAAATTAATGGGAGGAAGCCTTTAGTTTGTGGGAGAAATGACACATGTAAACAGTTTACCTTAAAGTGGTTGTGTTTTATGGATATTAAAATGAAGAACTTCTATTTAGATCTATTCCAGAGATTTACTGTAGGGGCATTTACTAGATATGTCACCTTCCATAAAAGATGAGATCCAGAGGCTACCTGGCCCTTTACAGACTCTGCCTATAAAACTTGTAGAAGTTAAGAAATTTACATTGAAAAATTTACTTGTGAGAAATTTACATTGAAAACATATAGAGATTCAACTAGGCTTGTGAAAAGTACAAGTGGACAATGTATAATTCTACTTAGAAGAGTCTTTGGTTTAATGGTTAAGCAAGAAAGAGTCGTTACTTTCTCTATCTAGAGTAGAAGTGGAATACATAGTAGTTACTTATTTTTGAGTGTTTTGGATGAAATGGGCTCTACAAGATATTAAGGTAAATTTATTTTTGAGTGAGTAGAAGTGGAATACATAGTAGTTACTTCTTTTTGAGTGTTTTGGATGAAATGGGCTCTACAAGATATTAAGGTAAATCTATATATCTATTAAGTGTTTCAATAGAATTGTAATAATAATTTCAAAAATAAAATATTCTACTTCCTTCAATCACTATTTACATATCATCATAAAGTACCACTTCCTCACACAACAAGTCTTTGAGAAAATAGTGAAGATGGAATACATACCCACAAAGCCTCTTGTTAGAGAAACATTTGAATATGTGAGAAACAAATTAGGAATAGTTCTTGTAAATTATCTTGTTAGAGAACCATTTGAACATGTGAGAAACAAATTAGGGATAGTTCTTGTAAATTATTGTCACTTATTTGACTTCAAAAGAAGAGCCTATGAAATTGAGTGTAATATCTATGTGGGAGAGTACACAATATCTAAGGGGGAGAATACAATATATTTGACTTCAAAAGAAGAGCCTATGAAATTTAGTGCAATATCTATGTGGGAGAGTACACAATATCTAAGGGGGAGAATAGATATAAGGAAGGAATAAAAAGAGTAACAAAAAGCATATGAGTGTGTCAATAATTTGAAGTAGTCAAGAAAGATAACAAAGGACCATCAAAATTGAGTGCAATATCTATATGATCAAGTGTCAATAATTTGAAGTAGTCAAAAAAGATAACAAAGGACCATCAAAATTGAGTGCAATATCTATATGATATCTATATGATCAAGTGTCAATAATTTGAAGTAAAGAAAGATAACAAAGGACCACCAAAATTAAGTGCAATATCTATATGATTGTGTCAAAAATTTGTAGTCAAGAAAGATAACAAAGGACCATCATCAAATTCAAATTGAAAGATCAAGTAGTCTTCTTCATGAAGAAGAAGCATTAACTAGGTTCATCATTTAAAGGGTTCATTTTTTAATGAAAAAAATTATGAATAATATGGAATGAATCATTGTACATTATGATAAATATTGTATTTAAATGACATTTGATCTATGAATAAAAAAGAAAATGGGATCATCTCTTCATATATATATGTGTGTAAGAGAGAAATAAAAAGCAAAGGTAATTCCACCAAGCCTAAAGGAGCATGTCCTAATACATTAAATTATGTTTGGTTTCTAGAAGCATTAATCATGAAGAGTCATGAGATCCACATTTCCATCATACTATTTGCAAGTTCACATTTCCATCATGCTATTTGAAATTTATATATGAAGATATGTAGTCTAATAAATAATTAGAAAGTTATGATGTCCTAATAAATTATTATGTTTGATTTTCATCACACTATTTGCAAGTTCTTATGAAGATATGTAGTCTAATAACTATACAATCTAGCCCATATAACATATAACGGCCTTTGATAGTATGAGGAAAGAGTCACAAAACATAGAGGCCTCCCAACAAAGTTCCACCTGTTCATCAAGGTAAGCAACATAATATACGAAGTGAAACAATGACACCACTGAACACATGTGAATTTAGAATGATTTCAACTCTTTTTTCAAAGGAGAAAAAACCCTATTTCATATATTGATAACAGTTCATATACAAAATTCTCTTGATATACCCATAACAGGTTATCAATTATAAAAGATCAGATTCTATCTCATACAAAAATACATTACAGCAATATAAAAGACAATATGTAGTCACATATAAAAGACAATATGTACTCACATTACATAAATACATTACAACAGTATAAAAGATAATATGTAGTCACATTACAAAAGATCGGATTCGGTCTCATACAAAAATACATTACAACAGTATAAAAGACAATATGTAGTAACATTACAACAGTAGATCATTCTAGTTCAATCATTCGAGCGTTGAGGAATCGAGAGAAGGCTCAATAACGACATAATCTTAACAGTGGTGGTAAACTTCCATTCACAAGGCAAGAATTAGCTAGAGTAGATGAAATTGATGGATCCATAGGAACAGTAACAACTGCAGCAACCGAATGCATATCATACTACCAGAAATTTAACATACACCTTACAGCAAAAGGTAATGAAATTTAAAGCATGATTAATAGCAGAGATACTTTGTTTGGAATTTTGGGGTTTTTCATTCCCACTTGGTTGTAAAAACAAAATTGCTATAGCAATGAGTGCCTTGACTTCTACATGACACCAATTAACTCAAATTAAAACAAATAATTCCAAAAGGCGCATTTGAAGTAACAATCAAAATTTAACATAGAAAAGGAAATCCCTATATACACAAGTGAACCCCCAAATCTAATGGACTTCCCTGAAGCCCAGGGTTACTTCTTATACGTGGAAGGGAAGTGGAGTGTGATTCAGGGCCACAAAAGAGGTGGGCTTGTGTGGCAGTGAGGATGAGAAAAAGAGTGGACAGTAGTCCATTAAGGTTTCTTCTATCAAGGTGGCAGCCACCAAGTGGTCGAGAATAGGAAGAGGAGATCGAGAAGCAGCTGTTCCCTCGAACTTGCGATTCAAGAGAGGTCACAAAGTGGAAATTTTGTGTTTCAACAAGTTTTTTTCATTTCAATAAGGTTCTTTTTTCAACAGTGCCCTCAAATATGTGGGACTAACTTAGGCATCCAAGCATCATCTTAACAAGCAAGACATTAGTGATACCAAAGTTGTCGAAAACATTTTATATGAAAAAAAAAACATTTTGGACTTGGCATGAAATGCACTAGGCTTAATTAGTACTAAATGGAACTTTTTGTTTGTCACCATAATTGGTAATGAATAATTCATGTACATTTCATGTGAATCCATTGATAAAGGTGCAGAAGAGGAGGAGAAATACCTGGTAGTTTGCTCACTTGACGTCCTCGTAGATAATCACCAATAGAGTGGACAGAAGCAGCACCAGACCAATAGCAGAGCCACAACATATCACCTAACAGAACATAAACACAAAAACATGCGAAGAAAAAATGTTAAGAAACACAGATGCAGGAAACAAATGAACTTCGCGGGCGATATATTTATAAGAACTAGTTTGGCTAAACTATTTTAAGAGTAAAAGTTCGGCCGAACTTTTCTTTTCGGTTTTCCCATCTCCAGCAAAAATTATGTTTTCCCACACCATTAGTGTGCCGTCAATATAAACGGAAGAACAATTTTTGTCGAAATTTCTCACAAAGTTCGACCTAACCTTTACCGAAAAAAAAATTCTGCCCCCAATTCTCACAAAAGTGTAACCCAACTTCACATTTCCGCCCTTAGACCTTTGTAAATTGTAACGAAATTGCTCCATATAGTCTTCGAGGCTCTCTTCCTCCTTCTGTGAAATTTTTAATATCTTGTTCTTCAATTCCACAGTTCAACAGTAATCCTGATACTTAAAGAAAATGGCCTCCCACATGTCATCCGAAGTTCGAATCGTTCTATCACCTAGTCTCATGAACCATCTTAATGCTGCTCCTTTCAGAGTAGTAGGAAATAATTTCAGCTTTTGGGCTTCTAAAGTGTAGTCATAACCTCTACACAACACATCTAATTCGAACAAAAAGGTATGAGGATCCTCAACAGCCATCCCTTAAAAGGATGGTAGGGATGACAAAGGAATATTCTTCATAGGAGCCTCATCCTGTGTTACTACTATCGAGAATTCAAAAGCAACATAGCTATATTTCTTGACATTCTCGTTCCCCATGGTTGATTCTTCTTGATGGGATGAACTCACATCAGAGTGTGTTTGAGATTAATAAATAAAAGAATCAAGTTGTTCCAGGACCAGTTTTTTGACGAAAATACCAACGTCCAAACAATGATCAATTAAATGTTGTTCCTTAGGTCCTTGATGTTCCCCACTGTTCTCTCCATCTCCTTCAATTGTCAGATCATGATAAATGATTTTCCACTGTAACTTTGAATCTGGAGTGTTGATATCATGAATGGATATGATTTTCGAAGGGTGGTGAGGTCCTGACACAGAAAGCACATATGTCACATGATTTGATATGGTAGCCACTTTCTATGCTCCTTTCTTCCTATTATCTATGTATGACGTAGACTGTTCCTTTTCTGCACTTGAGATCAAATCTCCAAAGAATGTCTTTCTTGCCAAATCTGCACTCTTCTTTTCCTTCTTACAACCCATCTTTCATGTAGTTAGTACAGTGCGGGGTGTTTGTAGATGTTGATATCGTCCTACTGGCACACATGGCCCCTATGTTTATCAATTCATCGTTATGTGCTTTAGTTTCTATAGAAATGAGCCTTATCAAGTTCGTTAGAGCGATTCACAGGTTCTTACCTCTCGTCTTACCACCCAACGACTGAATATCTAAAGAGACCCTAAATAAACATCCAAAAATTCACACTTCTATGTGTCTCAGCAAGGCATTGATGAGCCCGCTCAAGTTCGTTAGAGTCATGCATAGGTTCTTACCTCTCATCTAACCGCCCAAAAATTCTGTCACTAGAGACACACTAAAAAAAACACATGGAAATTTCACCTCTAAGTGCCCCAATGTAGCATTGGTGATCCCGCTCAATTTTGTTAGAGTGCTGTGCAGGTTCTTACCTCTCGTATTATCGCCCGAAAATTGCAGACTAGGTACCCTTTATCCTCTTAAAAAAAAATTGTTCGATTGGATCGTCACTGCCTGCCCTGGCGACGGTGCCAAAATTTTGGGTTGTATTAATCAGTA
The DNA here is from genome assembly GCA_034641835.2 of Pinus albicaulis. Lineage (NCBI taxonomy): Eukaryota > Viridiplantae > Streptophyta > Pinopsida > Pinales > Pinaceae > Pinus > Pinus albicaulis. The sequence goes on along the minus strand of CM076578.1, from coordinate 185,532,536 downwards.
TTAAATGACTAAAAAAGTACACATAAATTATCATTCTAGGGACATCTTTTATTTAAATGGAAGTTGCACTGTCTATGTCAATACATCAAACTAGAAGCAAATCCAAAGAAAGGAAATCGTTGCTGAAGTAACTGCTAGAAGGAAATCACTCATGCAGAAATAAAATGATCTATAAGACTGTAAACACACCTTAATTAATATGCTCTAGTGCACCACACAACAATTTCCTAGCTGGTATCCCTGATCTCATATGTGTAACACCATATAAAACATTGGAATTGAAGCATATCTATTCATAGTTGAAACAACAACAGCAAAAACACTTCTACTGACACACAAACAAAATAGAAACACATATACACTTCTACCTTAATCACTGCAATCCCTACTAAATAGGAGGGCCCTTCCTCCCTAGTAGGGCGCAGGTAGAGAAAGAACTTAATGGAAGCTAAATCAAATAATTCATGTAACATCAACAACAGGATAATTTTTATTAATATGAGCAAAATTATAGAGCCAAAGTAACGTTGTTCTCCGCTAACCTTTCGACATAGAGCGCTGAGAACTATATAGTGATCGCATGTCAGAAAAAACAAGGGATGGATCAGTCATGAGAATTTTATGATTCACATGCTTATCAAAACAAAATGCATATGGTTATAACCACTTCTTAATAAAAGTTTGATTGGAAAATTATAGATTACAATAAAAACACCATAGAGGTTGTTATCCAAAAATACAATACTTAATAACTTCTACAGCTATCACGATAAATCACAACTGTAGGGTAACAACTAGAGGACATGTTAGCATCAGGAGTTGAAGAGATCCAGTCAGTGATACAGTTGTAACAGTAAATTGACGACGGGTCTGTAACAACATAGTGTAATAGTGTCATGGTGTATAAAGCTCACTGTAACAACACACCATTAACTGCTCCTGAATGCCTCATGCTCGAGATATTTTGTGCTACAAATGGCATTTGGAAAGACAATAAAAGACCATAGATATTCTCCAAACATTCATCCTCAGTTAGTCACGAAAAAGGTATGATACATCACAATAATCGTTGAAATGGAAGATCAATGAAAATAAGGTGAAACAACACAAGTTATGATAAAATGAATGGAAAAAGAGGCAAAGATAGTCCTAATGGTTATAGTCATGAGGTAAAATAGGGGAAAAAAATGTAGGAAAAGTGTACAAAAATGACACCCAACATGTATATTTTCGAGAGTTCAACTACATTTGGCATGTGATCACATGTTGTGATATAATGTTTTGTTTTTAAAACTCAAGTTGTCATTTTATTTGTTAAATACAAAATGAATCTAAATGGAAATTTCAATTACATTTAACACATACATTGGTACATGTAATACATTTTAACATATGTGTGAATGTTATATAATTTTAGGATACATCTATTATTTAGGTGATATTTAAGTACATTTTTCATGATCATACATGTCATTTAAAACAATCATAGATGGTTTTACATATTTAAGTTCATGAATATATGTACATAAAAATGATTGAAGTATAATACATATCGATGTATATATCTAAAATCAATAATAAAATTAAAGGTGTTCATAGATGTGTCAAAACAATCATAAGATTTTAAAATTGCATTAAAACATATATCTAGTATACAACATTTTTCATTGATGTACATAGAAAAGCTACTTTCAGTTCATAGTAAACTAGAAATTACAAAACACATACCACACATTTTTCATTCAAGAATGAATATTATAATTTTCTTGATAAATACATCAAAAAAAAAATCGTGCAACTTAAAATTTGCATTATATCAACTATGCTAGACACAGATATTTACATTTTCCAATAATTGCATTATGAAAAAATGTACCATAGAATCTATGAAATCAGTTAAGACGAGATAATCTACATTTGTATGTGTACAAATGTGTATAAATTACTTGTTTGAATGTACCAAAACAATATACATGTGCAAAAACTTCTACATCTAACATAAAACATACATATTATAATAATTGTAAAACTTAAGAATGCACAAAAAAAAGGTTATTTAAATTTTTAGTTGAGTTCTGCAAGTTCTAAAAGATGAATCCAGAGAGAAGAAATTGTTTGACAGTTAAATCAAAAAAATTCTAATGGAATGGCATCTTAAATGATTTGTTCATGATGGGTTTTTACATTTTTCATTTGTTAATTTTAAATTGTGTCTTTGATTGAACTTCTATCAACTTTATGCATGTTGAACACACCAAGTGACTATATTGGCAACTTATGACATCAGTTTCATAGTCTTGAAAGTAAACAAAATCCTGACTTTGATGAGTTTGTTGGATAAATAACCTTTTAGTATAATAGACCTTCTGTCATATGTAAACTCGTTATCATCATAGTTCAGTGAAACACATCAAATAATACTTCACATTTTCATCATTGGTAGTAGGTAAAACTACAAAAAAAACACCTCCTACACAATAAAACAAACTTACATTTAAATTTAGATCATAATTAGCATGAAAAATTAAATTTAAAATTATCATGTGTACTTGATTTTATTATCTATTTCTGGATGTCTATCATTTGAAAGCAATTGAAATGTTACCTTATCTAACAATATTAAAATCTTGATCACCTTAGGATGATACTGTAGTCTCCTCTTATTGCATTTCTTCAAAGTTTGCAACGAACACCCCTTTTTATTTGGTTATGTATGTTGCCAATATTTTACATGCATTTTCTTTTTACAAACATCATTGGATTTTGTGTTTTCTATGAAAATGTGAAAAAAAGAAGAATATTTTATTTTATCCAATGCAAACACATTTTTGGACAGCTTTGTTTTAATCTGATGCAATTTTTTGGCTCCTTTTACTGTTTCAATGTCATATCCAATCAATCTATCTAGATCTTGGACCCCAATATTCCAAAAAAACATATATGGAAAATTCAAACAAGAATATAAATTTATGTTATTCAAAATACCATCAAAGATAATCATTGTGATAAATAATGTTTAAAATTAAAAATCTAATAAAAATAAAATCATGTACCCCAATACTTCCCTTGATTGGTTAGTCTTATGGATTACTGCAGCGATACACAAATGAAAAATGTATTCAGCCGAGACAAGTCAGTTTTAAGAGTGGTCCATTTGATATCTTTGAAGTTCTCATTTTATACATGCCCTTACACTGTCATGTTCTCCTTTTCCATGACCAGTATCAAAGAAATTCCAACAATGTTTAATGTGGGTTTTCATATGAAGATGACACGACCAAAAGAAAGACTCTGAAGATTTGAATTGACCTGTACATCCATGTGACCATATCCAATATTCATTGAATTTTATTTCATGAGTTTTCAAGGAGTCATAAACATTTTCAGAAAAATGTTGTACAAAATATGTATCATTGGTACGATCATCATTGATATCAAAGTGATATTCTTTAATAACATGTCGATTTTCACTGGTGTTTTCTATATGATAAACATTTTGTTTAGCATGTCTATATATAATATGAAAAAGCATGGAGACTTGGTCAGAATGATCGTATTCTCTTTGTATTCTTTTTGTGGAACAAGTGTCTAGTTTTCTACAAAATCAACTATTAACAAAATGGTCCCTAGTGGAAAAAAATCACGGCATTTTTCGAATTTCAAGTCCTACCATCAAGCTTTATGGGAATTCTTGATGTATTTATAAATTTCTGCCTTAAAATTTCTCAAAAAATCTATCACAAAAATTTCTTCTTCATGTAAATCAATTCTTTTAGCACTTGCAGTACTAATTGAACCAATCGATGTATGAATATATTCATATCTCTTCCATTTCACTTTTATGTTGGAAAATTATTGACCACTTATATCACTATGATATTTGTTTTGACATTGAGTCAAATTTCCACAATCATCGCATTTTTTTACCACCAACACATTTCTTTAGGTAAAATAATTCATGGCTTTCTCTTCGACATAAAATTTGAGATATGAGATCATGGATAGTGGAAGGAGGAGGTGAATCTTTCCAAAAAAATTTACCAAAATCAAGGAATGTGTCACAATATAAATGAAATTCCACATGATAACAACAACAACAAGTGGCGTGTACAGTGATAGGTTTAACATACCATGGTTTTTGTTGCACAAAAGCACTGATTGAGAAATTAATTTCAAGATTCTCTTCTATGAACGTTTTGAAAAACTCTATCTGAGTGGTGTCCAGGAAATGTTTTTCATGTTCTTCATACTGATTTCGTGCTATTATTCTTCGCATTACATCCCTTTCTTTTGGTGAAACACATGAATTTTTCATCCAATATTCATATATTATTTTTTTAACATCTTCTCCAAGACTACCTTTGTATGGTTTCCTACAAATAGTTCTCCAACAAGCGATTTCATCATTTACATCTATTTTTAATCGAAATTTCCGATGTTTGTGCAAAGTTTTTTGTGAAGTTCCTAATGCTTGTGATATAGATTTTACCAAGAGATTATCTTTAGTACTTGATGAAAGAATTGCTATTTTTATTCCTCTACGCGCATCTAAAGGACTTTTATTTCTAGATCTTCCAATTGAATTTAGAGCACCATTTATATTTTGTATCACATTTTCCTTCATTTTTCTTATCTTTTTTTTATTTTCAAATACGCAATAAATTCATAGCTTCTTTTAATTTCTTTGATGTTAAGATACTTTTCAACACATTTGGGCTTGCACTTCCACAATTTCATCTTTGAAGAATGAATCAATAATTCACTTAACATGATATCATATAACATGGTCAGATTTTTATCTCCATATGTGTGAGTGTCAACATTTTCTAACATATTACTATCTATATTGATTTCATTTGTACATATTATAATTAAATGCACATAATGAGTATACATATTCAATAAATAATTAAATTAGTAAATATGTATAATTTCAATAATTCACATTATATCTATATATATATATATATATATATATATATATATATATATATATATATATATATATATATATATATATATATATATATATATATATAGATACACACATAGTCGGTGATTCAATTTCTTCACTTGAATTTTTTTTAACATTTTCAACATCTTCAATCATTAGTTCAATATCTATTTCACTTTCTCTTTCAAAATTTTCTATCTCATAAACAATGTTTTGAGGAATTTCTCTCTCTGTTTACATTGAAAAATAATTTTCAAATTATTTCATAAAATAAAAATTAAGATTCACAGTACATTACTCAAATTTTAAACATCAAATTTATAATATTTACATTTACATACCTGCTTCAACTTTTAGTTGATTCCCCTTTCAATATTTTATTTTTCTTCTCTCTTTTTTTGTGATATTCTCTACCTTGTTCTCTATGTTCCTCAGGGTCTCTTGTTCGATCATATTCTCTCTTTCAATTCCTTCGATTCCACGTGATAATTTAGTATGAAGCTCCAAAAATTTCCTTCAAAATCATGTAAAAAAAAACTCACTAGACAAAAATTTAGACAAAAAATTAATTAAAAAAAGCATCACCAAAGATTTAATTAAAAAAAAAAATTACTCATTTTAAAAAAATTTCACAAAGGACATATTTCAACCCAAAACACTTTCAAAATTTGGCTAAAAAAAGGTCTTTTAAAAATGAAATGAAGCTCATAATATTTCCTTCCAAGTCCTGCAAAAAAAATTCATTGAAAAAGTTAGACAAAAATGTACTTCAAAAAATCATTATAAAATATTTACCTCAACCGAAAACACTTACCCTAAAAAAATGTCACTTTAAAAAATACCTCCAAAAAATGTCCATTGAAAATTAAGCCCAAAATATTAAAAAATGTCACTTTAAAAAATACCTCCAAAGAATGTCCTTTGAATATTATGACCAACAAGAGTCCTTTGAAGATTAAGCCTAAAAAGAGTCCTTTGAAAACTAAGCCCAAAAAAGGTCCTTTGTAAAATTATTCCAAATGAAGAAATTAATGAACCCTACATATTGATATTATAAATGCAAGGCACTAATAAACCCAAGGGATTAATACTAAACACCCAAGGAAATATTGTTAAACCCAAGGAATAAATATTGTAAATCCAATGAATAAAAAACATAATATAAATATTATAAACCCTAAAACAAGCATAGTTTATTATGGTTTTCCATTATTATAAACCCAATGGATTGATATTATAAACCTAAGGGACTCACAAAACCAAGTGATTAATACTAAAAACCAAAGGGACTATAAACCCAAGGGATTAATGTTATAAACCCTAAGATAAATATTATAAACCCTAAAATTAACATGGTTGATTTTCATATTGACACATTATATTTGCCGTAATACGATGTCGGGTCGTGGTTGACTGTTATGGATTCTCATACTGGGACAATATTTGTCACAATGCGATGTTGGACTATGGTTGACCATCATTGACCATGGTTTATTTTATCAACCCAAGGAACCAATAAACCCAATGGATTAATACTGAAACCTAAGGGAATACTATTAAACACAATGGATTAATATTGTAAACCCAAGGTATATAAACCCTAAGATAAATATTGTAAACCCTAAGAAAAACATTGTCCCTATGGATGAGCATGTTCGATTATTATATTAAGAAAATGTTTGCCACAATGAAGGTTGTACCATGGTTGAATTTTGTTGACGATGGATGACTATGGTTGTCACTATGTGACATTGGACTATGAGATAATATTTGTCATAATGTGACCATGGTTGCTTTTCATATTGAGACAATCTTTGTCACATTAAGAAATTAGACCATGCTTGATTATAGTTGGCCATGGTTGACCATGATTGACCATGGTTGGCCATGGTTAACCATGGTTGCCCATAGTTGACCATTATTTGCCATGGTTGACCATGGTTAACAATGGTTGACCATGGTAAATGATGGATGACGATGGACAATCAATGTTGGGCATGGTTGATTTTAATATTGAGACAATCATTTTTAAAACATGACATTGGACCATTGTTGACGATGAATAACCACAGTTGATATCCATATTGAAAATCATTAGCCAAAAATGAGCATGATTAATTTTCCTATAAAAAAAGTATTAGTCACAATGTGTTGTTGAACCATTGTTAACCATGATTGGACATGGTTGAAAATGGTTGATTTGTGTATTGATAAAATCTTTGTCACAATGTGATGTTAATCCATGGATTACCATGATTGACCATGGTTGATGATGGTAGACAATGGTTGAATATGATTGTTTTTCATAATGAGATGTAATATTTTTCACAATCTGACATTCAACCATTGTTAACCATGGTTGACCATGATTATAAACCCAAGGGATTTATAATAAACCATAGGATTAATATTGTAAACCCTATGAATAATATTATACCCTAGAAATATGAACCCTTAGGTTAATAAACCCAAGGGATTGATATTATAGAGCAAAGGGATTAATACAAAAAACCTAAGAGGTTATAAACCCAAGAGAATAATAATAAACATTAGGGGTTAATATTATAAACCTAAGGTATATAAAGCCTAAGATAAATGTTATAAAATTTAGAATTCATATGGTTGACCATGGTCATTTTTGATATTGACACAATGCTTGTCACAATATAACTTTGTACCATAGTTTAGAATGATTTATATTAATATCAAGACAACATTTGTCATAATGCAACATTGGATCATGGTTTGCCATCGTTGACCATTGTTGATTTTCATATTGAGACAATCTTGGTCAAAATGCGACGTTGGACCATGATTCACCATGGATGACCATGGTTGTCACAATGCGATGTTCGACCAAGACAAAATATGTGTCACAATGTAATCATGATTATTGACATGGTTGACCATGGTTGATTTTCTTATTCAGACAATATTTGTCAAAATGAAAAGTTAAGCCATGCGACATATTGAGAGAATATTTGTCAGAAAGCGATTTTGGAACATTGTTGACCATGTTTGACCATGATTGACCATTATTGACCATGGTTGATTTTCATATTGAGACAATATTTGTCACAATTGAACGTTGGACCATGGATGATGATGGTTGTCACAATGTGATGTTGGACTAAAAGAGAATCATTTTCATTATGTTACCATGGTTATAACCATGGTGGATGATGACTGGCCATTATTTACCATGGTTGATTTTCATATTGCGCTAATATTTGTCACAATGCAACGTTGGATCATAGTTAGGCATGGTCGACCATGATTAACCATGTTTGACCATGGTCACTGATGGTTGACCAGGGTTGATTTTCATATTGACCATGATTGACCACGATTTACCATTATTAATATTCATATTGAGAAAATATTCATCGCAATCTGATGTTGAAGCATGACTAACTAAGGTTCACCATGATTGGACATGGTTGATTATGGTTGATTTTTATATTGAGATTATCTTTTTTACAATGTGATGTTCTACAATGGATTATCGTGATTAACCATGGTTGACAATGGTTAATGATGGTTGAGCATGGTTAATTTTCATGTTGATATATAATCTTTGTATGAATGTGACATTGGACCATGGTTACACATGATTATAAATCCAAGGGATTTATATTATAGCCTAGGATTAATATTATGAAACTTATTAATAATATTATACCATAGGAAGATAAATCCTTATATTAATGAACCCAAGGGATTGATATTACAAACCCAAGGGAGTAATACTAAAGACAAAGGGATTATAAAACCAAGGTATATAAACCCTAAGACCTATATTATAAACCCTACAATTAACATGGTTTATTTTCACATTCACACAATATTTGTCACCTTATGATGATGGATCATGGTTTAACATAATTGATTTTCATATTGAGAAAATACAATGATAAACCCTAAGATAAATATTACATACCAAGGTATATAAACTGTATGATAAATATTATAAACGGTAAAATAGAAATGGTTGATCATAGTTCACTATGGTTGATTTTCATATTGAGATAAATTTTCTCACAACGTGACGTTGGATGATGGTTAACCATGGTTAACCAGGGTTAACGATGATTGATTTCCGTATTGACACAATATTTGTCATAATGCAACATGGGACTATGGTTAACCGTGCTTGACCATGGTTGATTTTCAAATTCAAACAATATTTTCCATAATGTGACATTCGATCATGGTTGGTCATGATTGATGGGAAAATCCAAACACATCAACCTAAATGGACCTACCCCATGTCCAAACAAGTAGTGTGAACCTTAAGGGCATGCACTAGATTTGATCTCGTGACCTCCCAACTAGCAAGGTACTTACCAACGTGAAATTGACCAACTCAATTATTGTTGGGGCTATATTAAACATTAGCATTAATTTTATAAACCCTATGAATAAGAGTATATCCTAGAAATTTGAACCCTTAGATTAATAAGATGAAGGGATTGATATTATAAACCAAGGGAATAATAAACCCAAGGGATTAATATTAAAACCTCAAGGGATTATAAACCCAATAGAATAATATTAAACACAAGGCATTAATATTATAAACCCAACGCAAAGAAAACCTAAGATATGTATTATAGACAATAAAATAAACATGGTTGACCATGCTTGACCAAGATTGATTTTCATATTGAGGTAATCCTTGTCACAATGTGACATTGTAAATGGTTGGTTGTCCTTGACCATGATTGGTTTTCATATCATTAAAATATTTGTCACAATGCACTCTTGAAAAATGGTTAACTATGGATGATTTTCATATTGAGACAATGTTTGGCACAATGCAACATTGGACCATGGTTGACCATGATTGACCAAGGTTAGCCATGATTGATTTTCACATCGAGAAAATCCTATGATAAGCACTAATATAAATATTATAAACCAAGGTATATAAACATTATGATAAATATGATAAACATTAAAATAAACATGACTGATTATGGTTGATTTACATATTCAGACAATCTTTGTCACAATACAACATTGGAACATGATTCACCATTGTTTACCATGGTTTTTTTTCATATTAAGATAATAATTTTGACAATGTGATGTTGGACCATGGCGAACTATTCTTGACCATGGTTAACCATGTTTAACCATGGTTGACCATGGTTGATTTCTATATTGAGACAATCTTTGTCACAATGTGACGTTGGACCAAAGTTTATTTTCATATTGAGACAATCTGATGCAGGATCATTAAGGTAGAGCCAACAATGTGACAAGATGGTCACATGTTGTGGCTTGGGAAGAGAACTAGGATTCCTAATAATTTGAAGACTATGGTTTAAGGTATTTTGTTTAGAGTTAATTTTGGCTAACATAGCCATTGTAGTTTGTAGGTTAAAAGAATAGTTATATTAGGATTAGTTAGGAATTTAGTTGAATAAATTGTTCTCAAACTGAATAACAGTTTCTCAACTATATGAGGATTTTGGGAAAGGAATAAAACAAAACCAAATACACCATTGTGGGGTTTTGCCTTCCATAGAGATAAAGAGAGAATGAGAGGGAAGTAGGTACGAAACAGGGTTGAACAGAGAGTAGGAACAAATGTAAAAAGCACCCATCGCAGGGCTTGGTTCTGTGTACTTTCATTTATAAATTAATACCAAGTATTTTGGATTTTGATCGGGCTCTCTATTCTAACCTGTTAGTTTTATTCTGTGTCGAATTCAAGTATGGTACCTCTTTTGTATCCATGTTATTATATGCATATTGTCTTGTGTTAATGAATAGATAGACTGAGCGAGAAGACAAAGTTTCTGTGAACTTCGTGTAGAAAATTTTATGACAGATACCGACGGATGATGAGGACAAGAACAAGCTCTAGAGGGATCCACATCTTTACAGACTAGACAAAGCTCAGGAGAGATAGCATTAAAGAAGACAGAAGGAGTAGCATGGGGGAAGTAGTATCGTAGAGCATCAATAGTTGAAATAGGAGAAATCAACTAAAGAACATAGCACACTTAGAAGAATTCCTAAGGGGTAATCAACGATAAGGACTAAATCGCAGAGTCGAGGGTTTAAGATTGACAGCATATATCAGAGTGGGAAAAAGAGGCGAAGAAGATTCGTGATAAGGTGAATGGATGGCTGTGATTAAATCGTAGATTTGAGACAAGAGATGAATGGTTAAGGTGAGTTTAGGAAGTAAGAAATGGACGTGTGTCAGCAGGGTGCAATTTTGCAGCAGCGATTGAAGTATTTAAGAGTTAAGGATTTCGCAAGGTAAACAAGACAACTTCCTTTGTGACACATTAAGAATGGGAGGATGTGATGAGATGGAGAAGAAAATTTGGCCTATTGGATCATGAAACAGATTAATGGCGGACGATGGATCATGACTTCGCACTTCACAAATTATAGCCAATATCGTTTAAGAGTTCGCATGGTATGTTGTTTGTGGTGTGATGTGATAAGATTTGATAACTGCAATGCGATGAGGGATGGCCATGTGTCAGCATTGCAAAAAAGCACACTTTTCAAATTTTGCAGTTAAGCGTACTCCAAAGATTTGAAGGTTACGGGCACGCGATTGCAATGCGTTCTGATTGTGATGTGGGGCACTCGAGATAAGAAACCCGTGTGTATGCAGTTATGTTGGGTTTTATGTGTGTTTGTGTGTTCAGTAATCCATTGTCATCGTTTAAAGAAGCGTTGTTTGATTGTGCACATATGTAAGTTAATAACCCTGAATTTATAATCCACTGTGTATAAGGGGATTTATGTGGGTCCTAACCCACAGGTCCACAAATATATGTTAAATTGAAGTTACGGCTGCATCACAACCTTTGTCACGATGTGATGTTGGATGATGGTTGACGATGGTTTTCAATGGTGGACCATGGTTGATTTTCATATTGAGACAATATTTGTCACAATGTGAAATTTGACCATTGTTGGCCTAGTAATATGAAACCCTAGGATAAATATTAGAAAGCCTAAAATAAACATGGTTGATCTGGTTGATTTTCATATTTACACAATATTTGTGACAATACCACGTTGGACCAAGGTTGACCATGATTAATTTTCATATCGAGACCATCTTTTTCATAATGAGACATTGGACCATGGTTGACAACAATTGACCATGATTGATTTCAACCATATTTCGACTATGGCCTCTCTATAGTTGACCATGATTTCATTATGGTTACCATTGAAATTGTGGTTGTTGATGCTCAACCATTGTTTGACTATGGCTAACCGTGACCATTCAGTATAGGCCTCCATGGTCAACTGTGGCCACCCACCATAGTTCACTATAGTTCACTATCGTTAACAATGGATCACCTACTAATAGGTCATGATGTCTATGTTAATTATGGTTCACCATGGTAGCCATGTTGACTATTCTTGACAATGATTCCCATGCTAAGTAGAGTTTACCATGTTAATAAAAGTCAACCATAACCATGTTTACAACAGTTGATCATGCCAATAATAGTCAACCACAACTATGTTGACTATAGTTTATTAGGTTAACAATAATCAACCATAATTAACTAACATGTTTTAATAAATAAATTAATTTATAAATAATATATTATAAATATATAAAATAATATATTATTGATGTACCATTGGTATTTTATAACTTTTGTGAAAACTATTTAAATATTTTAATAATAACTTCCACATTTATTGATATTATATTTATTTATAGTAATTAATTATTTAATTATTATAATTATACATAATAATAATTAATAGTTCTATGTTACATAATAATATTTATAATCGATATTAATATTAATATTATACTATATTAATTAATATCATATATATTAATAATTAATATAATTAAGGAAGATCATAAGTAAAAATAAATTTTAAATAAAAAATGTTTTCAAAGCGAAAGTAATCAAAGCTCCTCATAGATGTTTACAAAGTGAACTATTATGGTTATGAACATTGCTTTCCGGAAAAAAATGTATTATAATACATATTGTATATTCTTTTCTCAACAAATATTACCTCTTTTTCCAATATACTTTAAGGTTTTTACGTTAGATAGTAATTTAATAATTATAATTAATTTTAATAAATAAATAAATAAAAATTCTTATTATAATAAAATGTTAAATTTGAGAAAGATATTCCACATGTTTCAAATCCTAAAAATTATCTGTATATTATCTTCTTTGTTAATAAGGTGGAAATTTGAATTCAGTTATTTATTTTAAAATAAGTTTTTATTTGAAAAAAACAATAATTCTTTTGCAATATTTAGGCATAGTGAATCATTTAGTAAATATTAAAGAATTATTTTTTTAATAAAAATAATAATATAATTAATAATAATAATAATAATAATAATAAAACTATATTATCTCTTTGTTTAACAATAACATTGATATAAGCATATTAGCATATAAGCACATTTAATAAATATGGTTCTTTTAGGTATTGCATTATTAAGAAGTTAAAAAATAAAATAAAAAAATTATTATTTATCCTACACTCCTACCAATGAACTCAAAGCATTAAACCGAAAGGCACGTCCCGCCAGGAGTATGACGTTCTCCAACAAATGTACTAAAACAATTAAACCTAAAGGCACCTCCCGCCTACAATCTGACGTTCCGTGGAACGTTTTTTTCATTTTTAAATGTATTTGACTACCAAAAAATTTTGAAATGTCAAAAGTGACCAAAATAAATTTCAAACGATAAGTAATTTATTGATAAAGAGACTATGAGAATAGTATAAACAGAAAGGAGAATAGGGAGGAAGATTGTATTGAGTTAGTTGCAGATTGTTGATATACATTTCATAAATCATTTATTTTGTAAAAGGTTATTTATTTATTTTTTTCAAATTTTTATGAAAGAGTTTTTTTTGGTATGTGTGAACATTTAATAATAATTATTGATATTTTTTCATCTATTATTTCTATAGTAAAAACTTTCACTTTTAATAAGTCAAACAAGTATAATTGATTCTACATTTCATTCTTAAGGCTTAGAAAAGTTATTTCCTATTTTGACATTGATATCAATATATGTGATATAAACAATTATAAATTACCAAGCTTGTTTTAAATTGCATGGAAAGTTAATTTTAGAAATTTTTAAGTTATTAATTACTTAATAGATCTAATATATAATTATATTATTTTTTTATAATTTTTAATTGCAAATAAAATTTTGAAATAAAATAATATTCAAATTATGGGTTTTTTATTTTTAAGTTTTTCTTTTCTCTATTTTAATTAACAGCTTTCAATTTGGAGAGTCTCTCGTGATTTTTAAAAATCACTTAAATCTCAATATATTTTTGCAAATTACTCTGTTTTTAAAAGTGATTACTTTGAACTTACTTTTCCATTGTTATACAATTTTTTTTTATTTAACCCAAAAATATATACTCACAAATCTACTTAAAATGTGAAGTAAGTTGAACTAAAAACAATTAACCGTCATTAAATTTTCATTTGACACTCGAAATAATTTCGAATTCCACGCCTAGGCAGGACGCATGTTAGTGACACCCAACATGAATAAATGCAGAATTAGGTTGCTTCCAAAATCGTAATTACGATCACGTACAAAAACGAATACACTTGCTGCCAGTCATTCATTTGGCCACATGCGCTCGGACAGGAAAGGAAACCCTGCAAACTTTCAGCTTTTTTTTAAAATTCAGTGAGATTGTGAGAAAAATTTCCTGGTGGATTTTTTTTTTAATTTCTCTAAAATATTGTAGAAATTTATTGAAAACAGTAGTTTTATGATTAATCTGGTACAATCGAAGTGCCCTAAAAGTGTTTAGAGTATCAAATTTAGGAAAAAAACCAGTTTAAATAACAGAAATCAAGATTTCAGTGCAATTTTTTTCACTACATTTCAACACCAAAAACTCCAAAAAATCACACTAAAAACAACTACTTTTAAAACTTATGCCCAATGCCTACCCCTAAACATTTCTCCATCTTCATCCTAGAGAACTCACTATTAATTTTTTTGGAAGAGTAGTTGAGAAAGCCGGTGCCCAACGCCTACGCATAGAAATTTCTCCATCTTCATAGCGGTGCACTGATTATTAATTTTTTGGAAGAGTAGATTTAAAAAAACTAATTTTGATATACGTTGGAAATTTTTTATTAATATGAATTATGATTTGATAAAAAAAAAAAAAAAATTATAATTATAAATATTAATTATTAAATTCAGGAATAAAATTTGTTTAAGGTTTTAAATTTAGAAAATGGAAAATTATAATTTCATTAAAGTAATTTTTTAAAATTTGAAAAATATTTCTAATGGTTTATAATTTTCAAAATGTTTATAATGGTTTCTTGTGTCCAGTGCTCCATATTTTAGTATGGGTACATGTTGAAGTTGTCTAAATATTTGTAAATATTTACATGTTAGTTTAATTAAAAAGTAATAAATAATTAAGAATAAAATAGAGTTTAGTATGGAGGAGATGTTGTAGCTTTCATATAGTCTAGTATACATCTTCCATAGAGTCGAGTATAGAGTAGATGTTTCATCTTGCACAAAGGAGTGTAAAAATTTAAATCTTGGCTCAACTAATAATAACAAGTTAAAAGTAATGGAAAGTAGTGATCTCGTCCTCAGGAGCTGTATTTACAGTAGATATTGGGTAAAAATAGTCCAACCAAGGGTTTCGTATCTCTTTGTGGGAACTATGTATCTGAAAGTACAGATCTTGTCTAGATAGGAGGTATTTTATTTCTTGTTCGATGGATCTACATTTTAATGTAATTTCCCCAAGGATACCCGAGACTAGCCTCTCGCATTCGAAGTGTTTGTTTCCAATGCATCATCTTGTACGACACTGAGGACTATCATAAGACATAGATCCAGACATTGATACACACAGTTTTTCGGATATGGAAATGGAGAAATAGTTTCAAGTCTTTATAAAACCTCCAGTTCGAAAATAAAAACTATTTTGGATTCAGGCATCTCGAAGGGTTCTACAATTGAAGCATGATATCCTGCATAAAATGGGAATTCTTATGTACCATCAAAGTCTGATTTGCAAAGGCAACTCAATGCAAGTTGACACGAGAATACAAGATTACAATGCATTTCTTTCATCAACCATCATCATAAATTTGATAATGCGGGGAGGATCTTATGGATTGAGAAAAATAAAGGGTTCAGGGGGTGTGGCTGGATCTAGTCTTCCGAACAGAACATAATATAATCAAATACATATGAATAGAAGACTTACCTTCAAAGACATTCTCAAAGGAAAACTGGATCCATGAGCTAATCCAAAACAAACACACACTATCCCTAGTCCCTATATTGTGGAGCAGTTGAATCAAGTACCATAATTGACTATATATCTAACATAAACAAATGATTTATGCTCAACTTATGAAGCCCAAGCTGTTATATCCATATTCAACAGTTTTTGGCCAAAACCAATGGATCTATTCCACTATATCTTCACAACTTGGACAAAAAAACTCTCAAATTCAGCTCTATTCCAAAGGTTTCTTGATCAGAGGCTCAACACTTAGCTCAAAAATAAAAGTTCTCAGAAATGGTCCAAACCAGAACGACCAAATAGAGCTCATCACCAGGAATCCAATGCAACGCGTATCGTCAAAATTTGAGTTTGTATGAGTAAGTTATGACCTATTGTCTCCTTTCTCAAACATGTAAAAAATGTGCAGAATAGTGACACACTGATGACTTGGTGGTCCAGTCAGCATATCAGGAATATGTAGGGAATATTCTCCAGGTTTAGCCCAATGACACTGTGACAAGTGTCGCGACAAAATTCCCGAGTTTTGGTTATGGAATTGGAAATTGTCCAATGACTTTCAAAGGTCAAATTTTTAATTATGGTGCATTGTTAATTTTTAAACTATGGTGGAATTGTGGCCAATGTGGAAGGGACACATGGTGCAGACAGACACTGCCACGTGCCCCCCCATGGCAAGGAAGGTTGGCACAAACATATTTTATAAACAAATTTTATTTCAAAGGTTGAATTTTGAATATTTCATACGGTAAAATTTATATTGCGGAGGAAGGGAGGAGGTCGGGGTCGACCTCGCGACCTCCCCATGCTAGCGCCCTCGAATAACATTACACCATAAATTTTTGCTAAACATGTATGGGGTCGCAGCACATGTTTATGTTTTATACAGCACACTGTCGGGTACACGAGGGGGTCATCCCCGGCACCATGAGACCTTACCCCGTGACCGTGCCAGAGGGTTGACGGATTATAGCATGATTAGTGCTTAAAATTCGATTAATTACTTTTAATCCACGCTTATCTACAATTAATGATTTGATTATTTTCATGGTGGAGTCTGCCAATTGTGGTGGAGCTCCAAATTTAGTGGAATTAGCTGGACAGTGTCCATATTTGGTGGAGAAAATGTAGAAAATTTGGTTTTTCTCATAACGAAGGAAAGTTTTGACAAATTTTGGCTCAGGAAGAGTCATTCTTGGTATATTATGATGTTTTGTAGCCATTGGAGTAGGCTGCAGAGGCAACATGAGACTTTAAACATCATTTTTGTGCAATTTAAGCTAATACAAATGCCCATTCCATGGAAACTAGACCAAGGATGTAATATCCCCATGTTGCTATGATTTTATGAGACATTTAAACAAGTCTAAAAGGGTACAATGGACCCTAATGGAAAAAATTTATGTGGCTTTATTTTATTTTAGATTAATAAAATACAATGGAAAATTAAGTGCAATGACCAGATTGAGAATTGAGATCTAGAAACCCAATCCATGAGGATGGATAAGGTTGTAAGACTTTCTCAGACTTCCAGAAATCCTTGGAAGGAATAAAGTAAGATACTAAAATTAGATTTGGAGATACATATCTAAATACCCGAATAAAGAGGAAATTATTGGGAAGAGGTGGAATAGAGCTGAAAGCAGAAAAACTAGCTTTAAAAGTACCTTTGTGGAAGAAACATAGAGAAAGCCTAGGCAAACAAGAATACAACATCTTGAATTAAATGGACGTAGTTAAGGGAAACAGGATGGGGAAAGCAAGCTTAAATAAGTTGTTTCAGGATAGAAAAGGGGTTTTCTATCACTAGGAGGAGAACATCTCTGCTCGGGGGTGAGCTGTGGAGAAAGAGCTCTAAGGTTTGGAGGAAACTAGTCTAAGTTAAGTGGTATGCACATTTAATGTGAAAAGGTTTTTCACATAAATTTGAATACTATGATAAATTTTTGGAAAGGATAGAATGATCATGTTTATATGAAAGTATGAGTTTAAATCTGTGTCTAAGAAATGGAAAATTTAAGAGTTATAATTATATTTTGTATTTTGTACATTTAACAAAATTCACTATAGCAGTAATATTTCATTTTGTATGGTTGCACAAACATATTCTGTAGAGAACCAATTTCTCAAAATTTCTATAACCCAGTGATGGGTCTAGATTTGAGGCTACGTACCTCACAAAAATTGACATTTTAATGCTATGAGGATTACAATATTATGTTATATAAACTTTCCATTTCATTGGGAGATACATATAATAAATAGAACTAAGAAAAGAAAGAGGTCAAGGATAGTTATTGATAAATTAAATAAAGTTTTGTCCTTTAGAAGAAAAGGAGACTCAGAACTTTTCTAGTTCATAGAACTACATGCTGTTATGAACTGAAGAGGACATAAGACTATTTATTGTTATATATGGGAATATTTCCTTATACTGTAGCTGAAATTGAAATTATACTATGCAATAATATATATTACTGGAACTCTAACGCTATTCTGTTTTAAAGAAATAGTTTATTTAGAACAAAGTCAGTCGCATATATATTATTGAACAAATATGGACAACCTTTATTGAGAGAGTGCTAAACAAAAAATAAATCAATACAAGATTGCATGCAAGAATGATTGGAATCTAAAATTTTAATTAAGTGGAAGTAGACTTATTAATTTCACGTAAAATGTTTAGACCATATGCTGATCACAAACTTTTCAAATTTTCAGTCAATAATATATAACCGTCAACATAAGTAATCCAATAAGGTTATACAATTTTCAGCAAACTGGGAGTTATAAATATTTTGTTCTACGAAAATTCTATTTTCCTATGGAAAATGAAAGGACTACCGAGAAACAAAATTATACAAATATCGCATAAAGGAGAGTCACGATATGCAACAAACCGGTACCAATAAAACTCGTGTTACAGGTAGTTAAAGAAATTTACTATATATAATCTAAATCCATAACAATACGCCTCATAGTTATACCTGCAAGGAGCAAAACCATAAATTAGATTATAGCCAAGAATAAAGCTAGAAATTAGACATTGTGAAGAATAAACATATGAAGGAAGTTGTAAATATACATGAAACAAAACATATAGGTTAGGATAGTTAGCCAGTTACCCTAGTGGGTTGTGAGTCCCGCATATCCCTGAAAACCAAAAAAGGATTTATTTAATGCTAGTGTAATCCTAAAAAGGATGCAAAACTAAACTTCAGAGTATAAACATAGATTTGAACTCTAGTGGAAATTACGAATACTCTACTCAGGAAAAAAAATTACAGATTTATCAATTATGGTGGAATTATAACTATATAAAAGTCCTCCACCATTCAGACTAAACAAAATACAAAAATTGCAATCACATAATATTAGTTACAGAGGAAAAATTTATACTGATTACTTCAGAATGTTGGAACCAGGTAAATGCCAAACAATGATAACTAATAACGTATGGAAAATTTGATGATTTTGTAGAGAAATTCCAAAACACATACAATTAGAAAGCAACAAAGATTTTATTCAAGCAACTTACTGAGTACAAATTGGCTTTTCCCAGGAAATGCATGGGATAAGAGTAAATAGAGGAACTATCACCTGCGTTAAATAAATTTTGTGAATTTAATTGATTTAAGAAGGATATACCAATTGAGCAAATCAATACAACGAAAAAAAAAAATCAAACAAAAGTTCTGAAAATTGTTGTTAAAATTGTAGGGATGAAAATTGAAATGCTACCGAGAGGATGCATCATAAAAACTTGGTACAACACTTGTCCTAACCCTATAATAGGATTCGAAACCAAAAAGAAATTCTTCCAAGAATTCAACTAGATGAATTGAGGGATTTTCAAAGCATTCGAATCAAATTTATAAACCAGTAAGTCTTACTAGAAGAACGTTCAACAATGTAATAGAGAGATGCAGGGAAGTCCTTTCAGCTATAAAAGAATCAGTTGGATTATTAAGTAAATAAATTCTCAATAATAATTGAAACGGAAAATAGAACTTGAACCGTGATAAGTAGAATGAAGAAATGAATCACCAGAATTAAACTATCCACGGTAGAAGTCGTAGCAGTCGCAGTGATACTATGTATTGATCATAACCACTCGATAGAAATAAACCCATATTGGTGTCGAAGGGAAGTCTTCACTTTAGAGGAAGACGTTCTAAGCAAAATGAATAGAGAAATAAAACCTTGTTCCAAACCAAGATGATTTATGGGTATTCAGACCCTAACCAACGTCTAATCTGAGCTGTCCATATGTCACTGATCAGAGCAAAGATGGTTTTCCCGCGGGTCAATGGACTCCATCAGAAACCCATGTAAAATTGGTACGTTTTCATATCTCTGACTGACTGTAAAGTAACTCACTTACAATAACTTGATAACCAAGATATATGAATGGGTATTAATTTATTAAAATCAAGTAAAGGATCTTGTAGTGAAAATCCGATTCATTGAAAATTTGGTGAGGGTATTTATTTTGAAGATTAATAAATATTTCATGAAAAGAAAAAGATAGCACCTCAAATAAATACTTGGTGAAAGAAATACCATCCTTATGCCACATGGAGAATGCAATTTCACGTTAATGAATATAGTCAATAAAGTTGGAGTAAGAGCCAATAATGATTTACATGTTCATATGACAGATGTATATATATTCACTAATTTTTTGTTTATATTATGATTGAATATAGAATAGGCACTGGGATAATTATTATTGTAATTAATTTAAAGAAGATTGAAAATTATCTCGAAAACATACAACTAGATCATAATTGTAAAGTTAAATTAACTTGAGAGTCATAGTAGAAATTAAATAAATGGTTCACCTGTTAAGGTGAGTATGCATTTATACATATTAATTGAAAGGGGTAGATGTATTCAATTTCATATGGGAGACGTATAGTAATACCTTATCAATGAAAAGGAATATATCCTAGTCAACTAATGTTTTTTTATCAAAGGATTTAAATGTGACATATGAAAGGTGAACTAGGTATAGGCATTATGATTCGATATTAGAAAGTAGAGGAAAAATAAATAATGTGTTCATGTGTAATAATCTAAGTAATTAATAATATTTATATCATTTCCATATTAAATAGAAATGGAAGTATTATTGTAAAAGGAAGGAAAAAAAATGATAAGTTGGTAAAATGAATTACTGACACAACCTGTGAATAAGTAAATAGTGATAGGGTAAATTAAGAGTAAGTTAGTTATATTATTATAAAAGGAAAAAGAAAAAAAAAAATGTGAATTAAGAGATGTTACAAATGTTATTAGAGCCCAGTTAAAACTCTGGGGAAAAATGTGTTCTCACACTAGAAAAATTTTGTTTTTGTAAGCTTTTATTAAATTTATATTTCACTAATGTTTAATGTCATGTACAGTGAAACAATGCTGAAATATACAGCTGCGAACCATGAGTGAAGAGTTGTATGTGGATCTCGGTGGTGAAGAAAATATGCCAAATCCAAATGCTCCATTGATGGCTATGTTGCATCGAATGCAAAGGGAAATGACGCAACTGAAAAGCCAGAAGGAAATTCTATCTTTAGCTAGTGAAGAGCAAGACAAATTAATAAGGGAATTGATCTCCTGGAATAGTCAAGAAAGTGAATATTCCGGAAGGAAAAGAAAGGGAAAGGTACATCACACAGAGGATTTTGATGAGGATGATGCCTTTAGACAACATTCTAGGAGGAACAAGGAATTGCACGGTGAGTTCATAAAAATAAAGCCTCCCTCCTACAATGGGGAGAAGGAGGAATATGCTAAAGCATTTCTTCTGAACATGATAAAGTACTTTCAGGTTTATGAATATGAAAGTAACTTGAGAGCAAGGCTAGCTATCTATCAGTTTCAAGGTAATGCTACATTGTGGTGGGAAGAAACCAAGATGGTCCATGTCATTGATGAGAAAAATGTTACTTGGGAGGATTTCCAAGTCAAACTCAAAAATATATACCTGAATGAACGTTATTATGATGATAAATCAAAAGATTTTCATGAAATTAGATTGGGACAACTTACTATTGTTGAATTTGTAACCAAATTCACCAATTTGTTATGCTATGTATTTTATTAAGGGAGGAGAAGGAAATGGTACAACGTTTCCTAAACTTTCTACTAACCATATATATAGAAAAGATAGAGTTTGATAACCCCAAGACCACGGATGAGGTGGTGCGTAAGGAAAGACTGTGTTACCATCAATTCAAAGGCAAAAATGAACAAGAAAAGAACTGGTAGATAAAGATAAAGGTGATGCTAGTAGAAATAGAACCAAACCAGCATTCTTAAAGAACTTTGGGAGGAATCACAAAAGGAAAAAGTTCACCAAAACTAGAGAAAATCAAACTTCTCAATCACGAACAAGGTCAAAGAAAATTAATGGAAACAATAAGAGAAGGGACTGTCAAAATGAGGGAACCACTAAAGCGCTGGGGTTTTGGAGAGCCTCATTTATTGAGGGACTGTCCACATAGAAACATTCAGACAATACAAGTGCTGAGATAAGAAATGAATATTAATGATGTGGCAAGAAACATCCCCAAAATCAGTGTTTCTCAAGAATATCGTCAAGAAGAAAACCAGTCCACTATGGTTGAAGTAGAAGGTATGATTGTTGACCAACCTGTTTATGTTTTAATAGATCTAGGTGCATATTTAAGTTATATCACTCCTAAGATGGTAGAAAAATGTAACTTAAAGTTAGAAAAATTTCAACAGTTGTGGTTAGTTCAGTTGGCCACTGGTACAGAAAAGAAAAGTGACTCATAAGTTACCCCAAACAACCATAAACCTGAATGGATACCAAACTGAATTAAATCTAAATATTCTGCCTTTAGGGTCCTATGATGTACTGGTAGGAATGGACTGGTTAGAGAAGTAGAAGTCCATGTTAAACTGCATAGATAAGACAATACATTACATATATGTGGAGGGAAAACCTATCATTGTAAAAGGAAAACCCAAATCCATATCTGCGAGACAAAGTTCAGCACTTGAATTGAAAATAATTGCTAGAAAGGGTTGCCAAGTGTATTCTGTGCATGTAGAAGAATTAGGACAACAGGCAGAAGAGAATCATTTAGAAACATTACCCATTATCAGAGAATTCAAAAATGTGTTTCTGGATGAAATTCTTCATCTACCCCCTAGGAGAGAAATTGATTTCTCAATCGACTTAGTGTCGAGAGAAACACCAGTTTCTAGAGCCCCATATAGAATGAGTACTCCAAAACTGATGGAGATGAAAATTCAGCTACAAGAGTTGTTGGACAGAGGTTATATTAGACCAAGTGTATCCCCATGGGGAGCATCTCTGTTGTTTGTGAAAAATAAAGACGGTACCTTCAAAATGTGTATAAACTATCTTCAATTGAACAAGCTGAAAATAAAAAACAGATATCCTTTACCTAGGATAGATGACCTCTTTGCCAAAGTTAGAGGAGCAACAGTATTTTTGAAAATTGATCTAAGGACAGGATGCCATCAATTAAGAATTAAGCATGAAGATATAAGTAAAACTGTTTTTAGAACCAGGTATGCACACTATGAGTTTGTGGTCCTACTGTTTGGGTTGACTAATGCACCTGCTACTTTTATGTTCTTAATGAATAGTGTCTTAAATAAATCTTCGACAAATTTGTATTAGTATTTATTGACGACATTCTGATTTATTCTAAGAATGAAGTTGAGCACAAGGAACACCTTAGAATTGTTTTACAAACAATTAGGGAAAAAAATTGTATGCTAATTTTAGCAAATGTGAATTTTTCAAAGATAAAATTCAATACCTGGGTCATATAATTTCAGAAAAAGGGTTAGTAGTAGACCCAGAAAAGATAAAATCAATAAGAGAGTGGCTTGTACCTACTGATGTGTTTGCTGTAAGATCCTTCATGGGAATTACGAGATACTATAGGAGGTTTGTGGAGAGATTTTCAGCCTTAGCTTAACCAATTACAGACCTACAAAGGAAAGGAATTACGTTTGAATGGACTAAAAATTGTGAAAACAACTTTGATCAGCTAAAACTGAAACTTACAAAAGCACCTATTTAAAAAATTGCTGATCCAGATCACGAATTTGTAGTATGCACAAATGCATGTGGAGAGGGATTAGGAGGAGTGCTACTACAAGAAAATTCTTTTATAGCCTATGAATTAAGAAAACTCAAGAAACACGAACATAATTCTAGTGTTTATGATCAGAAGTAGTTGCTGTAATACACACTCTCAAGATGTGGTGGGAAAAAGTTTGTGTTGATGACAAATCACATAAGCCTAAAGTATTTCTTCACCCAAACAAATTTAAATGCTAGGAAAGCTAGGTGGTTGTCCTTCCTTAGTGAGTTAGAAATGGAGATCAAACATATTAAGGGAAAGGAAAACAAGATTGCAGATCCACTAAGCATAAATTCTTGGCAAAATGTGAGTAATGTTGGAAGTAGTCCAAACTTTGATATAGAAGGATTGATACAAGAAGTGGCGAGACAAGACAAAAAATATGAAAAACTTCAGTCACAAATGCTGAAAAAGGAAATGAAATGGTATACACAGAACCGAAGAGGGTTAATTTGTTATAGAGACAGATTTTACATTCTGATGTAGATTCCTCAAAGAAAGATATTATGGATGAGTACCATAAAATACCCTATGATGGACATTGAGGATACCAGAAATAACTTTCCACTTTAAGAAAGAATCTGTTCTAGCCTGGAATGAAAAGTGATGTGGAAAATTACTTGGCTAGATGTATAGAATTCCAACAGGTAAAGGTTGAACATCAACATCCAACTGGGTTGCTGAATCCTTTACCCATCCCAGAATGGAAGTGGGAGACTGTTTCCATGGATTTGATTACTATTTTACCAAGGAACAAACACCAACATGACTCTATAATGGTTGTAGTGGATACTTTGACTAAAGCTTCTCACTTTATAACTGTACAGTCTACCTTTGGTACAACTCAAGTAGCAAATGTATTTATGAAGGAGATTGTGAAATTGCATGGTATTCCTAAGATGATCATCTCAAATAGAGATGCAAAGTTCACTGTAGATTTTTGGAGGATTTTGTTTGGAGGCATGGGTACCAAAATAAAATTTTAGTACTACCTACCATCCCCAAATTGATGGCCAAATAGAAAGAAAAAACCAGATTTTGGAGGACATGTTAAGGATGTATGTCATGGATAGGTCAAAAAAATGGGAGGACTTTCTACACTTAGCAGAATTTTCCTACAACAATAGCTACCAAGCTTCCATAAAAATGATTCCTTTTGAAGCACTTTATGGTAGAAAGTGCCATACCCCTCTAAGTTGGAGTCAGCATGAAGATAAACTAATACTTGGACCAGAAGCCTTGCAAGAAATGGAAAATGTTGTAATGAAAATTCAACAAAACATCAAAACAACATAACACAAGAAGAAAAGTTATGCAGATAAAAAGAGAGTTCACAGAGAAGTCAGTGTGGGTGATCATGTGTATCAAATTATTAAGCCTAAGAAGAGTACCTTGCACACTGGAAGTTGTGCAAAACTAGCTCCACGTTACTGTAGACCTTTTGAAGTACTGGAAAGAGTTGGATCGGTTGCATATAAGCTGGCTTTACCCATTCAAATTAAGTTTCATGATTTATTTCATGTTTCATTATTAAAAAAATATGTGCATGACCCTACTCATGTTATTGATTGGAATGTGATACAGGTGGAACTAGAAGGGGAATTCCTTCCAGAGCCACTTCAAATATTGGTACAGGAATAAATTGAGCTCCAGAATAGGACCATGGCCAGCGTTAAAGTGAAGTGGAGTCACTTTACACTCGAAGAGGCTACTTGGGAGCAAGAGGCTGATATGATGGAAAAATATCCATCACTGCTTAAACAATGATTTTTTTATTTTGTTATTTTGTTTTGTCAACACCTAGGATGGTGTTTTTTTTTAGAGGGGAAATATGTAATATCCTCAGGTTGCTAATATTTTATGAGACATTTGAAAAATTCCAAAAGGGTACAACAGACCCCAATCGAAAAAATTTATGTGGAATTATTTTATTTCAAATTAATAAAATAAAATGGAAAAGTATGTGCAATGACTAGATTGAGAATTGAGATCTGGAAACCTAATCCATGAGGATAGATAAGGTTGTAAGACTTTCCCAGACTTCCAAAAATCCTTGGAAGGAATAAATTAAGATACTAAAATAAAATTTGGAGATAAATATCTAAATACCCCAACAAAGAGGAAATTATTAGGAAGACGTAGAATAAAGCTGAAAGTAGAAAAGGTAGCTTTAAAAGTACCTTTGTGGAAGAAACAGAGGGAAATTCTAAGAAAATAAGAATACAATATCTTGAATTAACTGGAAGCAGTTAAGGGAAACATGTTGTGGAAAGAAATTTTAATAAGATGTTTTAGGATAGACAAGGGGTTGTCTATCATTGGGAGCAAAGGATCTCTGCTTGGGGGTGAGCTGTGGAGAAAGAGCTTTAAGGTTGGGAGGCAGCTAGTCTACCTTAAGTGGTATACACATTTAATTTGAAATGGTTTTTCACTTAAATCTGAATACTATGATAAATTTCTGGAAAGGATAGAAAGATCATGTTTATATGAAAGTCTAATTTTAAATGTGTCTAGGAAATGGAAAATTTAAGATTTGTAATAATATTTTGTAGTTTGTACATTTAAAAGAATTCACTATAGTAGTAATATTTCATTATGTATGGTTTCACAGACATATTCTGCAGAGAACCAACTCTTAAAATGCCTATAACCTGGTGATGGGTCTATATCTGAGGTTAGGTACCTCACAGAAAACCGACATTTTAATGCCATGAAGATTACAGTATTATGTTATCTAAACTTTCCATTTCATTGGGAGATATATATAATAAACATAACTGAACAAATAAAGAGATCAAGGATAGTTACTGATAAATTAAATAAAGTTATGTCCTTTAGAAGAAAATGAGACTCAGAAATTTTCTAGTTCATAGAACTACATTCTATTTTGAAACAAATAAATTATGAGCTAAAGATGACATAAGTATATTTAGTGTTATATATGAGAATATTTCCTTATACTGTAGCTGAAATTAAAATTATACTTTGTAATAATATATATTACTGGAACTCTAACACTATTTAGGACACAGTCAGTCACATATATATTATTGAACAAATATGGATAGTATTTATTGAGATATTTCTAAACAAGAAAGAAAGAAATACACAATTGCATGCAAGAATGATTGGAATCTGAAGTTTCAATTAACCAGAAGTAGACTTATTAGTTTTAAGTAAAATTTTTAGATCATATGCTGATCACACACTTTTCAAATGTTCAGTCCATAATATATAACCGTCTACATAAGTAAACCAATAAGGTTATACAATTTTTTCCAGAGTGGGAGTTATAAATATTTTTTTATGAGAAAATTCTATTTTCCTATGGTAACTGAAAGGACTACCAAGAAACAAAATTATACAAATATCGCATCAATTAGAGTCATAGGCATGCGATCAACTGGTACCAATAAAACTCTGGGTTACGGGTAGTTAAAGAAATTTATTGTATATAAACTAACTCCATAAGAATACGCCTCATAGTTATACCTGTAAGGAGTAGAACCAGAATTTAGATTATAGCCAAGAGTAAAGCTAGAAATTAGACATTCCGAAGAATAAACATATGAAGGAAGTTGTAAATGTACATGAAACAAAACATACAGGCTAGGATAGTTAGCCAATTACCTTAGTGTGTTGTGAGTCCCGCATATCCCTAAAAACCAGAAAAATATTTATTTAATACTGGTGTAATCCTAAAAAGGATGCAAAACTAAACTTTAGAGTATCAACGTAGATTTGAACTGTAGTGGAACTTATGAATACTCTACTCAGAATACAACTATATAAAATTCCTCCACCATTAGGACTAAACGAAATACAATAATTACAATCACATAATATTAGTTACAGAGGAAAACGTTGTACTGAGTACTTCAGAATGTTGGAACCAGGTAAATGCCAAACGATGATAAATAATAACATATGGAAAATATGATGATTTCGTACAGAAAGTAAAAAACACATACAATTAGAAAACAACAAAGATTTTATTGAATCAACTTACCGAGTACAAATTGGATTTTCCCAAGAAACACATGGGATAAGAGTAAATAGAGGAACTAGCACTTGCGTTCAATAAAACGCTGTGAATTTAATTGACTTAAAAAGGATATACCAATTAAAAAAATCAATATAACGAAAAGAAAAATGTCAAACAGAAGTTCTCAAAATCATTGTTGAAATATTAGGGATTAAAATTGGAATGCTATCGAGAGGATGCATCACAAAAACTTGGTATAACACTTGTCGTAACTGTATAATAGGATTCGAAACCAGAAAGAAATTATTCCAAGAATTGAACTGGATGAATTGAGGGATTTTCGAAGCATTGGAATCAAATTTATAAACCAATAACTCTTACTAGAAGAATGCTCAACGATGTAATAGGGAGACGCAGGAAATTCCATTCAATTGTAAAAGAATCAGTTGGATTTTTAAGTAAATAAATGCTCAATAATAATTGAAACGAAAAATAGAACTGGAACCCTGAAAAAGTAGAATGAAACAAAAAATGGAAGAAATGAATTGCCTAAATTAAACTATCCATGGTAGAAGTTGTAGCAGTTGCGGTGATACTGTGTATTGATCATAACCACTCAATAGATGTAAACCTTTATTGGTGTCAAAGGGTAGGCATCACTCCAGAGGAAGACGTTCTGAGAAAAATGAATATAGAAAGAAACTCTTCTTCCAAACCAGGATCATTTATGGGTATTAAAACCCTAACCAACGTCTAATATGAGCCGTCCATGTGTCATAGATCAGAGCAAAGATGTGTTTCCCATGGCTCAATGGAATATGTCAGAAACCCATGTGAAATTTGTATGTTGTCATATCTTCGACTGACCGTAAAGTAACTCACTTACAGTAACTTGATAACCAAGATATACGAAGGGGTACTAATTTAATAAAATCAAATAAAGGATCCTGTAGTGAAAATACAAACCACTGACAATTAAAACGGCGTATTTATTTTGAGTATTAATAAAGGTTGTGTGAAAATAAAAATATGGTACCTCAAATAAATACTTGGTGAAGGAAATACCATCCTTATGCCACGTGGAGAACGCAATTTGATGTTAATGAATATAGTCAACAAAGTTGGAGTAAGATCCAGCAATCATTTACATGTTCAGATGATAGATGTATATATATTCACTAAATTGTTGTCTATATTATGGTTGAACATAGAATAGGCATTGGGATACTTATTATTGTAATTCATTTAAAGAATATTGAAAATTATTTTGAAATCATACAACGAGATCATAATTGTAAAGTTAAATTAACTTGAGAGTCATAGTAGAAATTAAATAAATGATTCACGTGTTAAGGTGAGTATGCATTTATACATATTAATTGAAAGGGGTAGATGTAGTCAGTTTCATATGGGAGAGGTATAGTAATGCCTTATCAATGAAAAGGAATATATCCTAGTCAACTATTGCTTTTTTATGAAAGGATTTAAATCTTACATATGAAAGGTGAAGTAAGTATAGGCATTATGATTCGATACTAGAAATTAGCGGAATAAGAAATAATGTGTTCATGTGTAAGAATCTAAGTAATTAATAATATTTATATCATTTCCAAATTAAATAGAAACGAAAGTATTATTTTAAAAGGACACAAAAAAATGTTAATTCGGTAAAATGAATCACTGACACAACCTGGGAATAAATAAATAGTGACAGGGTAAATTATTCATAATGCTACGAAATCATAAGTGTAGTCACAAGAGTAAGTTAGCGATATTATTATAAAAGGGAAAAAAAAAATTGTGAATTGAGAGATGTTACAAAGGACATGTAGCTCAAGAGGGGCGAACTCCTTCATAAAATCCATGTGTATTTGATTAAGTTGTCATGGTTTTTTGTGTGTTTATATGTGGTTGTTCATCATTTAGTTTCCATGTTTTTATTTCCATGCAATCAACTTAATCTCATCAAGTTTGTTTGTTTATCAATCATAAACACATCTATAAACCCTTGTACAAGAAGAAAACATAGGAACTTTTGTATTAAATATAAAAACTGATATTAGGAAAAAAATATCTAACAACCAATGACACATCCAGATGGTATCAGATTAAAGGTTATTTTCTTTATTTTCTTGAGATTGTTTAACAAGGGTTTTAATAGTTGCAATTTTGTGATGCTTGCAAGGTTGAAGTTGCAGAGACGAGAAGAGAAGAAATTGGTTTCTAGTCCTAAGGTTAAGACCAGAATAAAGAGATCTGAGAGAGAATCATATTCACCCAAAGTTCCACTCATAGCTACACTTGAAGCACCTCAAATTCTATCTGCGAAAGTTAATATTGAAGAGGTACAAATTGCCCAAGAATTTGAGTTGATTGAAAAGGTACAAGCATCAAAATTTGATCTTGAATCCTTAGCCATTATTTTAGGTGTTAGAGAGACTCAAGGACATTCAAAAGAGGAAGATTTAAAAATAATAATTCAATGAAATTAAGAGAATGGATAAAATCATGTTTGATGAATTCATTGCAGAAAGAGTAGGAGAAGATTCTAAGCCTCCACATGGAGAATGAACTTCAGATGATAAGAAGGATGAAGATAATAGTTCAAAGGGAAGCGAAGGAAAGCCACTTCCATCTCCACCATCCTCATCCTCATCATCTTCATCATCATCATCTTCCACTTCCACCACAAAAACCACCCACACTCATTCAATTACGCCAAAAGGAAAAACTCCATTACACAAGTTGGATATCAAGTTTAAACATCCCATGTACAATGCTGAGGTAAATTTAGAGAAGTTGGACAATTGGATCTTTCAATTGGAAGCATAATTCAGAATTCAGAATCTACAAGAGGAAAACATAAATATCCAATTGGCTTCATTGAGGCTAGAAGGAGAAGCATTAGTTTGGTGGGAGGCAAAGACTCAATAGGAAATCTGAATCCATGGTAACATATCCATTTCATGGGTTGAATTTAGTTCTTCCATTAAAATATAGTTTTATCCATTAGCCTATATGAAAAAATAAATTATGAGTTTGAAAAACTTTAGGCATCTCAAGGGCCATAAATTTCAAGAGTACACTCATGAGTTTAGAAAGAGGGCTTTGATGTTAGGAGTAAAATTTAATTCCTCTTCAAATACATTGGGGGTTAGGAGACAAACTCTTCAAATACATTAGGAGTTTAAATTCCTATTTGAACCATATTATCCATATGGTTAACCCAAGAAATTTATATGAAGTATTTTTGAAAGCCACACATCTTGAAGCAAGGGGAAAGAACATTCAGGAAGAGGGTAGTAAGAAGAAGAAATTCAAGGGTAAGGGAAAAGAGAAGGGAGGAAAATGGAAGGAAAATAAGAGTGCAAGAATTAAGAAAGAAGGGGAGAAAACTACATGAAAACATTATTCCAAAGAGGAGCATGATGAAGCCCACTATTGGAAACTATATCCCAAAATAAGGCCTAAGAAATCAAATAACAAGGGGAAATAAAAGATGACTACCACCACAGAACATGATCTTGGATCTAATTCCGAAGATGAGACCAAGATCGTAGCCATGGTAAAAAATGGAAAGGAAGTCATAGCAAGTACTAGTTCCTAAAATAGTCACAACAACGCTCCAAATGAGGACACAAGGATAGAATTGTTCCATGTGAGAGTGAATCCAAATCATATAAATATTGATACATTATTTGATAGTGGGTCACAAGAAAATGTGATTTCAGAAGACTTGGTAAAAAATATTAACCTTGAAATAGTACCACATCATAAACCATACCCTTTGTGTTGGATAGTTAAGAATTCCAATTTACAGGTTGCAAGGAAATGCATATTTTGATTTGGCAATACTGCAAACTTTTTGATGAAATCGAGTTAGACATGGTTCCACTAGATATTTCTGGGATTATCTTGGGAAGTCCTTATTTGTATGACAAGAAAGAAGTGTTTTATTTCCATGAGAATAAATTTCACTTTCTTAAGGATGGGGTGGAGTATATTCTGAGAGCTCATCGCAAAAAGGTAAATATTTCCGTAGTTAATGCAGGCAAATGAAGAGGCTAGTTAACGCAAGTAAAAATTTTGTGCTTCTCATGATCAAGAGAAAAGATGATGTTGACTATGAATATTTTGAAGGATTTCATGACAAATTAAACTCGTATTTTATTTATGTCGTAAGTTAGCATGGAAATATTTTTTAAGAACTAAGTGGGTTACCTCCCATGTGGGGCATTCAGCATGAGATTCAGTTGCAGCAGAATGTTCCACTTCCAAACATTGGTATGTATCACATGTCAATTATGAATAGTTTGGAAATCAAGAATAAAATCCAAGAGTTTCTGAAGAAAGGTATCATATGCCCATCTACTTCTCCATGTGTTTCACCGATTATTTTGGTACCAAAGGAGGACGGGACTTGGCACATGTGCATAGATTTCCGTGCACTGAATAAAATCTCCGTCAAGAATCGTTATCCACTCCCATGCATTGATGATTTTCTTGATCAGTTAAAGTATGCAAAGTATTTCACTAAGCTAGAATTATGAAGTGGTTATCATCAAGTTAGAATAGCTGAGAAGGACATTTCAAAAATTTGCATTTAAAACTAGACAAGGATTGTTTGAGTGTCTAGTTATGCCATTGAGTCTAAAAAATGCTCAAAAAAATTTCATGTGAGTTATGAATGATGTACTAAGACCATTTCTAGATGACTTAGTAATTTTTTACTTATATGATATTTTTATATTCAACAAATCAAGAGATGTACATGTCATGCATATGAACAAGGTGCTTGATGTCTTGAAAAAAGAGCAGTTATTTTTAAATATGTCGAAGTGTGAGTTTGGGAAGAATTATTTAGTGTATTTGGGACACATTGTAGCAGGAGGTGAGTTGAAGGTAAACCCTTCCAAAGTAGAGTTCTTTCTGAATTGGCCCAAGCCCAATACCGTTACAGAGGTAAGAAGCTTTCTTGGGGCAATATAATATTGGAGGAATTCATTAATAATTTTTATTCCATTGAAGCTCCATTACATGCATTAAAAAGTGTCAAAAAAGCGTTCCATTGGGGAGATATGTAGCAAAAATAATTTCATGATTTAAAGTAAAATATTAGTTCAGAACCGATATTGGCTCTTCGAAACTTAGACAACCATTTTATATCCAAACATATGCAACTGACTACGCCATGGGCACAATTCTCATGTAGCATGGTGAGCCTATTTCGTTTCATTCTGGAATTTTTAAAGGAACTGTGACTAACTATCCCACCTATGATAAAGATTTCTATGTGTTTGTACAAATTGTAAAGAAATGGAAGCACTATTTTATGGGGAAAAATACCATTATCCATACAGACCATCAGCCATTGCAGTACTTACAATCACAGTCAAAGTTACAACAATCAAGACATTCAGATGGATGGGATTTCTACAACAATTTCATTTGGTTATCAGTTATAAAAATGGAATCTACAAGAAGGTATATGGTATGCTCTCTTGGCCTATTGTAAATCCATCTATTATACTCAGGAACAATTCAATTATGCATGAAAGTTACATTGCACAATATGCATATGATAGTGATTTTCAATATGTGAATGAAATCTTGAGTCAAGGAAACGAAACCTAAGAGTTAGATTATCATGTTCATAACCATTTGTTGTATCACTTATGCAAGTTATGTGTACCACAGGGAGAAATAAACAGTATCACAAGGGAGGCACACATCATTGATCGCTGGAATTTTTGGTCTAGGAAAGATGGTAGCGAATCTCTAAAGCTATTGTTATTGGCCACACATAATTGATATTGTATCTCGTTTTATTAGAGGATGTTATTTATTTGAAATAA
The DNA here is from genome assembly GCA_034641835.2 of Pinus albicaulis. Lineage (NCBI taxonomy): Eukaryota > Viridiplantae > Streptophyta > Pinopsida > Pinales > Pinaceae > Pinus > Pinus albicaulis. The sequence goes on along the minus strand of CM076578.1, from coordinate 185,498,291 downwards.
GTAAGCTTAATAATAGGAAACTTGGATTGTACACACCACTTCTGGTTCCTTCACCTCCTTCGGAGAGTATCTCAATGGATTTTGTAGGTGGCCTTCCAATGTGAAGGAAAGGTCAAGATTACCTGTATGTTGTGGTAGATAGGTTCAGAAAAATGTGTATTTTGATGCCATTTAAAAAAAAATTACAAATGAACAAAAAACTCATATTTCTTTCAAAATTTATGGGTTCATTTTGGTCTTCGTACTTCTATTGTAAGTGATCGAGATTCCCCGTTTATTGGGAGTTTTTGGTCAAAATTATGGGACATGATGAAAAGAAAGATGAATAAGAGTATAGCATTTAATTTTTCAAACATATGGTCAACCTGAGGTGGTTAAAAAGATAGTAATTCATCTTCTTATAGGAAATTGCCGAAAATATCCCAACGTGTGGGATGAACAGTTTCATTACATTCAACATGAATACAACAGGGCAAAGCAATTTTCCACAAAAACATCACCATTTGAGGCATGTCTTCAGTACTTTCCAAGATCTCCTTTGGAATTCACCTTTGATAAATATGTTGTTATATATGGTCATAGTGACATAGATAAGGCAAGGAAGTTCATTGAGAAAATTCAGTTGATACATCACACAGCTCAAGAACAACTTGAAAAGAGTCAAAGCAGCTACAAGGCATGATAAACACTGTTTTTGTTAGGTACCTATATTACTAGTACAGTCCCTCATTTTTTCTAGTGTAACACTCTTATTTTTATTGTTGTACTCATGTAACCCCCATATTGTTATTATTGTACCCTTACATTATTATTGTTAGGTTGGCTAGGATTACATTGTGGCCCCATGGAATCCTATATATAGAAAGGAGGTATTAGTCATTTGAATCATCCAATAATTTTTCATTACGTAATGTATTGGAGGTTTCCCCCTCGAAGTGTCTATTTCTAAGGCGTTGACCTCTCTTTTCTTCTATATTTGGAGCTTTTTTCATAGCATTTTGTATCGAAGCTTTGTATTCTAGGGTTTTGCTGATCCAAATATGTCATCATGGAATTTTCCCTATGAATTTGTTTCTATGAAGTTTCAGAAGCTGAAATTTGTACAGAGAGAGTCCGAAATCCTAAGTAACGTCATGGAAAAATTTCAGATCTTGGTTCACAATATTTTCGGAGATATGATCTATGCAAGTTATGGATTTTTGCAAGCTCCTGAATTTAACATAAACAGGTCATCGTGGAATTTTAGCTATAACGTTTTTTCTGTGAGGGTTCAGAAGCTTAAATTTTGACATAGAAAAGCCGAAATCCTGAGGAATGTCGTGGAAAACATTCAGATCTTGATTCATAATAATTTTGGAGATAGGGTATGTGCAAGTTAGAGATTTTTTAGACTCCCGAATTTCATCTCAAAAAGGTGACCGTAGGAAAATTGTCATAACTCTCTCTCTCTGAGCATTGGATTTGAATTCTGTAAAAAGTGGCCACAAATAAATGGACTGTAGTTTCTTCTATATCAATTTCAGAGCCAAAGGAGGAAACAATGACATGTGGAAAGTCGTACAGGTTCGCTCTATTGAACAAGACCATAATTAGGTCATCGTTGAATCTTCGTTCATGATATCATCATATTGGAATGAAGACTGAAGATATTCTGAAAACAGTATTTCGAAATCATGAGGGTCATTATGAATGTTTGGTCATGCCTTTTGACCTTACCAATGCACCTTCTACATTTCAAGGGTTGATGAATTCTATTTTCAAACCCTTCCTTAGAAAATATGTGCTAGTATTTTTAGATGATATACTAATCTATAGTAGATCTTGAAATGATCATGTTTAACATGTTGATAGGGTGGTCAAACTATTGGAGGAGAAACAATTATATGCAAAAACATTGAAATGTTTCTTTGGAGTACAAGAGGTGGAATATCTGGGTCATATTGTATCTCACGAGGGTGTTAAAGTAGAACCTAACAAAATTAAATCCAGGAAGTAACGGAATGTCCCCACAACCATAAAGTAGTTGCACGGATTTCTTAGGTTAACAGGCTATTATTGCAAGTTTTTTAGGAATTATGGGAGAATGGTAGAACCTCTAACAAAATTATTGAAGAAAGATGCATTTTCATGGACTCCTAAAGCAACTAAGGCCTTTGAAGATCTTAAAGAGGAAATGTGCCTAGCAGCAGTATTAGCTACACCAGACTTCACAAAATCCTTTATTATGGAATGTGATGCCTGAGGAAATGGAATTAGTATTGTTTTAATGCAAGAAGGAAGACCCATTGCTTTTGAAAGCTGTCGAATCAAAGGAAAGTATTTACAAAAGGCTATTTTTGAGAAGGAAATGTTGGAAATACTACATGCACTAAAGAAATGGTGACCTTACCTAATGGGAAGACACTTCAAGGTAAAAATTGATCATGATAGTCTTAAAAAATTTTTGTAGCAAAGACTATCTTCAGAAGAGAACCAAAAATGGGTCACAAAGATGTTGGGTTATGACTTTGAAATCATCCACAAAAAAGGGAATCTAAATGTTGTTGCGTATGCACTCTCAAGAAAGGATGAAGAGGTGGAAGCATTGTTTTGTGCCATTTCTATTATCCAACCAGATTGGATAACCAAAACAAGGGATGAATGGAAGAAGGATGAAGAAGTGTGGACACTCATTCAAAATTTACAGCAAGATCCTAGTACATCTGATACATTTAGTTGGAAAAATGATTCCTTATGGTACAAATATCGCTTATATGTTTGCAAGAATTCCCAACTAAAACAAAATATTCTTTTGGAATTTCACACTTATACTTTAGGAGGACACTCAGGATTTTTAAAAACTTACCATAGGGTGAAGAAAGAATTTTTTTGGGATGGCCTTAAATCGGCTATTCAAAATTTGGTGGTCGAATGTTTGGTTTTCCAGAAAAATAAAGTTGAGACAAGTAAAGCCCCAAGTCTTCTACAAACTTTATCCATTCGAAGTCAACGTTGGGAGGAGATTTCAATGGATTTTATCATAGGTTTACCTAAGTCCGAAGGAAAGAGTGTCATCATGGTGGTAGTAGATAGAATTACCAAGTATGCACACTTTTGTGCATTATCTCATCAATTTAAATCAAGTGCAGTTTCTACTGCATTTATGGAAACAATTGAAAAACTACATAGAAACCCGAAGATTATTGTAAGTGCCAGAGATCCCATTTTTACAGGAAATTTTGGGACGGAATTATTTTCTTGTTTGGGTACTGAACTAGCTCATAACTCATCTTATCATCCACAATCCAATGGTCAAACTGAAATAGTGATAAATGTTTGGAAGGATTTCTTCATTGCTTTGTATCTGATAAGCAAGCACAATGGGTCAAGTGGTTACCTTTAGCTGAATGGTGGTATAACACTTCCTTCAATACTGCAGCAAAAATGACCCCATTTATGGCACTTTATGGATATCATCCACCACCCATAACATCTTCTTTAAGGGAAAATTATAGGGTTCAAGCAGTGGAAGATCACATCATGCATTAATAATAATTTCTCCACCTATTAAAGGATAACCTAAATTTGGCACAAAATCGAATGAAACAATAGGCAGATCAACATCACAACGAGAAAAGTTTTGATGTAAGAGACTGGGCATTTTTACAACTACAACCATACAAAAAATGTCCCTCAAGCAAGCTATGAAGGATAATAAATTATTTCCAAAGTACTATGGTCCTTACAAGGTGTTGCAAAATATTGGTACTATGGCATACAAATTGAAGATTCTTGTTTCTTCGCGAGTGCATCCAGTGTTCCATGTTTCATGCTTAAAGAAGGTTATAGAGGACAAACTTCTTGTTGAAAAAATATTTCTAGAACTTGATGAGGAAAGAAAAACCATATTGGAATCTAAAGCAGTCATGAAAACAAGAACTCGACAGCTACGAAATCGATCAATTTCAGAGTATCTCATCAAATGGAGGAACTTACCCACAGAAAATTCTACATGAGAGGATGAGAATTTTATACATAAGCACCCAAAGCTACTGAAGAATTGAGGACAACACTTTTTTAAAGGAGAGGAGCATGTTAGGTCCCTATATTACTAGTATAGTTCCTTATTGTTTCTAGTGTAACCCCCTTATTGTTATTGTTGTACCCCTATAACCCCCATATTGTTATTATTGTTCCCTTACATTATTATTGTTAGCTCGGCTAGGTTTACGTTGTTGCCCCATGGACTCCTATATATAGAAAGGAGGTTTTGGTCATTTGAATCATCGAAGAATTGTTAATTTATGTAATGTAATGGAGGTTTTCCCCTTGAAGTGGCTATCTCTAAGGCGTTGATCTCTCTTTTCTTCTATTTTTGGAGCTGGTTTCATAACAGTGTTGATAAAAAATTCTAGGATGGAGATGAAACTTGGTTATATATCAACAAATAAATATTGCAATGGGAAGGTAAGAAGATTAACCCAATCTATTATGGTCCATTTAAAATTATGGGAAAAACTGGTAGAAGTGCATTTAAGCTATATTTGCCTCCTTATATGCAAATATATTATGTCATTAATGTTGAGAATTTGAGATGGTTTGAGCCCCCTTTAATTGATGATCAACGAGAGCATGTTCAACTGCCATCAAAATATGATCTCTTGGCACAATATCTTGATTAACTTCAGCAAGATCTCAAACTTGATAGAAGAATGAGAATTTCAAGGAGATGGAATGTTGAATACCTTAGAGTGGGACTGAGGGGACAAAATCCTTCCAAGGCCAAATGGATGGAGATTGAAAGGGTGAGGGAGTTATGCCCTCACTTGCTCAATAATTGATACTATCTTTTAGGGTCCAAAAGGCTTCTAGTGGGGAGAAAGGATTAGAGGCTCAGTATTTAGCTCAAAAATTAAAGTGCTCATAAATGCTCCAAAATAGAAAGAAAGGATACATCTCGTCACCAGGAATCCAACGCAACTTGTTTTGTCAAAATCCAAGTTCGTATGAGTAAGTTATGACCCATTGTCTGATTTCTCAAACAGGTAAAAAATGTGTAGAATAGTGAGACATTGATGACTTGGAAGTCTAGTCAAAATCTCAGGCATATGTAGGGAATATTCTCTAGGTTTAACCCAATTAAATTGTGACAACTGTCGCGACCAGATTCACCATTTTTGGTTATGGAATTGGAAATTTTCCAATGAATTTCAAAGGTCAAATTTTTAATCATGGTGCATTGTTAATTTTTTCAATATGGTGGAATTATGCCCAATGGGGAAGGGACATGTGGTGCATCCAGGGGCTTCTACGTGCCTCCCCCATAACAAGGAATATTTGTACAAACATATTTTATAGTGAAATTTTATTTCAAAGGTCGAATGTCGAATATTTCATATTTTATTTGTATGTTGGAGGCATGGCAGAGGTCGGGGTAAACTCCATGACCTCCCCCATGCTAGCGCCCTCAAATACCATTACACCATATGTTGTTTCTTAACATGTATAGGGTCACACACTAATTTATGTTTTATATAGTGCACCATCGGGTGGAGGAGGGGGCCAGCCCCTTACCATGAGACCTTAGCCAATGATTGTGCCAGAGGGCTGAGGGCTTACAACACGATTAGCTCTTAAATTTCAATTAATTACATTTAATCTGCACTTATCTCCATTTAATGACGTGACTGGTTTTGTGGTGGAGTTGGTGGAGTCCGCATATTGCGGAAAAGGTCCAAATCTACTGGAGTTAGATGGACAGTTTCCAGATTTGGTTGAGAAAATGTAGGAAAATGGGTTTTTTCCATGAGTGAGGAAATTTTTGACCAATTTTGGCTCAGAAAGAGTAATATTGGCAGATTTCGATGTTCTGGAGCCATTGGAGTAGGTTGCAAAGGCAACAGGAGAATGTAAATAACATTTTTTCACAATTGAAGCTAATACAAAGGCCCATGCAATGGAAGTTGGACAAAGGATATGTTACCCAAGAGGGGTGAACTCCTTCATCAAAACCATGTGTATTTGATCCAATTGTCATGGTTTTTTTTGTTTTTATATGATTTTGTTCAACATTTATTTTCCATTATTTTATGTTCATACAATGAACTTAATCTCATCCAATTTGTTTGTTTATCAGTCGTAAATACATCTATAAACCGTTGTACAAGAAAAAAACATAAGAAATTTCATATTAAATCTCAAACTGAGATTAGCACAACAATAACTAAAAATCAATTTCTGGTCATTTCATCATAGTAAAGTTTCCATCATCGGAGGAATGAGAATATATTCTACATTAAGGACCATGGTTTTAGGTCTCTACAGGACTTTCCCCATGGCTCCAATATTTTTATGCAAAGGCACTGATAATACCAATAATGCCATTTTGGGTTAGCCTGCATTATCTTGCCCTACATTTATGGTATCAAAATGTTCTATAATGTAGTGGGATGCTCATGATGTTTTTTCTAGGTAAACAAATTTTTTTGACATATACATATTTTGTATGTGTCACTAGTATGGTAGTGATATTTTGGTTGATGACGACGACTGCTAACGCCCTCAGTGGTGTGTTTTATTTGACTATAGGTGGAAAGTGGTACCCTTATGTGTAAACTCAGTATGGCATATAAATGTGCATTATACACATAGGTGCTAGTTGGGACCTTCCCGTGTAAGAATTTTTGAAAGAGATGGTTATAAAGGCACAGGTGTTCGAAGAATTTAATCAGAGAGAAATGGTTGTAAGGTACGATACCATATTGACATGAAATCTTGTGTTGTAGTCTAATGTCAGGAGGATAGATGAAATCTGTGGGAAATAATGTTTCCCACAGTGCCACCTGAGGATGCCCTTTTTGTGGAGAGGGGTGATCCAAGGTACCCCTTCCTTTTTGGAAAAGAGGTGTTGATGTCAAAAAATAGGAAGCCTCAACCAAATGAGGGGGTTACTTATATGGAAGACCACGATCCTAGATGTGATGGGTTTAACATAGGCATGATGGAAAGGGGTCACTGAAAAATGATGATGGGGATTTAGTGGCCCAAGGTCGGAGTATAGAAAGGAGCTTGGAAGCAATCATAACTATTTCTGATGGGGAGATCCCTGTAGTGGGTAGGACTTCCAAGGTGGGTATAAACTGGTTATGAATGTCATGGTGACTTTTGCGTGAGGGTGTGATACTTCGAACAAGGGGGATGAGGGACTGCTGCCATGGGAGAAAAAATGAATGGCTCGATGGGGACATAGTGCCTCGTTTGTGGTCTTTGTACACTTACCAAAAGAATAAAATAATGGGGTCTTGTTTGTACAAAACACAGAGATGGGTATCCTAAAACATGAAAGTGTTAGCTCACTGGTGATGTGTGGAAGGTGTTTTGTTGAGGGTGGGGCCCCCACTGGTTGGTCTCATGTGTGAGGTTTATGAAGCAGATGAAAAAATATTGCAGATGGATTATTCTGAGGGAGGTTTGGTAGGCCAAATCCGACCTGCGCGATAGTGCGCTTTTAATTTTCTTGCACAACCTGGTCGTCCGGGAAAGGGGTTTTATCTTGATATGGTAAAACTTGAGCTGCTGCATGGTGAGTGAATGGGTACGAGGTGCTTCCTAGACTATAGTGGTATGGCCATGGGGTCACTTTTGTTGTGATATATGGTCTCCTTTGGGTGACAATAGCGATGGAGTGGAGGCTCTATTGACCAACGAGGACGCTTATCATGTGCAAGGTGAGGTGATGATAAACATGGTCAGGTGTGTGGAACTTATGGATGATTTTTGAAGGAGAAATGATGTCAAGATATGCATATTTTTTCTAGGACTCTATCATGTTGGGTGTAATTTATACTTGCTCTTGGAATTTTCATTAGATGGACTTGCGGATGGTTTGGATACTACCTGCAAAAACAAGGACCCAAAGTGAAAGCATCTTGTTTATTCAAATATTTATTTGAAATAAATGTGCTTAAAAAATAAGATGATAGAAGGCATACTTGTCGGCTCCGAAAAATTATTTTTTGGGGGGTGTGAATGTGTGGCACTTCCCTTGGGCGTTATGGAGCAATAATCAGAGTGCTTTTTTCAGTCTGGTGATTGGGCCTTCTGAATTCTCGTTATTGTCCTCCAAATTTTCTGAAAAGTGCAAGATATAGGTGAATATGGTTCAATTCAGTTCATTTGTCTCTATTGAGTACTAAGAAGTCAGAGCCTTTTACGGAGCAGTTCTTGACGTTCCAGTCAACCTGAGCACCGGGGTTAGGGATTTTTTACACAGGTAAGCTCCATGACGTCCTGAAATATAATTTTTTCAATTTACTAGTGTGGGATTCCATACAAGATGGGTTTGTATGGATTTAGGTCAAATTTTACCTTCACCGTGCAAGCGATCAAGGTATAGGCACAACTCTTGTGTGCAAAAACTGGGTTTTGTGTGCATTTAGCGTGCATGTGATAGATTTAGACGTGCCTTTGGAGCATTTGTGAGAATGACAAGCACGCCCTCCTTGTGCCTATCTGATGAAGAGACGCGCAAAGTGCCAAGTTGATTTTTCCAAAATGTTTGGAAATTTTGTCTATTTTTGTGTTTTTCATGCTGTCGATGTGTTCCTGTTTTGATGACAGGTCGGTGTGGAGGGAGAGGGATTGGCCTGAGCTCCATTCTACCTTAGCTTCCAATTTTCATGTGCTCCAATAGTTGGCACGATGAGGTCTCCTCAAATTTCTGGAGAATGACCTTCTTCGATCACAGGATCGACTTTTGGGCTACTTGATCCGATGCTAGAACAGGTGATGCAAGGTGATGGTGCTACATGGGTGTGACCTTAATATCACTCTCGACATGGATATCTATTTTTTGATTGGGTTGCTACCTCAAGGTGAGGCGCTTCGATATCCGCTTCCCTCTGGGAGGGTGGATCTTGAGTGGTTCCAGGAGCGTCATTGCGGTGGGGGGGCCCTTACGAAGGGGTGCATAGCCATTGCTATAGTGATGGACTTGGCCAAGTGGTGTGCTTTGGTGGCCATTTTGAGAATAGGAGGGTCATCTTCTCCTCATTGGGAATCCAATTCACAGATTGGTGTCTTGCACCGGCTGAGGGTCAGGCACTTCTTTGACTTTGCACAAATTTCCAAGGTCCATGACGGATTGAAGTTGTTTACCTATTCCAACATTCGATGCAGCATCATGTATGAGTGGGTGGTGATGCTGAGACCTACGGTGGGAGTGCATGCTAGGGGTCCATAGTAGCCTCACATGAGGAGGTGGGCTACCTTCATGCCTCGAGGAGGTGGGGGTAGGGTGGGGTGTTACTAGATTTCCACCACAAAGACTTGGTTTGAGGCCAACCCTAAAATGTTCCTACCATTCCCTTATGCAGGGATGGACTTCTGGGGAGATCTAGACATGGGTCTTCCTATTTGATACACTTAGGGGATAGCAGGTATATCTTTGTGTTTTATACATTGACTTACGTATTTATGTTTATATGTGTATTATGATTACACTGCCATAGTTTTGGTTACTCTTGCAGATGTTGGCAAGGTCGGTCAGCCTGCGGCTCGATTGGTTGGGTACCAGCTAATTCGACGACCTTGAGGAGCTCTCGGGGGGTAGGGAGGAGCTCCTGCACAACCTCAGGGTGGAGCACTGGGTGGTGACGCTAGCCCCTTAGGGGAGGGTAGCAGCTGAGCTGCTGCTGAGACTGCCACTGAGTGAGCTCGTGCTGATGTGGCAGAGCCTTGTTTTGCTGAGTTTACCAAGTAGGTGGCAGCTTTGGACGATGCTTGTGGTCAAATGGACCTCTTTACCCAGGGGACACCTACTTGAGGCTTTGTGGATGACCTCAAGGATGTATGGTAGGAGACCTTGATGGCCCGGGAGAGGGGCTATCGGTTATTTTTATGTCGGGTGGCACTCTCTATATTAATGGCAGCTCCAGTATTGGTACCAGGTGTAGCAGTGGGTCTAGGTGGCCCACTTGGGGGAGCACCACCCTACAATATTTTGGTACACAGGGAAAGCACCCATTATGAGGATGCTTCCCATATTTTTTTCGACTTGTCTATGTATCTTTTGGGCTGACCTATGAGTCAGAGACACTATTTTTTGCACTCAGACACATACATTTTTGGTATATATATGCGAGCGATATTTTTTTGTGGCTCTACATGTTGTGCCTCTTGTTTATGTTTATGGATTATGTTATCCTAATCGATATCTATGTTTTCTAGGTTTTTGTTCTTTATGTATGATGGTTTATCCGAGATGCATGCCATTGGTGCAGAGTGGTGCTAGGTAACCCAGGCGACTACTACTAAACTTTGATACCATCTTGATGCATCATCAGCAAATCTGAAGAGAGGGTCGGGTTGGTAATCCATTGTGACACTCAAGTGCATTTTGTATCAAGTCTTTTGTTTAAAAATTTAAAGTGTTTGGGTCTGTGTACGCTGACTGTAGGGAATGGCCTTTTGGCCCTTATGGGTAGGATTTCTTGAGGTAAAGGTCGTTGACGAGTTTTTTGAGGCATGTTCTATCCAGCTTAGTCAACATGTATTCCCCCTTGAGGAGGAAATTTCCTATGATATAGGGTCCTCTCCACAAGGTTTCAAAATTTCCTAGCCCTAGGGCTTCTTTTGCGACATCGTAGCGGAGGACTAGCTCTCCTTTAGTAAATGAATGAGGGTATATGTGGCAATCGAACGATGCTTTTACCCGGTTCTTGTCGACCTTGTTGTGTTGCAGCGACTGCCATAGGCTTTCTTCAATGAGATCTAGTTGTAACAGATGTAGTTATAAAGGTTGGGTATCATCAAGGAGTTCGGTGGCAGCATGTAAATTTGGGATCTTGCGGAAATAAATGCAAATGGGTAGGGTACCTTGGTTTTTTATGACAGGAACAGGGTTGAGAACCTAGGATGTGGGGGCAGCTTTAGTCCTAGTTCTGATATATCATAATACGAATCGATAATGATGTATTGTGTCATCGGCATTTGCTAGGGGGAGAATGTTTGTGATGGGAGCTTGCATGAGCGCAAGGTTAGGTCTCCTGCTAGAATGGTCAATTTCGTGTTGGTGGAAATTGTTCCTAGTGCAGAGGTGCTTGAATGTTCCCATTAGTGGGCATGCCTCTGGTTCGTGATTATGACCATTGCAAATGGTGCATGGTACTACTATGCCAACTAAGGAGATTTTGTGGGAATCAACATTACTCTTCATCCCAGATGTGGAAGCTTGGAAAGGATTTGTGGTAGAAGATGACAACTTCCTCTTCCATTTTTGAGTTTTCGGCGTGGCTGTGTCTAGCTCTTTTGGGGAGTGTAGACTCGATGCTACTCTTGCCCCTCTAACCTTCGGTACATGTTCACATTTAATTGTATGATGACAGTGTGAACAAATCCAACAATAAGTATGTGTTATTTTCTCTTGGTTAGAGAAGTATTTATGGGAGAGAAGAGACTGTGCCAAAACTATTTTCTAGGTGCTTTATTTATTTGCACTGCTTTACTCAGTGGCCAATCAGGTCACATAGTCTGCATGTTATTGTAGGTTTGACCTAGTTCATGCTTGGTTGGTTCGTCATTCCATTTTTCCTATCACGCTGATGTAGGCATGGGGTTGTTGGCTTGGGCGTAATATACTTTATATACCGATTGAGGAGATCATCGCATTTATTTTCTCACGTATGTATCATATCAATTATAGTATGGACTGTTGGGATATATGTATAATGTTGTTCATGGTGGTTGCCCTGAAATACTAGGAAAAATAGCCTAGATATGGGGTCCTCTTCCTGTTCACTTGGTGGCATGACTGGGTACTAGCGGCATAGCCCTTCTAAGTTAGGGCAAGTGGCGACCACATGATTGGGAGTTTTACATAATGCACATGTTGTTATTCTCTATACAGAGCAGTTGGGGGTAAGTAGGGATTCCCTGATCAGTCACTTTTTAGATAATAGAAATAGGATGGATCTACTCATCACATCTTCTTGGGTTGTCAAGCTGTTCACAGATTCTGATTCTGAGCCATATTCTTGGGAGAGGTAGACTATAGCTGAGCACAAACTGGCCAGTCCTAAGAGGAATCATGGGATATAATTGCAATTTTCTAAAATGTGGTTAGTGTCACATACAGGAAATTTGAATTTTGTTGCCTGAAAACCCACATAATAAATGCGCTTGATAGGATACCATCTGTGGATAAGTTTGAGAGCTACACATTCCTCGATGAAGTGAATGCATTCATCACACAACGTGCATCGTATGATAGGAGGGGGAAATATGAATGGGAGTCTTTCATGCGACTGTCGTTCCTCCTGCAGGTATAGAATAGTGTGAGGTTCATCTCCAGAAGATTGGGTGGAGGGATCCTCTTGATAGGATCGCTCGATGGTGTGTAAGGTGTCCCTATATCATGAGATCTCTGGGAAATGATGGGTACATTGTCCATAATTAATGCAGATAATGCATGCATGATTGGCACACAATTATTTTCCTTTGATTTTGGTGGGAGGTTCCTTTTTAGAGGAACCTGGAGTCGCGATGCCTACCGTAGAGCTAAGGGGCGGTTTTAATTCCTCTAGCTCTAGGAAGATGTGGGTAGGGTTCCTTACTATGTCACATATAGTGCAGCATGGTGATTCCTCTTGCCTGGTGGGAGTATCCACCTTATTTTCTTTCCTCTCATTTTTCTTAGTCGTAATCATCAGTTTTTCAATGGGTATTTCCTTTACAAGGATGTTTTCGACAGTCTTCTAAACGGGTGGGGCCTCCTCAGAATTGAGGGGCACTAACCCCTTAGAGGTGATGTGTATGGCTCTTATCTCTGTAGGGGGAATGAGGTACCAAAACGGTATTGCAAAAGATATGTTTGGTAATACCACGATGGCCAAGACCTGCTGGGATATGAAGCTAGCTGGGGGATAGAGAAAATGGGTTTGGGAAGCGGCATAGGCAAGACAGATCACCGTAGCAGAGGATACGGTGTCATTACTACTCATCTACGTGTCCTGACTAGCTTTGATGCTTGATGTGGACATCATGCACACCAGAGCCTCTGTGATGCCAGATGATGGTTTTGGGATAACAGGGGGATCACCTAGGAATGACCCTAGGATGGATGACGATTTGAACTTGTTGGGGCCATATTCCTAGTATTGTATAAGCACATCATCCGATGTGTATACATAGGGTAGAATGACATCAGTATTTATTAGGGGCCACTTTTTGCTATGTGTCAACTAGTCGACAGTAACAATGTAGTCCTCATGGCGGAACATCATAGTTCAGAAGATGTCTATTTTTGAGGAGGTAAATCCCCTCCACGGATAGAGGTGATCCCTACTAGCCCAGATCGGGTCTATCAAAAATCAAACACGCTACAGTGCAGGTTCGTAATTGTAAATAAACCGACTTGCGAGGAAGGCTTACTTGGAATCCAACGTTGTTGTTTGTAGAAGAGGTGGTGCTCCTATTCCTTTTCCCTAGCAGATCACAATCCTCACGATCTCCATGGTCGGACACCTGCACATGCAAGAAAAAACACAAACATGTCTTCCGTCACACACGCTCCCATCGCAATATCTTAGCTGATTTTATTCACGAAGGAGGTGATGAACCAATGAGTTAGTATCTAATCAGGTATATGAAACTTGATCAGTCTACGACGGCGCCGCCACTCATGAATGTGATCAGAAATGTGAGTGGCTTTATCCTTATTCAAAGAAGTCAGGAGGTGCGTCCCGGCTTCATAGCGAATCGGTAACTGAAAGTGCGTCAGAAAAGCCATGGCTAAGGAATTGAAATCTTGGAAGATGCCACGGGATAACTCTATATACCACTTAGCAGCAGCTCCAGTCAAAGTGCACTGGAAGAGGCGCAGACGAATTGAATCATCGACCCAAGAGTTAGACGAACACCAAATATGATACGTCATCAGATGTGCTTGGGGGTCCTCCCAAGCTTTACCCTCAAACTTGGGGCAATCACCTGGTATCTTGGTAGGAACCAGAGGCCTATAAGGATTATGAAAAATCGGATCATTGGTCAGTTTTGAAACTTCTGGCAACTCCAAGGTGGCCAGGAACGATAATGGTGGATTGACCGGTATGCTAGGCCCAGGATGAGGACCGGTACCTGTACTCCACGCTGGCTGAGAATATCCTTGCCCCCATGGGTTCTGTTCTATAGGATTCTGACCGTAGGGGGCGTAGGTCGTATAGCCATACTGATTTGGTTGTTGGTAACCAGCGTGTGGGGCTTAATAACCAGAGTACGGACCCTGGTTAGGAGTTGGCCCTGTGTAAGCAGCATTTGGATTTGGCTGCTGAGTATAGGTAGACCCAGGTTGATGAGGAAAATACTGAGAACCTCGGGGCTGGTTATAATTCGGCTGAGATTGACCATGAGGATAATAACCACCCTGAGGATGAGTCGGCTATCGATAAGTGGAACCCTGTGGAGCCTGATAAATAGGGCGCAAATGTTGATTTGGCTGCGGCATTGAATAAATCAGCTGCTAGGCAGGGTTAATGGAATGAGCGGTCTGCCCTGAGTGAACAGGTTGACCCGGCTGGATGGGCTACCCTGAGTGAACAGGTTGACCCGGATGAATGGGCTGCCCTGAGTGAACAGGTTGACCCAGATAGACAGGCTATGCCGGTTGCACAGGTTGACCCGGCTGTAAAGGAGCCCCAGGTCGTGCCGGATGGGTCGGTTGGCCTGGAGGCGGAACACCAGGTTGTACCAGATGGGTCGGTTGGCCTGGTGGAGGAATAGAGCTAGGTGGTTGCTGGTAACCGGTTTGACCTGGAGCAGGACCATAGGATGGTCTCGGCTGATATGCAACGTTGGAAACAATAGGATACTGTGGTTGCATAGGCTGAGAAGGCTGGACTTTCCCCCCAGGACCATAGACCGGTCCCGGTTGGTACCCCAGCTGAGGTTGCACAGGTTGCCCGGAAGGGTTTTAATACTATCCTTGCGGACCGTATGATGGCCCTTGCTGGCCTGCAGGATAGCCTTGCAAGGGTTACCCCTGTGGGTCAGAAGGATAGCCAGGTTGGCCCGAAGGTTGGCCTTGGAAAGCTTGTCCTTGTGGGTTATAAGCCTGGTTATAAGGTAAACCTTGAACATGGAGGTAAGCCGCAGGAGCGGGTAGACGTAAAATGTCCCCGTGCTCATCGTACTAATCTGGAAAAGCATACATGGGTGTACCATCCTATGCATAGTGCGAAAAATAAGAGCGGCTGGGATCTTGGGAGGATGGTCCAACCTCAGGGTTTGGCTGTTGTAGGGACAACCAATACTCCTCCGGAGAAATGTTCTCCGATATAGCAGTCACTAAATAAATGTCTTCAAGAGTCCACATAGCCCTCGTGGAGGGTGCCGTGATAGAGGGTGGTCTGAGGGGACAGAAGTGATGGGTGTCTGAGGAGACACCCCCGGCGAAGGAGCAGCTAGTCTCGGAGAAGGAGCTGACACTCCCATAGAGGTTGTGGCGGAAATGATCTGACCCAATGATCTATACCCTGCTGGCAGTGAGGGACTGGATGCTGACATAACATCTGGTTCAGAGTTGTCTCCTGGAAATAATCTTCGTGGGAAGAGCTGATAGTCTTCACCAGACATTGGGATTTCCTCACTAGAATCACTCATGTTTGAGCCTGCCGCTAGATCTTGCAATAGATGGCGAGGACTAGGAGGAAAGACAGCAGCTATAAAAGGCGAACCTGATGTACGAGAAAGGAAATCAGATCCTAATCTCAATTCAGACGAAGGGTCAGAAAAGGGCCAATTGAACTCAACTGGTCCCCCAAAGGGTTGCTCAGAAAGAACTGGTCCCCTATCAGGAAACTCGAAAACAATGGGCTGTTGTGGTTCAACAGAGGATTGGGAAACCTCTAATGAATCGTTCGTATAAGGACTACCAGTAGACGAAACCGAGGGTTCCGCCACTATGGTAGTAACGACAAGAGAAAAAGATCAAACACACACACGAGCTGAAAAAGAGTCAAGACACACAATCAAACGGTCAACAAGAAGAAACTAACAAGGCGTGTGATCGTGGGTAATTAATTTTTACCACATTGAAAAATAAGAAACTTCACCATTTCATGTTTTAAGAGTCGAGAAACGGTCGAAAAGGTGACTCTATCTCTTTCAGATTTGACACAAGCGTGAAAGGACAAGCACTTGGTGATCCTTTCAATTTTAGGGAGTCAGATAGGATCAAAATGACTACTCAGGAATACTAGGCAAAAGGGTGTACCAAATAACCATGAACTGCAATATACACCTTGGTTTTAATAATGAAAGAGAAATCAACCAAGGACTTTTTATACGTGCACACAATCTCCCTGAATGTTGTGTTTGGTGTATCACCGGTATAGGGCGGCAAACTCGGCTTCCTATGGATAAAGGATTGAAACCTAGTGCGGTCTCCCTTTATATACGCAATGGTACGGGGAGCACAAGTCCGTACTAGTGCTGTCTAAATCCAAGAGGCGAACGACAACTACTAGGTTTTAAGACGCCGGAACACGTCTCTATCCTAGACCTCTAAATGTGTTTCGTTAGATTTCAATGTTGCCTTAGTGTAAATTGAGTAAATTTTAAAGTTTATCTTCAATTACTTTTCAGTTTTCAGGCCCTAACGAATGTGCTGTCTCAAAAATCTCCTAAATGAAAAACTACATGCCACAGTATGTCATTTCGTTCGATGAAAGCTAGTTATAGAAGAGTTGAGAGCTTTTTACACACAAAAAATGATCAGAAGACAATTAGTGATATCTCTAATGCAGCTAATGAAACTAAAAAAAATTCTTTCAAAGTCACTAATTGCTAATAACACCGAAAAGATTTTAATCTGCACTAATCAATCAAAAGAAAAAGAGATTTTTTTTATTTTCAATGTTTGATAGCTAGATGCACTAAACAAACCGAAAAAAAATAAGAAGCAATTCGAGAAATGATAATAAGAGAGAAAAAAAAAAGATTTCACTCAATGGCACAAAAAATCAGATCTCAAATCAACCAAAAGTCTCTCAAAACCAAGAAAAGTCCCAAAGACACCAATGAGCTGTGTAATCTAGGCCTGGAATGAAGCAAAGTGAAATTCGAATGAAAAAGAAATTGGTCACTCAAAAAACGCAATAAGATGATAGACAACTATGAAACGAATGCAAGGAAGCAATCCCAAAGTTGAATGAATGAATGAAAACCAAAAACTCCCAAGGGAGGCTCGACTCACAAAAGCACCTAGATGCCTTAGGTATTGAATGAAAAATCGAAAGAAATAGGCAAACAACCAAAGGATGGAGGTTACAATCAGTCAAACTAGGCTCCAGTGCACTCAAACAGCCGAAAAAACAAGATCAAAATCACAAGTTAGTCCCAGAAAGCATGAAACACAGCAAACCCTAATAGCTCACAGGATTGGCGTGACTGTGAGCTTGAAATTAGTGCCAGAAAGGCAATGGCGCGGGTGATACACATGCAACCTACCCCAATGGGCGCGACTGTAACGATGAAAAGCGCACCAGCCAAGTTTACTATGGGAAAATGAAAAACAAGAAATCTCAGACACAGACAAGTGATGACAAGGCTAAAACAAATCCAAAAAAAGAGGAAAAACCAGTCCAAAGAGCTGACCAAGCAAGCAAGACCAAGAATTTGACCGAAAAGAGAAGACAATACTCCAAGTTGTTCAGTCCGTAAACTAAACCGGAGATTGACTGAAGCAGCGTTGATCTACTCCGCTAATGCAGAGAAAAAGCGTTTCGAAGGCTATCTGGCTGTGCTTCAGGCTCCATCTATAGCTTACAAATCAAACAAAAAGCTGATTCCATAGCGGAGTCGCCAAATTGTTGAGGAGGTAAATCCCCTCTGCAGACAGAGGCGATCCCTACTAGCCCAGATTGGGTCTAGAAACAATCAAACACACTATAGTGCAAGTTCCTTATCGTAAATAAACTGACTTGCGAGGAAGGCTTACCTGGAATCCAATGCTGTTGTTTGTAGAAGAGGTGGTGCTCCCGTTCCTTTGCCCTGGCAGATCACAATCCTCACGATCTCCGTGGATGGACACCTGCACTTGCAAGAAACAACACAAACGCAAGCATAAAATCCAATATATACAACTATATGTCAGTCGAAGAGGACATAACTCATGAACATAATCAAGAACAAGAGTGGAACCATAACCAATAGTCGTCATCATTAAAGAGTCAAAGAATAATACGTGCCCATAGCTTTCCCGACGTATACCTCCTTTGGTGGGTCGCTGCATTATTGTACCGATAAAGCCTCGCTTTCGAAGGATGGGACAAGCCTCTCTCTCCAGATACTTGGAAATAGTCTCCTTGCTTGGATTTGGCCTTAAGGGAACGAAGAAGGCTCTTGCAACATAAGGATGTGAAAGCTCTTGGGAACTTGGAGATTATCTTGCCATGGAGATGAGCAAGCTTTTATAGAAGGTGGAAGGGGAGTTGGGATCCTTATAATTATGGGATTGGCCCTATCGTCAAGGAAGCTTCCATGAGAGGTGGAAAACCATTTCTTCTCTATGGAAATCTGTAGCCAAACCTCCCAACTCAAGATAGATATTAAACCAGGAATTTGTTAGGACAAAAATTTCGCCTATTATTTTAAAAAAACACCTCTTAATATGGTTGGCGTGGGTGCGGCTCTATGACAGAGCGCCAATTGGCGCGCCCTCCTTGGAGGATTTTCCCCCTTGGCGCGAGGGCTGAAATGTGGAACCGCGCCAATGGAAAAAGAGATATTTTTAGGGTTTTTTGCAGGGATATATCTTCACGGAAATGAAAGCTCATCTTCAGAGGGATGCAATGAAAGTATTTTCAAGTCTTGTCTCTGCTCACAAGTCACGGAATGAGTGCTCCAATGTGCGGGATGGGAATTGCAAGGACGGTGACAAATTGTTGTGTAACAACACCAGAGCCTTTGTGATGCCAGATGATGGTTCTGGGATAACAGGGGGATCACCTAGGAATGACCCTAGGATGGATGACGGTTTGAACTGGTTGGGGCCATATTCCTGGTACCGTATAAGCACATCATCCGATGTGTATACATAGGGTAGAATGACATCAGTATTTATTAGGGGCCACTTTTTGCTATGTGTCAACTAGTCGACAGTAACAATGCAGTCCTCATGGCAGAACATCATAGTTCAGAAGATGGAGGAGGAAATCACTAACATGGCATACATATAACCCTAGCCAAGGAGTATATTGTAGTCTAGTTAGGTGTCCAAGACTTCAGTGTTTATAAGTACCTTCTTTTCGGCTAAGAAAACCGGGATGTTTTGATAGAGACGGATGGGGGTGGAAGGGCGATCATCATATGCTCTAAGCATGATGTCTGATTGCTTTAGTTCGAGAGACCCTAACTTTTTCCAAACGTTCTTTGAAATTATCCATGTGGATTCACCTTCATCAATGATACATCGGTGAATGGTAATTTTTTGGACCAATACGGGTATATGAAAGGTGACCATTGAAGGAAGCCTAAGGGTGGCTTTATCTAAATCAAAAGCCATCAGGCACAAAATTAAGGCTCTATGTTTCTTTGGGAATGACTTTAATACCTCCAAAGCTGACATAGCAGCGGGATATTGAGCTAGATCATCCACAATGCTATAGTTATGAGCCACTTTGGAATAGTTTCTTGCCCGCCTAGTTAGTCCCTTAGCCATTTTGGCAAGGGTTCAATAGGCATATTTGATATGGTCAAAGGTGTTGTTGGAGCACTGGTACTAGCCCTTGGTGCCTTAGTGTCTGGTGGGGTGTCGTAATTTTAATTCCGTGTCTCAAAAAACATTTCTTTGCTAGTCATGTAGATTTTTTGGATTTTTTCTGGAATATTCAGGAGTTTTTTGATGTGTGCTAACTATCCCTTGATGGGGGAAAGGATCTTGCATGACTATTGTCTGTTGCGAGGATCCCCCTTGTCCACGGTTATTCTATAGCTTTTTCTATAGGGATTTACAGAGTAAGTTTCGTAGATAAAAAACCAAAGGCCACTGCTCAAAAACAAATCACAAATCAGTACACCAGTGTTATCACGTGGTTAAAACCCTCGCACAGGGAAAAAGTCAACGACCTGAGCCAACGCAGCCACTTCAAGAAATTTATTAATATAAAAAGAAAAGTTACATATGTTTCTCTCATAAATGGTTATCAAAAAAATGACCTTCCATGCTCTCTAAATAGAGATCATGGACCAATCAGGTGTTAATCCATGGATCAAGTGTCAATAATACCGAGGAGAGAGTGAACCATCAGATCACTACAGTTCATGACCATCAGATTATAAGTTACAAATGTACATAGTAAAGAAACAAACTTTACCTAAATATACACTAGACTAAGTTATTCTTAACTATTTCCTATGTGTCGGAATATTCTAACATCCCCCCTTAAGAACAACTTGGGGTAGGATTGAAGGATTTAAAAAGGTGACACAAAAGGACTCTATTTCCTATGTGTTGACATATCCTAACATCCACCCTTAAGAAAACAATTGGATAGGATTGAAGGATTTACAAAGGTGACAAAATAGGAGAAGGAAGGAGGCATTAGAACCTATCCCCCCTTAATGATAACTTTCTTGAACTCCAAGCATGTATCGAATTTTAGTTAACTTCGCTTCTGTGAGAGCCTTTGTAGATATATCAGCTACTTGATCACTGGTTGGAAAGCACTGAAATTCAAGAACATGATCATGAATGGGCTTTCTGATGAAGTGTATGTGGAGCTAAATGTGTTTCATACGTTGATGGTGAACTAGATATTTACATAGCTTAATGGCACTCTAATTATCACACCAAATTTTAGTTGGATGTTGCTGAAGAAGACCAAATTCAGACAGGATCTGATGAAGCCACATGGATTCGTTGCTGGCTTCAACTACACCACGATTCTCTGCTTCGGCTGAAGAAAGAGAGATGGCACATTTTTTCTTACAAGACCAAGTAATAGGTCCTGAACCAAGAGTGAATACTTATCTTGTAGTAGACTCTCGATCGTCAGGGTCACCAACCCAATAAGAATCAATGAAACCAATCAACAATGGAGATGCCCCTGCACTGTAATGAATCCCAAACTGAATTTGAACTTGAATATATCGAATTATTCTTTTAGCTGCTTTCCAATGAATTTCATGAGGTTGGTGCATAAACTGAGCAAAAAGACCAATAGAAAAGGAAAGGTCAGGATGGGTATGGGTTAGATATAGAATTTTACCAACAAGTTGACAGTAGAAGGTAGCATCAACTTCATGGGTGGTGCAAGTGACTGAAAGCTTGACTCCAAACTGAAAGGGAGAAGGGTTTGGCTTACAATATTTCATGTTAAAGTGGCATAGAAGATCACAGACATACTTGGACTAAGATAGATTAATACCTTCTTTGGATTGCAGGACTTGAAGACCAAGGAAATAATGAAAGTGTCCTAGGTTTTTCATTTAAAAATTATTTTTGAGGCTATAATTCACATGGTTTATATGGTTAGGATCACTATCAATAAGGATGAGATAATCAACATAAAGAACACGGATGGTAAAGGACTTACCCACTTTCTTGGTGTAGACAGTGTTGTCAGAATGACACCTAGAAAAACCATTATATAATATAAATCTATCCATTTTGGCATACGAAGCCCGAGGAGCTTATTTGAGACCATAGAGAGACTTCCTAAGGAGAAAAACAAGTATAGAGTCATTATGGATAAAGCCAGGGGGTTTTTCAATGTAGATTTCTTCAAGAAAATATCCATGTAAGAAGGCGAATTTAACATCCATCTGATGGACTTCAAATTTAAAGGAGGCAGCAAGGGAAAGAACAAGGAAAATAGAATTCATTTTGGAAATAGGGGAGAAGGTTGCAGTATAGTAAATTTCTTCAAATTGTGAAAACCCTTTAGCAACAAGATGAGATTTATGTCTATCCACTTTTCCATATGGTCCAAATTTTTTTTTGTAAACCCATCTACATCTAACAAGTTTTCTTCCTTTTAGAAGAGGAACAAGATCCCAAGTATCATTTTCCAATAAGGAACAATATTCTTCAGTCATAACTTCATCCCAATATGGATGACTGGAATCTTCTTCAAAGGTTTTTGGATCAAGATTTTGTAGAACTTGAGCCAATAAGGAAGAGCCTCTTTCAAACTGAGAACATGTACATCGTTGATCTGCAGGGTCACCTGCAAGAGAACCTACTCCATCTTAACTAGAGCAGACCGATATTGGAATTTGTGGAGTAAAAGGAATAATATCAAGAGGTGGAGGAGGATTTTCATCCTCGATGTCATCATCTGAACTAGAAGGGATGCTATTAAAAATAGAAGAGAGAGAGAGAGAGGTGGCACATATTCCAAATCAGGCTCACAGGCCGAAGGTGGCACACCCGCCAAAGTAGGCTCGCAGGCTAATATATTTTCATCAAATTTTGCATCTGGAATATGGGCCAAAGCATCACTTTCAAAAACACGAAGGTGACTTACATCTACTTTGATTGAGCTCCAAGCTTCTTTTGGAATTATATTCTTTAACACCTTAGTAGTTGTGCGATTTTCTATGTAATTTGCACAATTAATTGCTTCTACCCAAAAATTGAGACTAAGTCCTTTAGATTGAAGCATACAATTAGCTATTTATTTTAAGGTGTGATTCTTCCTTTCGGATATACAATTTTGTTGTGGATTATATGGAACAGTATGTTGCAATTGAATGCCATGGTCAATGCAGAAGTTGATAAATTTGTTGTTAACATATTCTCCTCCATTTTCTGATCTTAACATGAGATTTTAATGTCCATATTGTTTCTCAAAAAAGGCCTTAGAGGTGAAGAACATGTAAAAAAATTCACTCATGAGTTTTAAGAAGTATACCCAAGTGCGTGTGGAAAAATCATCAATGAAAGTTAATAAGTACTTGCAACAAGAGAAAGAAACAATAGGAAGTGGACCACATAAATAACTGTGCACAAGATGTAAAGGGGCTGAATCATGCCAAGAGGCATGTTTGCCAAAACTATCCTGATGATATTTTGTGAGTACACATCCCGAGAAAACACTGTCTCGGCAAGATACCATAGGAAGACCTGTCACCATATTTTCTTTAAATAGAATTTGAAGAGAGCGATAGTTTAAGTGACAAAATCACTCATGCTAAAGTTTGCTCACTTCATCATTATGAGAAAAAAATATGGAGGGAAGACATGATGACCCAAATTTGTCAAACTTATACAACCTTGTGGAATATTCAGCAATGCTAGTAGGTAAAATATGTATAGTATTTTTGAGGTGCTTGATTACAACATCATGAGGTGAGAAATCTACTATTTTCCCTTCACCCGAATTAGGCATCTGATAAATATATAGAAGGTTGCATGACAAGGTAGGAACACATAGTACATCATTAAACTGACTATTATCTTGATTAATAGTTCCAGATCCTACAACACTAAGAGATCTATCATCACCAACATAAATATGTTTGGTGTTACAATCATTTAAAGAAGAAAACATGGATTTATTTTTGGGCATGTGGTAAGAAGCTCCAGAATCAATTAGAATGAGAAGAAGAAGATACATTTAATGCATAACCAGATGCTTGACAACCACAAGCAGAAAGTTCCATTCCTGAAGATGAAGTTGAAGAGGTTTCCAAATTGATGTGGTGCTTATTCATTGTTGCTTCCAAGGCTTCCATATTTTTAAAACATTTGTACTCTACATGGCCATCACGATTACAAAAGTTTCAATGGCTATCTATTTTCTTCCCCTTTTTTTTAGCTGCATTATCAGTTTGGTGAGTTGCTTTTTCAGTTTGCGGTTGAAATTTCTTAGGACTGTTGTTTGGTTTAGGCCCATACTTTTTAGGATACTGCTTCTTGGGATTCTTTTGATATGGTTGTTGTTGGGCTACTAAGGCTTTCTTAGAAGCATTTCTAGAAGTGATAAGAAAAATATGTAAGAGTTTTTCCTGTTCTCTTATGAAAGAATCACAAAATGAATCAAAAGAGGGGTTCTTGTAAGCAGTTCCTGAAGAAATGATCGCTTCTCTC
Source organism: Pinus albicaulis (assembly GCA_034641835.2). Lineage (NCBI taxonomy): Eukaryota > Viridiplantae > Streptophyta > Pinopsida > Pinales > Pinaceae > Pinus > Pinus albicaulis. Next base: position 185,474,224 of record CM076578.1, on the reverse strand, counting down.
ATGGAATGGAAGGTGGAAACAAATACAGATTATGAAGGGCCAAGCTTAGCAAGAATGTAATACATGAGGCTGTCATCTTCCTTTATGACCTTACAACCTTATAAAAGAAGTCTAAGGGTTTGGAATTTGGACAGAAAATATTCAATAGAGGAGAATTATTGAGATCCAAAGAAAGCAAATAATTTTCAAGCTAGTGGGCCCTGATTTGATTTGGAATGCCAAAAAATGTATTTAGCTTTTTTCAGGCTTCATCATTGGTGTCAATGTCAAGGATATGAAATCAAAGATACTGAGCAATGGAAATTCCTATCAACCCTCATTATTGATCTTGTTTATTTTCCCATTTAGCAGCTTTATCATCATTTGAAGGCTTAGTTTCTTGTCATATGGTTATTTTATAAAGCCCTTTACTTCTATGTAAATCTACCATGTGAGGTAGCCATTGGAAATAATTGGTGTTGTTAAGAATAATTGGGAATGCACTTTCTATTTTTTTTAAAAACATGAAGTTGAAAAGGGTTGAAACTAACTGTTTCAATGGAAAGATCTCAAAAATTTAGGCTGGCTAAAAAAAATTGCTCGTGAAATGGCTTCCGGATGAAGAAGTTATGCCTTTTTGGAAAAATAAGTTGTAGATGTTGAATAGTTAGGAGAACAGCTTGAAATTTGATGACGAAGTTCAAATTTAAAAAAAAAATCCAGCCCCTTTAACAATTTTTTTTTACAAAATATGTAACACCCCCAAGTTCTATGCTTTTCAAATTAGACATTTGAACATAAATCCAAAGGGGAGTGGACCCCAATGGATAATTATTTGTGTGGATGTGGTTAATTATTTATTATGAAAAATAAATAAAATATTGTGTATGTACTATGACCAAATGAGAAATTGAGATCACATGCCTAATCCATGAGGTTATGGAAAAGGTAAAGACTTTCCCCAAAATCTTTCAAAAAGAAATTATTTCTAATTTAGATTTTTGAGGAAAAATCTAAATTCCCCAATGATGAGGAAAGTAGTTGGGAAGAGGTAAAAAGCTGGAAAAGCTGGAAAATCTGAAAGCAGCTTTAAAGTCCCTAAATAAGGGAAGCCTAGGAAAACAGGAATAAAGAATCCTGAAATTCTGGACGCAGAATTGGAAACAGGCTTTGGGGAGAGCATAGCTTAAATAAGCTGCTCCAGAACAGATTGAGGTTAGTCTGTTCTTGGAGGATCTCAGCTCGGGGGTGAGTTCTGGAGATAAACGAACTCTAAGGTTGGGAGGACTGGTCATAGTAGCGGTATGCATGCATAATTCTGGAGATTATTTTATGACTGTATTAATTATATCTGTGTTAAGTATATCAAGTTTATATGCATTGTTCTGTTATAACTTCTTATTTAAATTTTAGATAGAATGTTTGTTCAGTACTTCATGTAATTACAAGCTAGGTTAGTAGCTGAAAATTCAGTATGTAAATAGCAGGGAGAAAGTTAAATAAAAACCAAGGGGTTAGTTCCAGGAATTTGTACATTGCAGTAATAAAGGTTAGAGATGATAAATCAATATGAATGTTAATCTAATAGAAAAATTCAAGTTGTAGCTTGCTGTCTTTGGAATGAAAAACTTAGTTGATGTGTTGTATAAACAGAACCTGTTAATGAAACTGTAACCATTAACAGCAAGTAGGAAACAACTAAGTCTGTGATAGAAGTATGGGTTTCAGTATAACAGCAGTACTACAATGGAAAGAATTGTAGAATTAAGAATTTAAATTGTTATATTACATAGAAGTTTAAATATATGAAACCAGAAGCTAAATCATGACTAAGTACAAGGATCTGAAATTTGGGAGTCTAAACTATCAATTTTGGTATTCATTACTTCCATTTGATTGAAGCAAGATGATCTATATCCTAGTTTTCCAATGGAAGAGTTTCATATGCACCATAGTTTCAAAAATGTTGAATATTTGTAACAATAAAATAAGGGAAGAGTCCTATTGAAAATCTACTCGTGTGATAAAAGTATGTGTGAGGGAAGATTGTAAGCATATTGAAACACTGGGAAAAGAGCATCTACCCACTTCAATATAAACTGTTGAAAAAGTAGTTGAAACAACGAATGTTAAGTGATATAGATAAGATGTATATGTGGATGTATACCTCTATACCAAGATGCTGAAACTTTATAATTATAGATGCTGGAAAGTCTATAAGGTCTGCAAAATGGAAAGTTTGAGGAAGGGCCATTGGTCAGTTAGAAGTGGACAAAATATATATACATATATATGTAAGTCAACTAGATTGACTGATAAGAATTGAGGAAATTCTCATGGGAATTCTTATCTTCGCCCTACTGCCTATAATTACTAAAAAGAAATTAAAATACCGGATAAGATTATGAACTTGTAATTGATTCAACAGAAAAATTTTGGATGAGATCTGGTGCATAATGTAAAGTATATCTGGGTTAATGTTATGTGGATAAGAAGCTGGGTATGGGAGACGTGACAAATGGTATCGGAGCCCAAGTTGAGAAAACTGGGCAAGTTATGTGCTCACTCAAAAAAGTTTATGCTGCTGATTTTACCAATGTTGGGTTACTGTACATTGAACAATACTAAGGGATACAACTACAAACCATGATTAAAGAGAACAAGATGTATGTGGATCTGGGTGGGGGGAGGAAACATGCCAGATCCTAAGTCTATAGATGTCAAAATGATTAATGAAATATTAATGAAATATTAATGAGAAACTCCTAAGATATTTACAAAATTAAATATAGGTAGTTTTCATTTAAGGCTGAAGACAGCGAAGAAAAATTCATTTTCAGACTTGTGTAGGTGAGAAATGGAAGTTAGAAATTGGTATGTACACCTGATCATTTAATTTCCAGATTGCATATAATTTAACTATCTTTGGATTTGTTTTAATTGAACGAGTTTGAAGTTTTAATGAAGTATGTAGTCCATGCATTTAACAGAACTGGTCTAGTAGAAAATTTTGAGTGCTAGAGTTGCATGAGAGAAGGCTGGGAAGAACCATCTCCCAAAATCTCTAAATCTGTGATGGATTTAAATCTGAGGATAGGTATCTTCCCGCATTTTTGATGAACATAGTCTTAAATAAAACTTCTAAAAAACAAATCTAAGCTTTAATTTTGCATAATGGAATGAGAAAGTATTTCTGGTAGAAAAGTAGGAGATGTTTCAGGAATTACAAGTCTAAATGCTATAATATATTATGAAAAAAATTTAATGGTACAAATCTGTTAAAGTGGAGGTCATAACAGATAGTATAAATTCAAATAGCCAGTGGGGGAAATTTGTTTATTAGATTAGTATACAGATGTAAATAAAACTTATATACTAAAACAATTGAAAATATTTCCCAACTTTCTAGCTAAAGAAAAGGTGGAAATTTTAAAGAAAACCAGTAGTTACTAATATATCAGAGTATGAAATTTTAATTTAATAAGTGGTACTCGGAAGTTAAGAAAAACTGTTAAGTAACGGGATCTATATTCAATAACTATTCGAATATATATAAAGGAAGTTAACAGAAAAAAAAAATTAGAAATTTGATATACTGAACATGGGCATGCCTGTGAAATTTTATGTCTACGAAGAATTGATATTGAGAATAGACATATATATATATATATATATGTTTAGCAGGTTTCCTATAGAAAAAAAATTAATTAACCGAAACAGATTTAATAAATATACGAGAAAAATACAGTAACAACTGTAATGCCCATGATTACCAGCAAGCTTATATCGCAAATAAATTGAGAATAGAAAAACGCTCTCTCTATATATCAAAAGAAATAGAGGTAGTGGAACCTGTGACCTCATTTTAAACATTTTAAAATGCAATTTTATATAAAATAAATAGCAACCGGTTCAAGATAAACTGGAGAAATTGGTAATGTCCAAATTTTAGAAATTATTACAGACTCAAACTTTCAATAAAAGTCTCAAAAGAGATTTGATTGTGAACACTATCAATACAATGGGAAAGATTTTTCCCCAATTTTTACGCAAAATGGAAATGTGGAAGGTCTCTTGTGGGTGAAATACCAACCGGGGTAAAACAAAGGGTCCGATATTATTTTGGCAGCCATTCCAATGTACAATTAATAAAATGATTTGAGGGGGAAAGGAAAGTCCTTTACATACCTGCATCCATAACAGAAATATCATTAGTTAGTGTATATTTTAATAATATAAAACCATAAGGAATAAATGCGAAAATGGAAAGGAAGAATGAGAGGGAAACCTATAGCTGTGAGATCCATGGAGGAATTAATTGGATATCTCTCGCTTTCCCTTTTTCACTTGGACAAATCCCATTTTGTTCCTATGTGGAAAATAAATACAATATTAAAATAAAACCAGAGATTAATAAATCAAACCTTCACTGGAATCTAATTCAAAGTGACTTTTCAAGGTTGAGAGGATATCTAAAGAGATATATAAGCGTATGAGACAATAAAGACTGACTGGAATAAAACCTAGAAGTCGTTCTGAACAAATAATAACTTAAATGTTACAACTGTTAAACCAAAGGAACTAGACGTTAATAAAAACTGCCAGAGAAACTCTGTTTAGAGAGAACGAGAGATTTTATAAGTGAAAAATGAGGAAAAATATCATTAGTGGAACTAACAAGTGAGCTAGAACAGTATGGGGAAATAAATGATTACCTCGTTTCTTGTCAAGAATTCAAGAAATGAAACTCTATTTCCTAGTTCGAGACAAATATCTAGAATAACAGAAACTTAGAATACCTGCTAAATTGAAATAAATATGGATAGCAGAAAACGAAAAATTACGATAGAAAAATAATGTGTGGGTAAAGTCTCCAACACACCGGAGCTGGGAATGCACGAGGTGGCCATACCCGTAAATTTTGGACTGTTGAAGGTCGTCAAATGGTGTGGCATCCTGCAAAGATTTCCATCAAAAGAAGGATGGCCTTCTGAGGAACCAAACAGAGGAGTGAATGGTTTCTAGTGAATGAAATTCAGGATTTTAAACCCGGTTCATTTGCAAAAACCCTAGTAAATCTCATCCATCAACGTGGCATGATCTCAATCCACATCGCCAGGATCGATGACTAGAGATCGATGTCCAATAGGAACGTGTACTCTCTCACAATACAAAATTTATTAATTTATGGAAGATTAAATGCGAATAGATGTAGCTAAGTACTATTGAAATCATTTTCGTGATTGACTGAAAGGAAAAAGTTAAGAGATGTAATATGAAGATCGTAATAGCTCGAATTTCCATAAGAAATGGTAGGTCTTGAAATAGATTTCAAAATGTGGTAATGACACTTGGAAGGGAAAGTACAACACGTAAAATCTTCTCGGGCCCGAAGTAAATGAGGGGTTAATTCCCTACCTACAATGCTCCATATGGCGTTAATGAAATTGGGAAATGAAACTTAAAATATTTTATCATTTCCAATTTAATTCTAAAATTCTAATTTGGGTACAATATAAAGTTATAACAATGGGTAAATTATATACTTAGGAGAGCAGAAGGATGTTATTGTATGGGGGTTTAAAAACATGAATAGGTGTTATTGCTTAAGCCAATCCTGAAGTATGGTGATTAGAAAAGTAAAGTACCTTGGATGGGTTAGGTATATTTAGAAAAGTAAATTGTTAAGGAACCTAACTAATGATAATTAGTTCAAATGTATAAACGTTGTAGAAAAAAAGAAGATTAAGTTAGGTTAATAAAGTTATAAAAGAGGGTTATACATGTAGAGGATGAATTGAATAAGGTAAGGTGTTATGTGAAACTAATGTAAAAGTTTTGATAGACTACACAAATCCGTTGAAGATATTTAAAGTTGGAACCGTTAACTCTATAGAAATTTGGGATTATATCCTGTATACATAGCACTAAGCCCAAGAATGATATATATACATAGTAGTTGTATACGAAACCTTTTTGGTTAGGAAATCAATTAGGAATACTACCATACAAGCTAAGGAATAAACCCTTGTTATTAAAAAGGAGATTTTAAAATCTTAAGTTGATGTCATGGGTTTCTTATCTAGTACTTTTATTAATGATCAGTAAAAGGATGGCATATTATTATGGAAAATGAAGAACTTAATAGAAACATAAAATATCGTGTGAGGGTTGTGAAACATAACCCCCTATTAAGTTATGACTAGATGTCGATGTGTAACATGGCAGGTGATGTGAATTATAAAAAGAGATGAGTTAACCTATCAGTTTCACAATTATTATCGAGAAAGAATATCTCTAAGAAGAATGTTATAAATGAGGTTGGACAATTGGATGATCATTCCAACTAGAAATATACATAATGAATTTAGAGAAGAGGTGAAACGAGAAAGATTACAAGCACTTATGTAAGTATAAGTCAATGTAACAAATAAATATTCAAGGTCGAAAGTTGGGATAATAATCATATATATAATTATTATAATGGCTTTGAATTAACACATAATTTCATATATGACCTATGAAATTTAGACTTAGTATATATATGGAATGGTTGTTAAGGAATTTTAAAAGAAAAATTCATATGTAATGTTGACAGTTAGAACCATTACCTGTTGGTAAGGATAATTAAAAATGACATATATATTTAAAAAAAAAAAAAAAAGTTTATGAATTTGAGGGGGGAGAATATATATATATATATATATACATATATTTTAGTCACCTATGGATTTGTAGAATAGAAAAAAAAAATGAAAACAAGGTTTCAACACTTACGAGATATGAATAGATTATTCATATAAAGTGGTGATAAAAGTAAAGATTATATTAAGGGCATCAATATTGGTGTATTAAAAGACTTGTAATTCAATTATATCCAAGTGTGACTAAGGAGATTATAAAAATAAAATGTACGTAAGAAAATTTAATGAAAGTGTAATCCTACGATATCTCAAAGGGACGAGATGAGAAAAACTTTATACCCACAAGATTAAGGGAGAAGGACTAATTCACTAGGGAAAATTGAAAGTGAATTCACCTTAAAGGTTTATAAGTAAAGTGGAATGCCATATTTAATCATATGACTGGAATATTATTACTCTAATTATGGTTAAAGGAGTAGGAAATTTTTTTAAGGGAAAAAATTGGATGTTGGTGTTTGGTAAAGTTACCAGGATGATTTCCAAGCCATGTATATTTAAGTTATGACTAAAGTATTTTGTAATGAGCATATTTTAGTTCATATACATGTAAAATAATGAAGTGGTAAACTTAAATACGAACTATAAATACAATTTAAATAGTTGGGTTAATAATTAATTGGTTTAGTAATGGTGGGCCATTTCATATTAAATAGTGAAATGTGGACTAATTACATTGAATGAATGAATGAAGGAATAAATCAAAAAAAATCTCCCTGGTGAGTTAGCTAGGGTAGAATTGAAAACCTAACAATTGTTTTTTTTTAATTTAAGGAAAAATAATTATGAAAATTATCCTGCATAGATAAGAATCTAATGGAGCACAATTATTTTCCTCAATATATTATAATCCATTTATCAAAGGAACCATGGTATTGGGTTGTAATTGGGTTTTATTAGAAACCATGTGTTGTTTATATAAACTATGGGTTGATTTCTAATGATTAGTGAAATTCACATATAGATAAAATTGGTGAATCATCATTGAAATTTGTAAAGCATGAACATACAATTAAAAGTAAATGCATAAGTTCTGGTGATTCTTTGAAAAAGGGGAAACTGTGTCAAATTTATTTTTGACATTATCAAGTACTAATACTTGTGAATGTGATGAATTATAGTAATTACATATATCACTATAAAAGAAACATGTATTCACACTATAAAATTTTGTTGGTGTAAATTTTATTAAATTTAATTTTCCTGAGTCTTAAATTCAAGGACAAGGAAATAGTGTAAAATCATACAGCTACATACAGGGAGAAAAGAGGATGAGCTGTATTTGGACTTGGGTGTGGGGGAAACCCATCGGATCCAAATTTATTCACGTAAGTTTTGAACTAGTGGATACAATTCATAAAAGAGGTTAGAGAAAAAAATTTCATGTGTGAAGTAAGAATTGAATTATAGACATTATTAACGAGTCTGGTTATTAATAATTAAATTGATTTGCTAACAAAAGAAAACAATGAGAAGGTACTCGAAGTACAGCTATGAACTGAGAAAGGGTAAGCATAACCATGCATATGATACAGTTGTTTTCTTTCATTTATGAGTACTAATGAAAAGTTGTAAAATTGTTTAGCCAAGTGTGTAACAGGAAATTGTACACTCTGGAAACAAGGAGAAAAAAGGTGAAGATAAATCACCTAGAAAAGAAAGAAAAGCTGAACTGGATAAAGTTTTCATGAGGAAAGAATCTCACTGAAAAACAAGAAAGGATAAGTAGTGTACTAAAAGTGCACTAAACTATTATGAACCTGAACGGTTTGACTAATAACTGAATTCCTTGAAATTATTGAAATTCAGAATGTTATTGTGGATTATTAATTATATGTACCTGATATTACTTACATTGGTATGAATTGTGGACAGAAAGAACGGAATAAAAGATTTTCTAGACAGACTTCTTGCAAAGAAGTAGGAAGAAAATCAACTGCATAAGGCATCAGTAAATAGAGTGGAAGCAGGAGAGTACTCTGCTAGAAACTAAGCAAGGACGAAGAAGAAATCTTCGTCAAAGTTGAAAAATCAACGTTAAAGTGTAACACCGAGGAAGGTGTTGGAAAGGGGGGAACTAATGGCTTATAAACTAGCCTTACCCTTGCATATTAAATTTCATGATGTGTTTCATGTCTCCTTGTTGGAAACAAAAAAAATAATAATAATAATTTTTGTACATGATGCTTCTCACATTTTTGATTTGAATGTGATCCAGGTGGAACCAGAAGAGGAATTCCTTCCAGAGTCGCTTCAAATCTGAGAGCGGGAAAAAATTGAATTGCGAAATCGAACAATAGCTAGAGTAAAGGTGCAGTGAAGCACTTTACTGCTGAAAAAGCTACATGGAAAAGAGAAGCTGAGATGATGGAAAAGCATTCATCTTTATTTTCAAAATAAACTAAGTAGATAGTTGTCAACACCGAGGACGGTGTTTGTTTTCAGAGGGGGAATATGTAGCACCCCCAAGTTCTATGCTTTTCAAATTAGACATTTGAACATAAATCCAAAGGGGAGTGGACCCCAATGGATAATTATTGTGTGGATGTGGTTAATTATTTATTTATGAAAAATAAATAAAATATTGTGTATGCAATATGACCAAATGAGAAATTGAGATCACATGCCTAATCCATGAGGTTATGGAAAAGGTAAAGACTTTCCCAAAATCTTTCAAAAATCCTTGAAAGAAATTATTTCTAATTTAGATTTTTGAGGAAAAATCTAAATTCCCCAATGATGAGGAAAGTAGTTGGGAAGAGGTAAAAAGTTGGAAAAGCTGGAAAAGAAGAAAGCAGCTTTAAAGTCCCTAAATAAGGGAAGCCTAGGCAAACAGGAATAAAGCATCCTGAAATTCTGGACGCAGAATTGGAAACAGGCTTTGGGGAGAGCATAGCTTAAATAAGCTTCTCCAGAACAGATTGAGGTTAGTCTGTTGTTGGAGGATCTCAGCTCGGGGGTGAGTTCTGGAGATAAACGAACTCTAAGGTTGGGAGGACTGGTCATAGTAGTGGTATGCATGCATAATTTTGGAGATTATTTTATGACTATATTAATTATATCTGTGTTAAGTATATCAAGGTTATATGCATTGTTCTGTTAGAACTTCTTATTTAAATTTTAGATTGAATGTTTGTTCAGTACCTCATGTAATTACAAGCTAGGTTTAGTAGCTGAAAATTCAGTATGTTAATAGCAGGGAGAAAGTTAAATAAAAACCAAGGGGTTAGTTCCGGGGATTTGTACATTGCAGTAATAAAGGTTAGAGATGATAAATCAATCTGAATGTTTAATCTAATAGAAAAATTCAAGTTGTAGCTTGCTGTCTTTGGAATGAAAAACTTAGTTGATGTGTTGTATAAACAGAACCTTTTAAAGAAACTGTAACCAATAACAGCAAGTAGGAAACAACTAAGTCTGTGATAGAAGTATGGGTTTCAGTATAACAGCGGTACTACAATGGAAAGAATTGTAGAATTAAGAATTTAAATTGTTCTATTACATGGAAGTTTAAATATATGAAACCATAAGTTAAATCATAACTAAGTACGAGGATCTGAAATTAGGGAGTCTAAACTATCAATTTCGGTATTCATTACTTCCATTTGATTGAAGCAAGATGATCTATATCCTAGTTTTTCCAATGGAAGATTTTAATATGCACCAGAGTTTCAAATATGTTGAATATTTGTAACAATAAAATAAGGGAAGAGTCCTATTGAAAATCTACTTGTGTGATAAAAGTATGTGTGAGGGAAGATTGTAAGCATATTGAAACACTGGGAAAAGAGCATCTACCCACCTTCAATATAAACTGCCGAAAAAGTAGTTGAAGCAACGAAGGTTAAATGATATAGATAGATGTATATGTGGATGTATACCTCTATACAAAGATGCTGAAACTTTATAATTATAGATGCTGGAAAGTCTATAAGGTTTGCAAAATGGAAAGTTTGAGGAAGGGCCTATTGGTCAGTTAGAGTTGGACAAAACTCTGAAGAACTGACCTAAGAAATATATACATATATATGTAAGTCAACTAGATTGACTGATTAGAATTGAGAAAATTGCTCATGGGAATTCTTATCTTCGCCCTACTGCCTATAATTACTAAGGAGAAATTTAAATACCGGATAAAATTATGGACTTGTAATTGATTCAACAGAAAAATTTTGGATGTTATCTGGTGCATAATGTAAAGTATATCTGAGTTAATGTTATGTGGATAAGAAGCTGGGTATGGGAGACATGACAAAATAATCCTGAGAAAGGGACTTGAACCCAAGACCTCTATTCTCATAAACTAACTTCTCAGAAAGTGAGATAGTAAAAGGATTTTGTAATTGTTTGAAAGGAGGAAGGTTTTTTTTTTTTTTCTTTAGTGTGCGTGATTTTTCCTACACAAAAATCACAAACTATGAGGAAAAAAAAATGCAAGCCTTATGGCAGAACGTTAGATTTTTGGTTATCCTTGCTGATAACTACCTATTTTTTCACTATTTTTGATTTCCCAAGATCACACAAAGACGTGGGGAAAGAGCATACGTAGCAAAAAAAATCCCTTCTTCCTGTTTCTGATTTGCCGAGATCGCACATAGCGTAGAGAAAAGAGCATACACAAAGAAGAGGGTATAGATCCGGAAAATAAATAAAACCTAAAAAATGAAATAAATAGAGGGAACTTAAATATTCAAAACTATTAACAAATATAATTGCAAAACAGAGACTTTATACCTCCAAATCTAAACTGACTTAACTTGGGCAACTGGAAACCTTTTCACATGACACGAAAGACGTTCCTCATTGTAACAGAGGCTCCAGACACAACAGAGTTCCAGAGGCCCAAAAAATACCACCATAAATAATATATCTAGTGAAAAGTAGTCACATGCAGTCAAAATTGGCTTCAGATTTGGATCAACAATGGATGCAGCCTTCAAAATAGCTCTGATACCATGTAGGAGTTTACAGGGTAAGTTACGTAGATAAAAAACTAAAGGTCACCGCTCACAAACAAATCACAAATCAGTACACCAATATAATCACGTGGTTAAAACCCTCAAAGAGGGAAACAGTCCACAGCCTGAGCCAACACAGCCACTTCATGCAATTTATTAATATAAAAATAAAATTTACGTATGTTTCTCTCATAAATGGTTACCGGAAAAATGAGCCTCCATGCTATATAAATAGAGATCATGGACCAATCAGGTGTTAATCCATGGATCAAGTTTCGTTAATACCGAGGAGAGAGTGAACTATCGGATCACTGAAAATTGTGACCGTGATCCAGGTGGATATCGGTGGCCTCCCACCTATTCCATTTGGACCCGCAGCATCAATTCTTTCAGTTTTTCAGCTTCAGCACAGCTTACTATTTATAGCAGGTTTTCGGGTCCTGCACACCCGGAGCCGTTTTGGGGCATTAATAATCCAGGGGGATATTGGTGGCCACCCATCGAGTCCATTTGAACCCCCACCATCAGTTATTTCAGTTTGTAAGTTTCGGCACAACTTACTATTTTTAGCAAGCGAGTCTTTAAACTTCCGAAGCCATTTTGAGGCCCTAAACGACGTTTTTTGGGAATCATTTTACTAGCGAATTTCATGGAATGAAATTCGTCCAGAAAGTTGTGGTCCTCGGATAGATCTTTCTAACGAGTTATTGAGCGTGTCAAACGGAGATCGGATGCCAAAGTTACACCCCCGGGAAGTTGAACCACCAATTTACCCAAACGGGCACCCACAGTTTTGGCGCCTCATCTCCTACGGTTAGGTTTTTGGACGTTTCGGATTCTACATTGCTTCTCAACAATAACAGCCGGCCGAGCCTCAGCTGTAAGAGAGTTCAAAATGCTCACCACACATCACTTCGCAGATTATAACCGGACTAAGGCCTTGAAATACACATCTCTATCATGTCCGCATTGTAATCATTATAACACAGCCTGCATGAACCACATCTTCTTCTCTGTGATACGCCGCCGCATTCCTAGGTCATCTATTTTTATTAGTGTTTGTAATAGGCCTCGCGAGTCACTGTAACATTGGTTTAGAGGGTATGCGTACGCCAGCATTCTCTTCTCGTACATGTCAACGCCTTGTGCTTGTCACGCAGGTTAAAGCTTATTGCAGTCATTCTTTTATTAATAAAATGAAGCATTATTTTCGCTGCATCTCTGTATATATGGTTATATCTATGTTATGTTGCGTTCCTGCGTAAAATCCGGATCAGACCGTTAGATTATAAGTTACAAATTTACATAGTAAAGAAACACACTTTACCTAACTCTATATTAGACTAAGTTATTCTTAACTATTTCCTGTGTCAGAATATCGTAATATTTTCAGCTCAGGGAGGTCAAGATAGTGGTGAGTGTAATGACCATACTCACCATAGATCAAACAAGAGTGGTTTGTTCAAAGAATTGGCCTTTTGTTCTACCTTTGGGAGTTTCTTGGTTCATTCTTTTTATTTCTATTGGAGTTTCCTCCAACCTGATATCACAGAGAGCATCGTTGATTGTTTCTCCCCTGCCTAGGATTTTCCTTAGGCTTTTTTTTTTCCTTCTCTCATAGCTACGTTAGGAGCATGATTTGGATTCTCCTCATTGTATGGTTAGCGTGGTTGGTTTTGAAAGGGTTTCAAGAAGTTCACCTGTCCATTATTCTGCATGGATCGTTCTTATGCTGGGGGCTAGGCATATTGTTGTCCCTGGTTTGTAAATGGTTGTTGGGGGGAGCTCTTCCATCAGCATGTCTATCTACGTACTGGGTCTCCTGAGCAAAAGGATAGGGTCCACCATGCTGATGGTGATATGATGCCGCTCTACTAGTCAAATTTTGCGGAGGCATGTGATGACTTTGGTGGCTGGGTTATGGTATGTTCTAGGTAGAATCATAAGTGTAACTAGGGTATCGAACGTTGCTGCTTAGGTGAATTTAGGTCAATGGCACAATTAAACCTGCTGCAGAGTTTGCCATGCCTGGAAATTCTTTGTAATTTTATAGGCACATGGCGTTCGGCAGGATATTGTAAATATACCATGACTGCATATAAATCAGCTCGATTTTTTGGACCTTATTGATGGTGTCCTCTTGGGATATGGGATTATTTTGTGCCACATCCTTTGAAATCTCTGTGGTTAGAGTTTTGAGGAACAAGTCTAACAAAACTCAATCACCAAGGTTGAATTTGCACAAAATACGACGTCGCCACCATTCGTGGAGATGGTCCGAGATATGGATGGCGGGGGTTTGCCTAAAGTGGGTCAGTAGCTCCATTTTGGAATCGTGGTGGATGGGTATCTAAAAATAGGTCAGGAACGCAGTAGAGATGGCGCTAATGGTTCCATGTGTTGCAGAGGGCTTCTCCACATACCATTTCATTGCTACTCAGGTTAGAGTAGATTGAAAAAGTCTTAGTCGAATAGTATCATCAACGATGTTATTCGACAAACACCATAAGTGAAAAGTAATAATGTGACTTCTGGGATCTTCCACTTGCTTCACTAAAAATTTTGGAATTTCCGAAGGGAGCTTTGTGGGCATGGGAGGCCATATTGGGTTGTGTGCAATGGGGTCATTTGTCAACTCGATTAAATTTGGTAGATTTAACGAAGCTGGAAAAGGTGACTGCGAGGTTGTAGCCATTACCACTTGTGAAAACACAATGTTCTGGTTAGGAATATGGTTTTTTTGTGATGTACCCTCTTGTGCATTCACTTGGCTTCCCGAATGGGTAGCACCCCTCTACCTGCTAGGGGTTGTGGGAGGAGTGGTGTGTGATGACCCTATGGAAGTGTTCACCAGTGTGGTGTTGGGAGACCTCTGAGGGTTCCCAACTAAATATTCCATAATAAAGGATGAACCGATAATGGTGGTCATGCTTCGAATTTGACGCATAAATGGCGCAAGACCTGGAACCCCTCGTGGTAATGGGGGGAGGTCCAAAAGGCATCTAGATCGACGAGGTCCCATTGGATTCCTTCTGGCATCAACTAGGTGTGGTTTTGTAAATATTTGAGAGGATAGAGACTATAATCAAACCAAAAATATTATCGCATACATAAAACAAAGTGAAAATAAAATAAATTTTCTCTTTAGATTAATCCTATGTGATCAGCCAATAAAAAAAATATATGGTTTTTTATTGTTTGTGTATGATACTCAAATCCTAGAAGACTTAATCATCCTCACATGCTCAAATGTAACTAGGCCTTGATAATATATCTTGCGAATGCTGGCACAACATATTGAAATAGTTGGCGAAACATCCAGTCAACCGAAGAAAATCCACCATGGTAAGGGTAGAGGATCTAGTGCTCCGTGCACTGTCATCTATAGGGAAAGGATGCCCTAATTTTCACCACTAAGCACCCCTGTCCCACGTGAGTGTTCAAATCTTGGGATTCTTGGTAGTTCAGCTACCAGTACTAAGTATCGGTCGGTTTAGGTAGCCCCAAATAATACCGCACGCACTGGGACTGAGCCTAACCCCCTTTGAATCAGGTCTCTACTGCACTTGGGTTTTCTTTTCTATAGGCTGATAGGAGGATTTGAAATTTCCCTAAACAGTCAACTTCTATGTTTCAAGATGAAGACTAACCAAGGTGGCTTATTAGGTGCCTACCCCCTTGGTCCTAACTTAGACTATAAATTCTTTTGTGGCCCATGTGGGGAAAATTTAGTGAGTTTTGTTAAGTTAGTTTTAGGTGTATTTACTTTTCTTGGGGTGTGGATGTGTGTGAACAAAAGGTGACCAAGTAAATAGTTTTAACGTGTGGATATGTGATGGTACTTTTCAAAATCCCCTTTTTAAACTATGTTTTGTTGTTCCTTACTCAAAATAAAAACATGCGTGGATATGGGGCGCTTTCAATTTTTCCTAGTTAATCTATATGATCAAATACATGGAGATGGTGAGTTGTCAATAGAGAGTGTTCATATGCTTGCCTAGGATCACTCGAGGGTGCAAAGGAAACATAGATTACTTGCTCTTCTACTAACAATTTGATCATGGTCCCGGAATCCTACTACAAAAATTGAACTAAAATATTGACTTTTACACTAGAAAAATGAAATAGAACTAGCTAATCATGCATGGACTTGAGCCACTTACTTTGGCTAATTAGCTAGGTGGTTTGGTACCTAAATTCGTAAAACATAAATTATTTCGGAATGCAAGTTAATTTTCCCCATACTTAAACTATGTGTTAACTTTGAAAAAATCAACTTGAAATAAAACCAACACCTTAACTACTGATGTAGTTAATGAAACCATTGGTAGGAAGACCTATTCCTTCTAAAATATTTTAGACAAGAATACACAGATGGAGAGAAAGAAAAAATAAAATTGGAAAATCTCCCATTAAACCAATTATGTAGTAGTATCTTTCAGTAGAAATTAATATTACGGATATGCAAATTCATAATAAGTTGTAACCGATAAACACCTCATACTTTAATTCAACCCGTGAATAGATTAAAAAATTAAATTGCAGTTCCCAGTCAATTTAATCAAGATAAACAAGCTATGAATTATATATACAACCAAATCCATGGATGCTATGTCCAATTACATGAGCATATTACATGTTGAATAATATATACATATGTATGGTTTTCCCAAACCTTTTTAAAACAAAGAAGTTTCCAACAACGCAAGAAAGAATCCATAATAGAAAAAAATATGTAAAATTTTCTTCATAGTCCCTAAGTAAATCACTTATGAAGGAAATCTTCTATATGATTAACTTCATGTACATATTAGTTAACCATTCTACTATGGAGTCCACCTAAACAACCAATAACGACTACAAATACACATCTTATATGATTTGAGAAAAAAAAATAGTTCTCATCCTGTATATGAGGTCAAGAAGTTCACAACAAATAATTTAATATGCAATTATGTTCCTCTAGAGAAACTCACACTAAAAAAAAGAATAAGGAAAATATTCAAAACTCATCCAAATAAAAAAATAATGAATATTAATGAAGTCTCCCGAAGTAAACACGAGCCACAAAACCATCATGGAAGAGAGGAACAGATAACTAACCTCTTGTCATTCAAAATAAAATTAGTCTAGGGGGTACTATTCAATGGACTGCCACATGTGCAGGTGGTCACTGGAGGGTGTCACCATACCTTTGAAATAATAGAACATTGAGTCAATAAAACCGCTAGCCAGTTTAAAGTAACAAAAATAAAACAATAACCATAATCATATGTGGAAAACCTCAGGCTTTAGCTGAAATAGTTTTGTCCTTACCAATACTTCTGGGGTCTCCTATGCCAATAAAGCACATCTTAATATATTAGGATTAGATAGCTAGACAGAAGGGTATGTGCAAGACACATTGAAACAAAGAAAACTTGTTGTATAAGGGAAACATACCTCTGATCACCAACAACATTTTCGAGCGAAGAAGATGTTGAACAAGGGATTCGTGGGTAGCCATGAGTCATGGCCTGGTTGAGAGAGTATGTATCTATGCCTTGTGGCACAAATTAAGCCATCACATACATTGGACTAGTGGAGGTGAAGTAAATTTGTGGAAAACAAATTGAAAACACTTACTAGAGTGTGGTAAGATATCAACCACCTAGTGAATCCCTACATAACCCATAGGAATCAC
This sequence comes from Pinus albicaulis, assembly GCA_034641835.2. Taxonomy (NCBI): domain Eukaryota; kingdom Viridiplantae; phylum Streptophyta; class Pinopsida; order Pinales; family Pinaceae; genus Pinus; species Pinus albicaulis. The sequence continues at coordinate 185,456,903 of CM076578.1, read as the reverse complement.
ACATGAGTCACATGATAACGTATCACATTGTATCTATGGCGCAAAGAGAAAATAAAAATTTCGCAATAAGATAATTTTACCTGCAGATGCATAGGTGTAATTTGTGGAAGAAAAGAACGCAAGGTTGCGAGTGGACGTTGTTCCATAGGTACGTGGTTCTCCTACAACCTATACAACTAGATAAAACCCTATCAATGAGTAACTCAACCAATTGATACCTATGTAAAATATACTAGCCATTAATTAAATTAATGATGACGAGACACTTACCATGAACTTAAAAGGTCGTCGTTGGGGCTGCAGTTCATGAGTGAGGTCACATCAACTTCCACGTGGACCATCATGTAGACTTTCATCACTGTAGGAAAGAAAATAATATAGCAACATGTATGTCAATAAGCGCTATCTAACCTTGAAATCAAATAGCTACCACCTTCAAATGAGAACTAGGATTCGATTCTCACTCCAATGGGAAAAAAAATGCAGAAGAGTGGTGTGGCGCCATGCCAAGGAGAAATGAATTGAAGTGAGAAAAGGGCTTAGGGTTTAGTGTAAGTGGAACCCTTTGTCACTGTTGGATCACATCCAAAGGATCCAAACCATTGAACATAATCCAAGATGCCCATATGCGGTCCATCTAAAATGTAGGTCAAATGGAGGAGGTGGCATCTATATATTTGAGGCACAAAACCATAGAAGAGTAGAGTAAATTCATCATACGGAAGGGAGAGTGTAAAATTTATTTCGTATGACTATAGTATGATGGACTATCCAACGATAATATGGTTGGTAAAGTTAATGTCTCGGTAAATCGAGGAGCCTGTGGAAATATTTCCAAAGTTTCTAAATGACCTTAAGCCTAGGTTGAAAGGGTTTACGAGCCATTGATATGGCTTTAGTAACCATGACATTGGAATGCCCAAAAACTACAAATTCTCCTATGTACAGTTGTCACTGCAACCAATGTTCTAGGTCATAGCCAGAAAATAGAATTGATAAGGGTGATGGGAGTTGTAATTATGTTATACTATACAATGTGGAAATTAATAATATGAGGAAGAGTAGTTAGTTTGATTAGATGTCTCTAAAAAAGTTGTTGATAGAGAGTGTTGTTACATTAGAGTAATAAACTAATAAACTCAACAAATAAACCCAACAGATAAAAATTATAAATCAAATCTATAGAAATTATAAAATAAATTTTTTAAACCCTAAAATAAACATGGTTTTCCATGGTTAAATTGCATATTAAGACAATTGTTGTCACAATGCGACATTGGACAATGGTTGACCATGATTGACCGTGGATAACCATGGTTAACCATAAACATTGATCATGATGGAAGACATTTTAATCAATTGAATAATATTGATCCCTAGGAATATGAACACTTAGATTAATGATGAAATGGTAATAATATTAAATCCTAGGATTATGAACCGTTAGATTAATGATGAAATGGTAATCGACTCCACAAAAATTAACTAGTTTTAATCAATTGAATAAAATTAAACCCTAGGAATATGAACAATCATATTAATGACGAAATGGTAATGATATTAAACCATAGGAATATGAACCATTAGATTAATGATGAAATGGTATAGACTCCACAAAAATTAACGAGTTCCATAACCTATCTCTATTAGAAATTAATTTTACAAGTTAATTTTTGTTTTTAAAGCAAATCATGGCTATAATATTATAAAATTAGTTAATATTTTTATATGAAAAGTTAGCAACCATTAGCTTAATGAAGTATTTTTGAATTCTATGCAAGCTAGTGAATAATTTTAATTATCTAGATAACTAACTTTTCAAAAACATAAAGAAAGTAGACCGCATTACTTCACCGAAAGAAGTGTTGGAAAATTTTATATTTTTAATTTATGATTTACACTTTTTAAATCAAATTGCAAATTTTGAAAAATTAAATTTATTGATTAATGATTTAGAATTTTTAAATCAAATTGCAAATTATTGCAAATTTTCAAAAATTAAATTTATTGATTTATGATTTAGACTTTTTAAATCAAATTGCAAATTTTCATAGTTAACATTGTACTTTTAATTGCATAAAAAATTATTATTATATTTAAATTTTGCAATCTCACCGATTTCTATACACATTATATTTAAATTTTGCAATCTCACTGATTTCTATACACAATTTCAACCATTCTTTTGAATTAAAAAGAGAAAAAAAAAACTATTGCTTAAATATAACTTATATAGTATTTTTGGCTTACATCCTCGCACCAACATTCCCCCGTTATGTACTCTTCTGTAAATTGGTTTATTTTTCACTTATGAAGCCTTTTATGTAATTGTGCTGGAAAATATACGACTCAATGACTTATCAAAGAGATACTATTTAATTTATCATTATTGTCACACACGAGCCATCAACACAGTTTTAGTAGCATTGTTGTTGATCTCGTTATCGAGCAAACGGTAAAAACAAAACTGTAGCGGAGGTCGGAAACCGAGCTCCTCTCATACTCGAACACCTGCAAGGAATACGTAAAATAAAAGAAAATTATAACCTCGCAGCATAATTCAAACCCATTTTAAATATATATTTTTTAAATATATATATATATATTTTTTCAAGTAATGTTATTTTAAATAAGGTTAAAAAATGTTATTTTTAAAAATAATGTGAAATCATGTTTTTTAAATTATGTTTATTTTGAAATAAAGTTATTATTTGTAGAAGACGAGAAGAGCCAAACCCTGGTGGAGATCAAGAATCGAGCTAACACCTGCAAGGAATGCGTAAAACAGAAATAAATTTTAACCTCGCAACATAATGCAAACCCCTTCTAATAAAGAAAAACGATTTAGGGTCGAAGAGTTACGGAGAGTTTTCACCTGTAACATTTCGAGTAGACATTACTCCGGCCTTGAGATGTTATACATGACATGGTGCAGAGTTTTCCTCAAAAACGGTCACAACGCCAGAAGGAATCCTACAAGACAACCCTAATTTAGTGTTGAGCCTAATAAGTTTGAAATAAATCTCAGACATGAATCAAAGTTAGAGATAGGCAAAGGGTTTTCCTTAGCTATTCTCTCACACACACAAGAATCATCAACACGATTCTAAGAGTGTAGTTGTTAATATTGTTCCGGAGAAGATGAGAAAAAACAAAACGTGGCGGAGGTCGAGAACCGAGCACCTCTCAAACACTATCACCTGGAGGGAAGCACTAGAATAAAAACAAATTATAACCTTGTAGCATAATGCAAACCCCTTTTAATCAACAATAACAATACAGGGTCAAAGAACCATGCATAGTTTTTAGTTGTAATGTTTCGATCAAAGATTATGGTGGTCTTGAGGTATTATACTTGACATGGTGAAGGATATTCCTGCTAGTCGGTCACAACGGTGGCAAGAATCCTATAATACAACCCTAATTTAGTGGTGAGCATAATAAATCTGAAAGAAATATAACACATGAATCAAATTTAAAGATAGGCAGAGGGTTTCCTCGCCTTCGGTATTGTCACACATAGACCATAGACATGAACACGATTCTTACAGCATCGTTGTTAAGATCGTTCTGGAGACGATGGGAAAAATAAAACCCTAGGAGAGGTCGGGAAGGCAATTCGGCTCCATGAGCGAAAAAGTTGAAATGAATGAGTCTCGCCTTCTTAGCCTAGCGGTAAGGAGGTGCAAACCCAACCATGGAGTATCCTGCTAAGCTGTCTCGTTGATGGCAAGAATCCTGCAAGATAACCCTAACTTAGTTCCAAGCATAATAAGTATGAAAGAGATCGAAGACATTAATGAAATTAAGTGATAGGAAGAGGGTTTCGTTGCCTTCAATATTGTGATAGGCAGAGTGGATCCATCAACATGAATCTCGAAATGTCTTTGTTAATATTTGTTTGGAGAAGAAAGGAAAAACCAAACCCTAGCGGATGAGCAAAAGAGTTGACAATAAATGAGTCTCACTTCCTAACCCTAGCATTAAAGAGGTGGAAACCCAACCGTGGATCTAGGATACCACCAGATGTAAGGCCACAATCACCTCTTAGTCCTTGACAGATCCGAATTGATTATTTGTCCACCCTAGCATCTTATATAAGGAGGGTAAGGCTTAGTCTTTGAGCATTAGTTGTTTATCGGTTATTTGAGTCTTTGTGTGTGCTTAGAGTCGGAGTCTGAGTTATTCCTGCTCTGCATCTACGAGTTTAATCTCGATCTGCTTGCATCACGAAGATCAGTTCCAAGTCTGGAATCTGATCTAAGAAGCCTTCGCATCAATGTGCTCGGCACTGGTGAGAACCTGAAGTGGCGAGATCATTAGGTTGAGTCTGTGTGATTATTTTGAGTGATATATTTTCTTAGACAGAGTGTGTATTCAGCCAAGAAGCCTCTAGAACGTTATCTCATATATTAAGAATGCTGATACAGTCAATCTCTGGAAAGAAATATGAGTCGAGAAGATTCATGTAATAAAACACTAATATTAATAAAGAGAAGAAGTTTTCCACATCTTTGAGTAGTTGAAACTCTGAGCTTTATTTTTTTTGTTGAGGTAGTATCTGTCTCTCTTTGTTCACTTGAGGTTCGCTAGAGGTTCGCCAAACCACCGAGGGATGCCAAGGCTCTTGAAGGCAGGACGTTGTGTTTAAGCCGTTAGTGCGAGACAGTGGGAGTAGGTTCCTGTATGGGTTCGTGTAAAGGTTCTTGAAGAGATCAAAGACACAGAAAAGACTCAACAAGGCTAGTTAGCCTGTTGTTGCTGTTGCAAGCTTCGATCAGTGAAGCCCCTGCGTAAAATTGGTATCAGAGCGAGAAAGACAGTCTGGTTCAAGTAAGGTCAGTACACAAAATCATCCTCACTTTACTTGAAGATATAATGGACTCTTTCAGAAAGTCAATTTCTTTCAGAGAATTAGATGAGAAAGAAAGAGCAGAACAAGATCCCCTACGAGATATGTTTGCTACTGCTTCCAGTAGAGTCTTGAATTCATTTGAGTTATTTTATGAAGAAACTGAACCATCCACAAGATGGAAACTCCTAAAGATCTCTGCTTCTCAAGTCTATGTCGATATGTCAGCCTTTAACCTTAAAGCTGCCACTAGGATCTCTATAAAGGAGTCAATCAGTTCCATTCAAGAAAACTCAAATTGTGTACGGTCTTTACCCCTTCTTGACCAGAAACAACGTCACGCAGAAGCTAGAAAGTTAGATACAAAATATTTGCATTTGGGTTGTATTAGAGTTGGAATCAATACTCTCACTCACCAAGGGTTAGACACCTATGTCCTAGCCACTGTGAGAAACCTCACACATAATAAATATACGAACAAAATAAAAAATTAATGCCAATTCGAGAATACCAAGAACTTTTGTCTAAGGTTCGAGAGAATTCGATTCAAGGTGTAACGCTAAGCAAACAAGAAAACAAGTCGCACAATGTGATAATAATTTCCCACTGCTACAACTGTAAGGTAACTAGTCGAATAGGTAGCTAACGAGGTAGATATAAGTTGAAATAATAGAAATAAACTCCACTTGCAAATGGTAGTGTGATGGTTAAAATCCTTTAAACGTAAGGTTTATCATTGTTCCTCCAAGGGAACAAAAAATAGTAGTGTTGTCAGGGCAGTTAACGTTTTCAGCTTAGAACAAGTTAACACTTCAAAGAATAGAGATGAAAACCAATGCCTTGTCTTGTGTAAAATGATGTTATTTTTTTTAATAAAGTTATTTTTTTAAACAAAGTTATTTTAAAAATATTGCTATTTTTTAAATAATGTTATTTTCTTTTTAAATAATTATAAGTTATTTTTAAATAATGTTTTTTAATGTTGTATTTTTTAAATAATGTTGTTTTTTTATAATGTTATCTTTTTTAATATTGTTATCTTTTAAATCATTTTACCTTACGTAATGTTATTTATCAAATAATTTTTTTAAAGGGAGGGAATAAGATTCTTTGCTCATTAACTGTCTAGAATAATGTTATTGTTATTTTTTAAATAATATTATTTTTTTCAATAGTGTTTACTTACTCTCATACTTTAAATAATGTTGTTTTTTTATCAAATAATGTTTACAAGAAAAATAATGACTTGAATACAATGACGTGATGGTATGGTTACTTCATTTTTGTTTTTTCTATTGAATATGTTTTCCTTGCATTATTAACTTTTTTGTTTTTTTTTATTGAATATTTTTTCATTATTCTATTATTGATTTTTTTTGTTTTTTCTATTGAATATTTTTTCCTTATTATTATATCATTGACTTTTTTTTTTTTTTAATATTTTTTCCTTATTTTTTCTTGGGCTATCTGCTTCACTTGATCTAATGATGGGATCTTGGACACTACAAGAGCGTCCACACCATTGGCTATTGTAACTCGGAGTATCACTTGAATCATTTCGACCGCTTTAATGTTGTTACTCCTCGTCTCATTTTGAAGGTTGACATGTTTAATGAAAGTTGACATGTTTTGAATGTTTAGAGGCTTAGTATCTACATAATCAATATAAAGGATATTTGTTAGTGTTATTTTTAATTCGTTGTGACTATTTTATAATTGGAACTACTCGTCTCTGTCATGTGTGATTTGAGCGATGATTGATGCTTGGGTTGTAGGGCATTTCATCTAAATTTGGAATTATTTCATAGAAATCGGATTGATTCCTTGAAACTTATTCAAGAAGATTTAATTAGGGGTCTATTACGGGATCTATATGGCCATTTACTGGAGCGGATTGATTCCAGGAAATTTATTCAAGTAGTCTGAATTAGGTATTTGTTACAAGATCTATATTAGGGGTTTGATGTTGATTATATGTTGTGTTATGTTTAAGTAGTCTGAGTTCATTTGGAATTAAGACTGTCTATGCCTGACTTTGGAAAGAATTGGTCCTTGGGCTGCATGGTAAATATATTCCTCTATATTGTGAGCTGATCATAGAAAGTAGAATATTCTCTGGAATATTATCAACTAACAACCATCCAGTCATCCGACGAAATATCGCAGGTCTATAGATTTAAAACTCTATTTCTGTACTTTGTAGTGTTGGATATATTTTTTCATTCAACACCACAATATGCAGCCTTAGGTATAAATAATGTTGTAACTTTTAGTCTTGTCTATTTATATTTCAGTTATATATCCGGATTCTACGCCACACTCTACTACCTTAGGCATAAATTGTGTAGGTCAATGGATTGAAAGGTGGTCGATTAGAGGGCATTTTGAGGTCGAATGCATCGTCCACGAGGTTTGTTGTTAATCTTTGATAGTTTTTTTTAGTTTAGTATAGGTTTATGTGCTCTGTTTGTTTGAGCGGTGCAAGTTTTTAATGTGAAACTGAGGATGAGCATGGTAATACGTCTGGATTAGTGATATGTGTTTTTCTCTAATGTCTAGTTCTTCCTTGAAAACATAGTCGCCATATTTTCCTATTACATATAATACTTCATTAGGCCAGTATCTGGAATTTGTTATAGATAATACTTCTATTTGACCTTAGTACCACAAACCTATTTCTACTTGTATTTTTGCAAGTCCAACATGTCACACCTCCCGTTGAAATTTTTTTTTTTTTTTTTTTCTTCTTTGGGATCGTATTATTACTTAATAACACCCAATATACCTCATTGGTAGTCCTGGTATTCCCCAGAATACCTTAACCTTAGTCTCTATAAGTTATTCACTTTGTTATGAATAAGATTCTACCTTTCTCTCTCTTTTCCTAGTAGTATACAAACACTACTTATAAAATACCTATTTCACTGTTACCTACACCACTATACACTTCATGTATAGTCTCTGACCTTACAAACTTTATTATGCACATGTATTTATATCATGGGATATTTCCTCCACATAATGTAGGTGCAATTGTTATATATCATGTTTACCACATATAATTAACTTATATTTAATACATACTCCCACTATGTATATATATATATAATAATCACCATATATATGGGTAATACCTATACCCTTGGTATATGACATCTACATGTAGATATATATATATATATATACTCAAATCAGGAGTTTGAATGATCGTAATCATGCATTTCCTCTATATAAATATAATCCATATTTTATACTTTAATAAAAGTGGTCCCACGCACTTCTAGACCCGTATATATGTATATAAAACATCTCGTTTCCTCAGACCTTATTGACTCGGCGTATTCGCTTATATATACATATATCTTATAAAATGTATACCATCCATCGTGGTGTTGACCACTCAATTGAACGTGGACTGTGATTGTAATACAAAATGCATATTTAAATAACTTTCAAGGACGTATGTAGAGTTGTATACCCGTGTGCCCTTTACGCTCATAGGGTTTTCCATTGTTCGCACCGAATATCTGAGTATCGGTCGGTGCCTCTCGGGATTATTATGTGCCGTTTGAATTTCTAATCCTGACGTGTACATCGCTGATGCCTTGTTTATTTTCGCGGAGGTGACTAAATTTATAATGTTTTTGTTTCCCATAAACCATTTCATGTAATGATAAGTCAGACCTACGTCTCGGCGAAATTGCGCTCTCCACTCATCCGACTCATTTATCATTTTGATTCTAATTGCATTCGTGTATTTGCGGGGACTTCATACGAGGAGGGTATACCCCGTAAACTCTTTTTGTTTAATATATGCAGGTTGTACCGTGTTCAGGACGACAGAGTTTTACGTCTGACTGGGTTTCTTTCTACTGGGATGGTTTTTCAGGTAGGGCGGCGTTGCTTTCCTGAGAAGACGGTACTTTCTTCCAGCGTAACTTGCTACCTACTCTACAGAAATTGACGGTTGGCTGGCTACTTGTCAATTCTTGCCTGCTACCAGTACTAAGCCGGCTTCTGTTTCTGAACGTGAAATGGTTCCAGGGTTGCTCCCTTACCTTCACGCATGCAAGGTGTACTATTTTCCCCTACCTTCTCTGCGCCCTTCTCTATCACCTGGTACTCGCCCTGGACGTGGCAAGGTTTTCCCAATCGACCACAAGATTTTCGAATTTTTATGGGGCAGTGTGTTTAGGGTTTCGGGACCTTCATTTTCTTTTTAAATTGGGAGATTTATGCCGAGTTATGCCTCTGTCTTACGGCCATGTTCCTTTTTACTCTGGCTCAGAGTTTTCAGTTGCTATGAAGGGCTGGATTTCCGGCCAAGCAGGATCGAGCGTAAGGTTTTCTTGTTTTTTTTTTTCCTGCGTTGCATCGTTTGGGTGGCTTATGGCTTTCATGGCCTAAGTTAAATCCTGTGTTCTGGTTCTTTTTTTTTTTTTTTCAGAGGGAGATAATCTCAGCCAGTTTATTGAGCGAATCTCTATCCATATATGGATATATGTGTGTTGTGCTCTGTTTACCATTCTCACTACGCTAGGCTATACATATTTTTTTTTTCTTTTGCATAGTTGTTCGAGATTGTGCTGCTATAACCCTAGGGTTTATCTTACCATCTTATCACGCATCATCGAGTAGCCATCCATTATCAGGCTGTTTCAATGTATTATTTCCGCGTACATTGTTAATCTATTTTTGGTTTTCTGTCTTTGGTTTCCAGAGTCCCTGACAGGATAATACGAGGTTCGGCGATCAGTATGGTTAGCATTCACACTGTCGGCGTTCTGGTTTATCCGGCCAGTGTATAAAGTAACGCGGCACAAGGAGGAAACCCCAAATCACATTAGCAGGTAACCCAAGTTTGTGCTGACAGTGGCAGAGGTTGACGCCTCAGATTTATAAATTTGTGTTTTCATTTGAAGGATAGTGTTCATACTCCACCGTGAAACATTTAAAGCTCATGTCAGGTTTCCTTTGGTAGGTTTTATTTTATATCTCTGTGTTGAAACTGACGAAATCATTCCGATTTACATTTCTTACACCTACGTAGTTTCACTAACTCGATTCATGGTTTCTAGATCATATATTAGTCCGCGCATTTGTTATTTATACATTTCAGACTGACCCAATTTCGTTTCAGAGAGATTGAGTGTCGGCATGATAACTGATTTGCCGTCCCTGGTCTTCTGCGCGTAGGGTTCATAATGTGTTTATTAGTGCAGGTGAACATGCCGAATAATAACATTTTAATCTCACCTAAGTCGCCGCATATAATCATTAAACTAAATTGCACATTCCATTCCAATGAATGTTTACAGTGGGATGCCTTTATTTGAATTATGTCTGCGTCTCTTATAATTACGACAGTCATATTTTATTGTAGTTTGACTGCATAACAATTCGTTTCGTCATATATGAATTTACATATATATATCTCACTTTAATGTATATGTCGATGGCTCGTTTCATCTATATAAGTATTAACTTTGTTTTAATGTTTCTTGTTAATAGATATATAAATCGTTTTCATATGTACATAGAGTACTCATATATCTAAAATTTCTTGGCGATCACATGTTAACTTTTTCTATTGGTTAAGCGCTAGGGCACGCTTGAAAATTTGGAACCATATACATGTTCACAACAATTATTGTTTATTATGTTTTAGACCTATCATAAATAATTAGCCCTAACATGTATTTGAACGTTAGAGCTGCACTTAACACTCAAGATACATTATATTTGTTATGAATTTGGTAATACTTCTATAGTATATCTTCACTATTTGGTTAAATAAGAGTGTCTATTATAAAGTCCTCATTATAAAGTTCTATTTTTCTTTTGATGTACACATATAAGCATCCAAAATGCTTAACTAAAGAAATTTAATTATTAATTAAGCCCTTTGCTATAATAATTGTTCTTCCATTGCTTAGGATGGAATTCAAATTGCAATGTACACCTTTAATTGTTATAACGACCAGATAGAGTAGAAATACTCTTTTTCTTTACCATTTCGAATATTGTATTCTGATATCTTACTTTCAGCTGGTTATATTTATACTATGCATATTTCAATGCTGTTACACTACTTTCAATTTTTAGCATATCTACAAGCACAAAATATACTAGTTGTGTATACAGGAACAATATAATATTCAATGATTCATGGGGAATAAGTAACTTCAGATTTAAACCAATCCTTGGTTTAGAGATTTTGAAGTTTCTACCCTATGAACTTTCTGGTCTACAACAAAAAAAAATCTGGAAGGTGAATGCCTAAGGATAGATTCTGTTAAATGTAGTACCAGAATTTCTCGTTGTCATGAAATTCAATTTTATATGTAACCACTTCATACTGTAATAAGACATAGTAACAAGAAATTCAGAACATACCACAAAATCTGCAAATTGACCAACCTCCCAACCTTAGAATCCTCTATATCTCCCAGGATTCACCCCCGAGCAGAGATCACCTCCTAGCACAGATCAACCTTTGATCTGATTAGGAGCAACTTATTTAAGCTCAAAATTCCCCAAAGCATGTTTCTAATTCTACGTCCAGAATAGCAGGATGCTTTCTTTCCTGTTTAGCCTAGGCTTCCCATCTTGGGATTCTTTAAAGCTGCTTTAAGCTTTTCCTCAGCTTTTCCAGCTTTTTCTCACCTCTTCCCAACTACTCCTCTTCATTGGAGAAATTTAGATTCCTCCTCAAATCTAAATAAATTTCTTTCAAGGATTTTTGAAAGATTTTTGGGGATTTGTTGCCTTATCCATCCTCATGGATTTTGGCAAGTGATCTCAAATTCTCTTTTTTGGTCAAAATGCACAATCATTTTATTTATTTCCTCAAATAAAATATTCAAATACATTCACACCATACTCATCCCTTGGGGTCCACCCCCTTAGGATTAAAGTTCAAATGTCTAACTTTTAAAAATTCAACACACAAATTGGGGGTGTTACATATTCCCCCTCTGAAAATAAACACCGTCCTCGGTGTTATTATTCAACTACTAGAGTTCATTTAAACAAAAATGGATATCTCTCCATCATTTCAGCTTCCCTTTCCCAAGTGGCTTCTTCAGCAGTAAAGTGCTTCCACTGCACCTTTACTCTGACCACTGTTCTGTTTCTCAATTCAATTTCTTCCCGCTCTAATATTTGAAGCGGTTCTGGCAGAAACTCCCCTTCTGGTTCCACCTGTACAACATTCCAATCAACTATGTGAGAAGCATCATGTACATATATTTTTAATAATGAAACATGAAATACATTATGCACTCTAACATGGGGTGGTAAGGCCAGCTTGTAAGCCACTGGTCCCACCCTTTCTAACACCTCAAAAAGCCCACAATATCTAGGAGCCAGTTTTGCACAACTTCCTGCATAAAGTGTGCTCTTTTTGGGTTTGATGCGCAAATACACATGATCCCCCACTTTGAATTCTCGGTGCACCCTTTTCTTATCAGCATAGCTCTTCTGTCGGTCTTGTGCTGTCTTTATATTTCTTTGTATTTGTTTAACAATTCTTTCCATCTCTTGAAGTGCATCTAGTCCCAACACCAGTTTATCCTCTGGTTGACTCCAGCTCAAGGGAGTACGGCACTTCCTCCCATAGAGTGCCTCAAATGGACTCATCTTAATAGAGGATTGGTAGCTATTATTATAGGCAAACTCAGCTAGATGCAGATACTCTTCCCACTTTGATGGTCTATCCATCACATACATTCGCAGCATATCCTCCAAGATTTGATTCGTCCTTTCTGTCTACCCATCTGTTTGAGGGTGATAGGCAGTACTAAAATTCAGCTTAGTCCCCATCCCTCCAAACAACCCTTTCCAAAATGCTGCTGTAAACTTGGCATCTCGATCTGAGACAATTACTTTGGGAACTCCATGAAGCCTTACTATCTCCTTCAGGAAAACATTGGCTACTTGAGCTGTTCCGAAAGTAGATTTCACTGGTATAAAGTGAGCAGCTTTTGTGAGAGTGTCTACTACTACCATCACAGAATCATGTTGATATTTAGTCTTGGGTAATCCTGTTATAAAATCTAGGGAAACTGTGTCCCATTTCCATTCTGCAATTGGCAAAGGATTTAAAAGTCCTGCTGGATGTTGATGTTCAACCTTGACCAGCTGACATTCCATACACTTACTTAGATACTCTGCCACATCTCTCTTCATTCCTAGCCAGAACAACTTCTTCCTCAAGGCTGTTAACATCTTTTGATATCGGGGATGTCTTGCATAAGGTTGCTTGTGATATTCATCTAGAATTTCTCTTTTCAATGACTCTATATTCGGAATATACAATCTGTTTTTGAAATAGAGAAGCCCTTTTTGGTCTTTAGTGAAATCATTTTTATCCTTTTTATGTAGTTGCACCAAGAGTGCTTCATAGTTGGGATCTTGAGTTGCTGCTTTTCCCACCAATTCCTCTATCTCCATCTGGGCACTACTCCCAATGCTGGTTAAATGTTGACAAGCATTCCTACTTAAGGCATCAACAACTTTATTTTCTTTTCCCTTGATATGTTTTATGTCCATATCAAATTCACTTAGAAAGGACGGCCATCTAGCTTGTCTTGCATTCAGGTCCGTTTGGGAAAAGAAATATTTAAGGCTAATATGATCAGTCATCAATGTGAACTTCTTCCCCAGCAGATAGTGCCTCCACATTTTTAAAGCATGAACAACAGCTGCAAATTCCAAATCATATGCACTATAATTCTGTTCATGTATTTTCAGTTTCCTAGATTCATAGGCAATGACTGAATTTTCCTGCAACAGGACTCCTCCCAGCCCTTCTCTGCAAGCATCCGTACATACAACAAACTCTTTATCAGGATCAGCAATTTGTAATATAGGGGCTGAAAGAAGTTTTTTTTTTAACTGCTCGAAACTCTGTTGACATTGTTCAGTCCATACAAACTTGACACCCTTCCTTTGCAATGAGGTTATAGGATTTGCTATCGCAGAAAATCTCTCCACAAATCTGCGATAATAGCCTGCTATTCCCATAAATGATCTTACTGCTGAAACATCAGTGGGGACTGGCCATTCTTTAATGGCTTTTATCTTTTCAGGGTCAACTGCCAAAACTTTTTCAGAAATTATATGACCCAAATATTGAATTTTATCTTTATAAAATTCACATTTACTGAACTTGGCATATAGCTGATTTTCTTTCAAAGTTTGTAACACTATTCTCAGGTGTTCCTTATGTTCTTCCTCATTTTTGGAGTAAACTAAGATATCATCTATGAACACAAGAACAAATTTGTCCAAATACTTATTCAGCACACTGTTCATCAGACACATAAATGTGGCAGGGGCATTTGTCAAACCAAAAGGTACGACTACAAATTCGTAATGCCCATACCTAGTTCGAAATGTTGTTTTGCTGATGTCTTCTTCTTTAATTCTGAGCTGGTGATAACCAGTCCTTAAGTCTATCTTGGAAAAGACTGAGGCTCCTCTTACTTGATCAAAAAGATCATCAATTCTAGGAAGTGGATATCTATTCTTAATGGTAAACTTGTTCAGTTGACGATAGTCAATGCACATCCTAAAAGTTCCATCCTTCTTTTTAACAAATAAAACAGGTGCTCCCCATGGAGACACACTTGGTCTAATGTAACCCTTATCCAATAATTCTTGCAGCTGCATCTTCAGCTCCATCAGTTCTGGCGGACTCATCCGATAAGGGGCTCGGGAGACAGGTGTAGCTCCCGGCACCAGATCTATAGAAAAATCAATCTCTCTTTTGGGGGGGAGATGAGGGATTTCCTTGGGAAAAACTTCCTTAAACTCTCTGATGACTGGTATAGCATCCAGTAACTCTTCCTCAGTTTTCTGTTCTATTTCTTCTACATGCACTGCATAGACTTGGTATCCTTTTCTAGCTGTTCTTTTCAATTGTAAGGCTGATATTTGTCTTACTACAATGGGTTTTGGTTTCCCTTTTAGTGTAAAAGGTTTCCCTTCCTCATCTACACAATGCAGGGTTTTATCCCAGCAGTTCATCAGGGCTTTCTTCTTTTCCAGCCAATCTATTCCTATCAGCAGATCATAGGATCCTAATGGCAATATGTTTAGATTTACTTATGTTGGAAACCCATTTAATTGTATTTCTGTTTTGGGCAACTTATGTGTGACTTTTCTCTTAGTTCCAGTGGCCAGCTGTACCAACCATGGCTGCTGAAATTTTTCAGGTTTAATTTTACATTTTTCTACAATTCCAGGACTAATGTAACTCAAAGAAGCACCTGGATCAATCAAAACAGTAATAGGTAGTTCAGAAATCTTACCCTCCATTTCCACCATGGTTGCTTGATGTTCTGCTTGTCGATTCTCCAAGGCTGCACTGATAGTTGGTATATTTCTGGCTATGTCATTTACAGTTGTTGCCTCTCGCTCTCTGCTGATCATGTGCAT
Source organism: Pinus albicaulis (assembly GCA_034641835.2). Classification (NCBI taxonomy): domain Eukaryota; kingdom Viridiplantae; phylum Streptophyta; class Pinopsida; order Pinales; family Pinaceae; genus Pinus; species Pinus albicaulis. The sequence goes on along the minus strand of CM076578.1, from coordinate 185,441,608 downwards.
AGTTCGATGGGGGCAGTCCCTCATCATATGGGGTTCTCCACAGCCCCAACATTTCAGAGGTTCCTTCATTCTGACTGTCCCTTCCTTTCTATTGTTCCCTTCTACTAGTTTTGAAGCCACTTGGGACTGAGCAGTTTGACTTTCTTTTGGTTTGCTGAACTTTTTCCTTTGATGATCTCTACCAAAATTCCTTAAATATGCTGGTTTTGGTCTCTTTCCTTTGAACTCACCCTTGTTCATCCAGCTCTTCCCTTGTTCAGCTTTACCTTTAAACTGCTGATAGCATAATCTTGCTTTTCTAACAGCTTCATCCATTGTTTTTGGGTTGTCAAACTCAATTTTCTCCTTGTACACAGTAGGCAAACAATTTAAAAACCTTTGCACCTTTGCTTTTTCTTCCCTAATGTAAGGAACATACCTCAATAAATTTGTAAACTTAGTGACAAACTCATCAATAGTGAGTTGTCCTAGTCTAAGTTCATGGAATTATTTTGCTTTATCATCATAATAACGTTCATTCAAATAACGACTTTTGAACTTAGTCTGAAAATCTTCCCAAGTAATTGTTTTTTCATCAATGGCATGCACCATTTTTGTCTCTTCCCACCACAGTGTGGCTTTTCCTTGCAGTTGATACACAGCTAATCTAGCCTTCAGATTGCTCTCATATTCATATACTTGGAAATACTTGATCATATTCAGCAACCAAGCTTCAGCATCCTCCTCCTTCTCCCCATCATAGGAGGGAGGTTTGATCTTTCTAAATTCTCCCTGCAATTCTCTTTTCTGCTTATGTTGATTTCTAGCTGCATCATCATCCTCAGATTCATCCATCTTTCTTTTTCCAGAACCCTCGCCTTCCTGGCTGTTCCGAGAAGTTAGCTCTCTGATGAGCTTTTCCTGCTCCTTACTGGCTGATGACAACATGTCATTTTGGCTTCTTAATTCAGCCAACTCTCGTTGCATCCGGTGCAACATAGCCAGTACCGGGGCATTGGGATCTGGAGTAGCAAACTCATCCCGCAGATCCACATAAATTCCTTCACCTTCAGCCATTTCAACTGTACACACTTACAACACAGAGTAGCAAATTTTATAAACTTCCAAAAAAAAACAAAATATGTAATAAGCAGTGAGCACAAAACGACAGCCCAATCTGTTGTAACTAGTGCTCCGATACCATTTGTCACACCTCTCGTTGAATTTTTTTTTTCTTTCTTTCTGAAATCGTATTATTATTTAATAACACCCAATATACCTCATTGGTAGTCCTGGTATTCCCTAGAATACCTTAACCTTAGTCTCTATAAGTTATTCACTTTGTTATGAATAAGATTCTACCTTTCTCTCTCTTTTGCTAGTAGTATACAAACACTACTTATAAAATACCTATTTCACAGGTACCTACACCACTATACACTTCATGTATAGTCTCTGACCTTACAAACTTTATTATTCACATGTATTTATATCATGGGATATTTCTTCCACATAATGTAGGTGCAATTGTTATATATCATGTTTACCACATATAATTAACTTATATTTAATACATACTCCCACTATGTATATATATATAATAATCACCATATATATGGGTAATACCTATACCCTTGGTATATGACATCTACATGTAGATATATATATATATATACTCAAATCAGGAGTTTGAATGATCGTAATAATGCATTTCCTCTATATAAATATAATCCATATTTTATACTTTAATAAAAGTGGTCCCACGCACTTCTAGACCCGTATATATGTATATAAAACATCTCGTTTCCTAAGACCTTATTGACTCGGCGTATTCGCTTATATATACATATATCTTATAAAATGTATACCGTCCATCGTGGTGTTGACCACTCAATTGAACGTGGACTGTGATTGTAATAAAAAATGCATATTTAAATAACTTTCAAGGACGTAGGTAGAGTTGTATACCCGCGTGCCCTTTACGCTCATAGGGTTTTCCATTGTTCGCACTGAATATATGAGTATCGGTCGGTGCCTCTCGGGATTATTATGTGCCATTTGAATTTCTAATCCTGACGTGTACATCGGTGATGCCTTGTTTATTTTGACCGCGGTGACTAAATTTATAATGTTTTTGTTTCCCATAAACCATTTCATGTAATGATAAGTCAGACCTACGTCTCGGCAAAATTGCGCTCTCCACTCATCCGACTCATTTATCGTTTTGATTCTAATTGCATTCGTGTATTTGCGGGGACTTCATACGAGGAGGGTATACCCCGTAAACTCTTTTTGTTTAATATATGCAGGTTGTACCGTGTTCAGGACGACAGAGTTTTACATCTGACTGGGTTTCTTTCTACTGGGATGGTTTTGCAGGTAGGGCGGCGTTGCTTTCCTGAGCAGAGGGTACTTTCTTCCAGCGTAACTTGCTACCTACTCTACAGAAATTGACGGTTGGCTGGCTACTTGTCAATTCTTGCCTGCTACCAGTACTAAGCCGGCTTCTGTTTCTGAACGTGAAATGGTTCCAGGGTTGTTCCCTTACCTTCACGCATGTGAGGTGTACTATTTTCCCCTACCTTCTCTGCGCCCTTCTCTATCACCTGGTACTCGCCCTGGACGTGGCAAGGTTTTCCCAATCGACCACAAGATTTTCAAATTTTTATGGGGCAGTGTGTTTAGGGTTTCGGGACCTTCATTTTCTTTTTAAATTGGGAGATTTATGCCGAGTTATGCCTCTGTCTTACGGCCATGTTCCTTTTTACTCTGGCTCAGAGTTTTCAGTTGCTATGAAGGGCTGGATTTCCGGCCAAGCAGGATCGAGCGTAAGGTTTTCTTGTTTTTTTTTTTCCTGCGTTGCATCGTTTGGGTGGCTTATGGCTTTCATGGCCTAAGTTAAATCCTGTTTTCTGGTTGTTTTTTTTTTTTTTTTCAGAGGGAGATAATCTCAGCCAGTTTATTGAGCGAATCTCTATCCATAGATGGATATATGTGTATTGCGCTCTGTTTACCATTCTCACTACGCTAGGATATACATATTTTTTTTTCTTTTGCATAGTTGTTCGAGATTGTGCTGCTATAACCCTAGGGTTTATCTTACCATCTTATCACACATCATCGAGTAGCCATCCATTATCAGGCTGTTTCAATGTATTATTTCCACGTACATTGTTAATCTATTTTTGGTTTTCTATCTTTGGTTTCCAGAGTCCCTGACAGGATAATACGAGGTTCGGCGATCAGTATGGTTAGCATTCACACCGTCGGCGTTCTGGTTTATCCGGCCAGTGTATAAAGTAACGCGGCACGAGGAGGAAACCCCAAATCACATTAGCAGGTAACCCAAGTTCATGCTGACAGTGGCAGAGGTTGACGCCTCAGATTTATAAATCTGTGTTTTCATTCGAAGGATAGTGTTCATACTCCACCGTGAAACATTTAAAGCTCATGTCAGGTTTCCTTTGGTAGGTTTTATTTTATATCTCTGTGTTGAAACTGACGAAATCATTCCGATTTACATTTCTTACGCCTGCGTAGTTTCACTAACTCGATTCATGGTTTCTAGATCATATATTAGTCCGCGCATTTGCTATTTATACATTTCAGACTGACCCAATTTCGTTTCAGAGAGATTGAGTGTCGGCATGATAACTGATTTGCCGTCCCTGGTCTTCTGCGCGTAGGGTTCATAATGTGTTTATTAGTGTAGGTGAACATGCCGAATAATAACATTTTAATCTCACCTAAGTCGTCGCATATAATCATTAAACTAAATTGCACGTTCCATTCCAATGAATGCTTACAGTGGTATGCCTTTATTTGAATTATGTCTGCGTCTCTTATAATTACGACAGTCATATTTTATTGTAGTTTGACTGTATAACAATTCGTTTCGTCATATATGAATTTACATATATATATCTCACTTTAATGTATATGTCGATGGCTCGTTTCATCTATATAAGTATTAACTTTGTTTTAATGTTTCTTGTTAATAGATATATAAATCGTTTTCATATGTACATAGAGTACTCATATATCTAAAATTTCTTGGTGGTCACATGTTAACTTTTTCTATTGGTTGAGCGCTAGGGCGCGCTTGAAAATTTGGAACCATATACGTGTTCACAACAATTATTATTTATTATGTTTTAGACCTATCATAAATAATTAGCCCTAACATGTATTTGAACGTTAGAGCTGCACTTAACACTCAAGATACATTATATTTGTTATGAATTTGGTAATACTTCTATAGTATATCTTCACTATTTGGTTAAATAAGAGTGTCTATTATAAAGTCCTCATTATAAAGTTCTATTTTTCTTTTGATGTACACATATAAGCATCCAAAATGCTTAACTAAAGAAATTTAATTATTAATTAAGCCTTTTGCTATAATAATTGTTCTTCCATTACTTAGGATGGAATTCAAATTGCAATGTACCCATTTAATTGTTATAACGACCAGATAGAGTAGAATTACTCTTTTTCTTTACCATTTCAAATATTGTATTCTGATATCTTATTTTCAGCTCGTTATATTTATCTATGCATATTTCAATGCTGTTACACTACCTTTAATTTTTTAGCATACCTACAAGCACAAAATATACTAGTTATGTATACAGGAACAACATAATATTTAATGATTCATGTGGAATAAGTAACTTCAGATTTAAACCAATCCTTGGTTTAGAGATTCTAAAGTTTCTACCCTATGAACTTTTTGGTCTACAACCAAACAAAATCTGGAAGGTGAATGCCTAAGGATAGATTTTGTTAAATGTAGTACCAAAATTTCTCGTTGTCATAAAATTCAATTTTATATGTAACCAATTCATACTGTAACAAGACATAGTAACAAGAAATTCAGAACATACCACAAAATCTGCAAATTGACCACCTCCCAACCTTAGAGTCCTCTTTGTCTCCCAGGACTCACCCCCGAGCAGAGATCACCTCCTAGAACAGATCAACCTCTGATCTTCCTAGGAGCATCTTATTTAAGCTCATAATTCCCCAAAGCATGTTTCTAATTCTGCGTCCAGAATAGCAGGATGCTTTCTTTCCTGTTTAGCCTAGGCTTCCCATCTTGGGATTATTTAAAGCTGCTTTAAGCTTTTCCTCAGCTTTTCCAGCTTTTTCTCACCTCTTCCCAACTACTCCTCTTCATTGGGGAAATTTAGATTCCTCCTCAAATCTAAATAAATTTCTTTCAAGGATTTTTGAAAGATTTTTTTTTTTGGGGATTTGTTGCCTTATCCATCCTCATGGATTTGGCAAGTGATCTCAAATTCTCTTTTTGGTCAAAATGCACAATCAATTTTATTTATTTCCTCAAATAAAATATGCAATACATTCACACCATACTCATCCCTTGGGGTCCACCCCCTTAGGATTAAAGTTCAAATGTCTAACTTTTAAAAATTCCACACACAAATTGGGGGTGTTACACAAGAATTGTGTTAGCTGAGTTGGCACAACGAGGTAGTGGATGTCATTGCTACTGTTGTGGTTGTATAGGGTTCACATATTTCTTAAATTTTTTTCCTTGTGACACTGTTATATTCCTACAAGTCCAAGAATTGCAGCGTCGACTGAGTTAGCACAATGAGCTGGAGGATGAAATTGCTGAGGTGCTATTTTAGAGAGTTCACATCTTTCTTAATTTGTTTGCATTGGCCACTCTCTTCATTGGTCTTCATTTTCCCTTGCGACATTCATTGTACTGTAATGCTTTGCACTTGTCCCTCGAAGTGGTCTTACTATCTCAGATAAATTATTTTTTTCATTTCCGGATTTTGTCATGCGTTTCGCACATCTACATAACAACTCTTGTAGTAGATTCACATTTTTCTTAATTTGTTTGCATTGGAAGCATGTTTCAATACTTTCCCGTGTCACTCTCATTGTACTATATTATGTTCACCTCTAGATTTTGTTGTGCATTGAACTAATCTCTGAAAAATGGTCTTACAATATCAATTGAAGTATTCATTTCATTTATGGATTTCATTGTACATTCAACACATCTACAGATCAATTCTTCAAATAAATATGGGTGCTTAATTTTCTCACTCTATCAAGCGAGCATGTTAATTCTTTCAAGCGACCTTGTCAAATCTGGGTTGCATTTTCTGATATTTGCTTTGGCTGCATGGTCTGGTTCCGAGAAATACTGAGTGCATCATTTTTTCACTCTATGAAGTGATCCTGTTACTTATTTCAAGCAAGTGTGTCACTTCTAGGTTGCATTTGCTTCTAATCAGTGGATATGTTGGAATTACTTCGACACCTTCTTCTTCTTCAACGACAATGATTTTCCAAGGCTTCCTATGATTCATCTGATATGCTGGAATAAGTCACTCTCCCTTTTGGTGATGAATTGAATAAGGTGCTTCTTGGCCATGCATTTTATTGCAAATATAGCTACAGCTTGACCTGCATTCGTCGTGGCCTTTTGTATTTTGATTATAAGTGCTTTATCTGCTCTTGGTCAAGGGTGTGTGAGATTGCCACCTGAAAAGTATACATGGGATAAATTCTTCTATTTTAGTGGGGGAGAGTGCTTTGTGATTCAACCTCTATAATTTGGTAGACTGGTTTTTCAATCTTCTCTATCAACAGTCTTTGGAATGGTGGGGTTCATTAAAATTCCAATTAGTAGGTAAAAATTTGTCATTCTACCATTGTGGTGTAATTTAATGGCATAATGGGCTATCACGATGTTACCATATATATTAAGTTCTCCCGTTAAGCATGTAGATTTTATATAATGATATGAAGGTTTCCATTGTGATATTTAACTATAGAATAGCAGTATATCATCATGGTTTCTCATAATTTTTTTTCACTTTCTAATAGCAATATACAATAATTCTTTTCATTGTAATATAACTAGCAATTACACCACATGTTGAAAAACAAACGCCATAAGGAAATAGCATAGGAAAGAGTACCCTAGAAGAAATAAGTTGTTGCAGAGAAGGAGCCATTGTGAAGGAATGAAAGGCATTTTTTTCTTCCATGGAAGTAGGTCGTGGAGGTTTCAAAGATATTGATGATAAGAGTTATCAACCGGAAAATTTTGTTATATATAAAACATATATATATAAACCAATATATAAACCAACATAATATAGATATTGAAATAGGAAATTTTAGTTGAAAACATATATATAAACCAACATAATATGCTCAAATATATAGAAATTTCGTTATAGATATTGAAATAGGAAATTGGGGGTGAAAATCATTTGGTGATTGATAATCCTCTGAAACAAGCATGAAATGAGCATATAACTCAAATAAGATATTTTAAATACTTTCAAGTACAATCTATCTAGCATATATGTAAATAAAGAGAATTTTTATTAATAGAAATAGAGTTTACTCCAAGTTCATCTACATATTCGAATAAATTTTATATTGTGTATGAATAATAATAGTCTTGGTATACAAGAAAGTGAGTGCCATTTTAATATGGAGACATTTTGGAAGGAGATAATTTTCTTTATGTTATGGTTTATTTTCTTAACTCCAAACTTGGTTTATTATTTCTATATATACATAAGAAACAAAAAATACAAAGTAATTTGACAATTTTAAGTTATAGTTTTATATTTTAAAATTACAAATCTAGTTTCTTATTAAACTATTTTACACACATCTATTTATTCAAATAAATTATATTGTGAATATGTTTTCTCCTATTATTTGATTAAAATATTATTGTATCCCTACTAGTTAAAACAAATATATTAATAAAGAATTGAATGCCAAAGAACTGATTTATTTTTGATGTATAAATTATTTGTTTTATATGTCGTTGAATTTCCATTACGTATTATCTTCAAACCCCATGGGTAGGTATTGAACATGATAGCCAACTTTAGGTAAATAAGCATTCACATTGTCAACTTCAAAAAAAAAAATTATAATCCTAAAATTCTCTTACCTAATCATATTTTTAAATATATAATTGAGTTCCATTTATTAAAAACAAAGGCAATATTAATAACCTCCTAGAGTTATAAAAGGTAATTGAAATGAAAAATAAAAAATCTCCTCATGACAACATACAAATGTTAACCTTAATTGAATCATTGAAAAACTAAAAAAGGATAATATAAAGTATCACAATTTTCTTATCAAAACTAAATTCTCCTATATGAAATAATGATTGCTTTCATTAGTTCAAGAGCAGTAAAAACAAGTTTTCTGAGAAAGCAATGAGAGAGATTTTTTTTAATAGAAGAAATTTGATATTCATTAACAACAAAAATTGGATAGATTATGTATGTAGTCACAAATTGTTATGTACGTACAAACTATTACAACTAATTTATTAAAGGTAAAATTAGTGTTATTTAAGAAATGAGAATTATGAACATTCATCATTATTGATCATGATAAATCATTTCCTGTGAAATAATTTAATTAACTTTATTCCACATGAATACCATGGGTCAATACCATGGGTTGTTTTATACCCCTAAAATCAATCTAACTTTTTAAAAAGAAAGAAAAAAAAACTAAAATTATAAAAAAAAAACATAAAACTAATTACTTGTGGATCTAATGGCCTAAAACATTTCAATCGTCTAGCATTTGATCCAATGGCTCAAACATGGACACATTTCCAGCTAGGGAGGTTGTTTTCAAATAAGGTGAATACCATGGGCTATTTTTATAGTTTATTACTATTATTATTATTTATTTTATTTTATTTTATTTTTATTTTTGTGTAATTTGACATAGTCAACATGTTAAACATGACATTACAACATTTCTATTATACACCTAAAATCAATCTAACTTATTATAAAAAAAAAAAACTAACATTATAAAAAAATAAATATAAAAATATTTACTTGTGGATCTAATGGCGTAAAACATTTCAATCATCTAACATTTGATCCACTGGCTCAAACATGGACACATTGGCAACTAGGGAAGTTGTTTTCAAATAAGAACATCTTACGGCATAATTATGTACATATTTTCTATATTAAATACAAACTAGTTAGCCATTTGTGGCGTATGGGAAGCTGAGTAAGCTGCAAAAAAAAGACACATATGACCTCGAAAATATACAATTCTTAGATTGATTAAAGAGAATGGGGAGAAATAACTTCATAATGGCTTTGTTGGAAGATGATTGCAAGAGGAGTGTGTTTATATGTATAATTGCTGATTTGGTTTAATTGGGAGAAGGAATGTTTTATAGCCTTAGAATCAGGTCACATGATGTTTATACTTAATAGTTCTCATATTATTATAATAATGGATATCTTTTCAGCTCCGCCCAAAAAATGGCGTGTTTATGGAATCTAATATTGACCTCATGGATTCAAGGGAAAGATCGAAGTTTTATGGATGCTACTCTATATTTACGCTGTAAAGCATCTCTCTTTGAAAAAAACTCCCCCAACTGCCACTTGTTCCATTGTGCACCATTGATTTTGATATTAGACGATTGAAATAATTTCTACCTTTGGATCTTTGAAGACAACTCCCCCAACTGCCACGTGTACCATTGTGCAACATTGATTTTTATGTTAGATGATTGAAATAATTTCTACCTTCGGATCTTTGAAAACAACTCCCCCAACTGCCACTTGTACCATTGTGCACCATTGATTTTGATGTTAGACGATTGAAATAATTTCTACCTTCGGATTAATTATGGTTATTAATTAGTTACAGAAATAATCAGCAGGTCGCGTATTCCTTAATTTTCTAACATGTATTCCAAACAACGGGGCTAAGGATTCATAACCGGTGTGAATGTAGCCACTATTGTTCTCTTCTGGCTAACGACTGTAGCCATGCTTCGCAAAAGAATGAAGAAAATAGAAACGATGGAATAATGGGACCAACAGTACTCACCAAATAGATTCAGTCACAAGCCCACATAGATTCTATCACAAGGTGATGACCATTGCCACGAATGGGTTTTCATAAGAAAATGTTTTGGGATGTGGGGTTTCCAGAAGTTTTACAAGGGTGTTCTCCCTAGCAATGGCCAAGAAATCGCAGTGAAATCCAAAGTATTTTTGGTCGTTTAATTATTGTACGAAACCAGCCAAGACAATCTCCATTCCTCTTCTAGTTTGATAGATGAGGTGAGGGAGATGTGGGTCTATTTTTTTAATTTGATTTGATTTCATAATATCAACAACAATTTTCATATTGTATTATGTATTTTTTTCTTTAATAACCCTTATTTTTTGTAGAATTTCTGGGTTTTTTTATTTATTTAATTTGTGTTTGAAGCTGTTATTCGATTAGGTAAAAGTTGCAGAACTCAAGTGTAGATAATGTAAAAATATTCTACGAAGTATATTGTAGCTCATTCCCACTGCATCCTAGTGCTTTTTTCATATTTTTTTCTTTCAATTAACAACAATTGAAATATGTAAGTGATTCAATAATTTATTTCTAATTTTTTCTCGGCTCACAGTTCTTTGTTTGTTTTTTTGTTTAATTATTTCTTCCTCCATAGTATCTACTAACATATAGTGACTATACAAAGGGCAGATTAAGAATCAATATTATGGAGAAATATTAAGGTACCATGCAGTTTCTTCTCGATACCTTCTTGCTTGTGTATGGAGCAATCTTCTTAAGGTACGGTGCAATTCATGCAATTCCTTTTGAATACCTTCTTGCTTGTGTTGTAAATTGTTAAAATGTATAATTGTAACATTTATATAAGTTAAATATTCAATTAAATCACATAAAACTCTCCACACTACACTCTATAAGCTATCTATACTAACTAGGTTATAAAAAAACCAATTTCTTTATCCAAACAATTCTCCAAACCTATATATTTTTTTAAATAAAATAATTCATATTTATAAGTTAAATATTCAATTTAATTACATAACATATCACATATTTTTTCTTCTATACTACTCTTTCCTATGTTATTGCTTTACATCATTTCCTTTGCAACATATGGTGAAATTTCTAGTTATTAATTTAGCAAATGACTTTCTTGGAAATATTGAGGAAAGAGCACTCGAGTTAGAAGATTTCTTTCCAATTTAAAATGTATCTTTCCCTAAAAGACAAAGACATGATGGAACTTCCATAAAAGTCTCCTAAAAATTCCTAGGAGAAAATCATTGGGGGTAATACCCTAATACCTTTCACGATTGCTAGAAATAAAATAAAAATTAAGGATTGCTAAAAATAAAATAAAAATTATGACGTGGTAGCATAATGAAAACCCATTTTAATTAAAAATAATGATACATGGTCAAAGAGCCATGTAGAATTTTCACCTGTAACGTTTTCAGCAGACATTACTTCGGTATTGAGGGGTTATACTTGACATGGTGGACGATTTTTTTTCGCAAGAACTCTACAAGAAAAATATAATTTAGTGTCCATCCTAATAAATATAAAATAAATCTAAGACATAAATGAAATTTAGAGGTAGGAATATGGTTACCTTTCCTTAGCTATTGTCACACACATACTAGAGCCATCAACACAGGTCTAGTAGCGTAGTTGTTGATTTCGTTATCAAGTAGACGAGAAAAACCAAACTGTAGTGGATGTCGAAAACCGAGATCCTCTCATACTCTAACACCTGCAAAGAATGTGTAATATAAAATAAAATTATAACTTCGTGGCATAATTCAAACCCATTTTAAATATATTTTTTTAAACAACGTCATTTATTTTAAATAATTTTAAAAAAATTGTGTATAAAAACTTTCGGTGAAAATTACATTCAAGCATATTATGTCGACGCGTTTCGAACGAACCAGTGTGGTTCATTATCAGGACAAGATGAGAAATCTAATCTAGGACCCAACTTAAATAGATAAGGAAGCTTCAACTAGCCATTGTATAATAATGACCAGTTTGACTGGAATAAGCAGTTTAATAAAATAAAATCACAATATTTTTATTTTTATTATTATTATTATTATTATGATTAAAGGATTTGAATATACTTTATATATAATAATCTAAAATTATAAGATTTATGATTTTAATTAATACTTATTTATAAAAAAATTGAATATAATTTATATATAATAATAAAAAATTATATGATTTATGATTTTAATTAAAACTTCAAAAACAAATAAAAAATAAAAATAAAATAAAATTAAATAACTAAATAACCAATAATAATAAAAATAAATAAAATAATAATATTAATAAAGATAAATAAATAAATAAATAGTAAATAGATAGATAATAATAATAATAATAATAATAATAAATTAAGTAAGAACGAAAAGGGAGAAAGAAACCCGAGAATTAAAGGAGATGAAAAGACACGAGGGAGAATCGACATGAAGAAAAACAATAACTAAGAATTAGGGCACGGATCGAGCTTCTACTAACACTCCACCCATCCTCCTTGTTGTAACACCCCCAAGTTCTATGCTTTTCAAATTAGAAAATTGAACTTAAGTCCAAAGGGGAGCATACCCCAATGGATAATTATTGGGTGGATGTAGTTAATTATTTATTTATGAAAAATAAATAAAAGGTTTATGTGTGCACTATGGCCAAAGGAGATTTTGAGATCACTTGCCTAATCCATGAGGTTATGGAAAGAGGTTAAGACTTTCCCCAAAATCTTTCAAAAATCCTTGAAATAAATTATTTCTAATTTAGATTTTTGAGGAAAAATCTAAATTCCCCAATGATGAGGAAAGTAGTTGGGAAGAGGTAAAAAGCTGGAAAAGATGGAAAAGCAGAAAGCAGCTTTAAAGTCCCTAAATAAGGAAAGCCTAGGCAAACAGGAATAAAATAATCGTGAAATTCTGGACGCAGAATTGGAAACAGGCTTTGGGGAGAGCATAGCTTAAATAAGGTGCTCCAGAACAGATTGAGGTTAGTCTGTTCTTGGAGGATATCAGCTCGGGGGTGAGTTCTGGAGATAAACGAACTCTGAGGTTGGGAGGACTGGTCATAGTATCAGTATGCATGCATAATTTTGGAGATTGTTTTATGTTTGTATTAATTATATCAAGGTTATATGCATTGTTATGTTAGAACTTCTTATCTAAATTTTAGATTGACTGTTGTTCAATACCTCATGCAATTAGAAACTAGATCTAATCGCTGAAAATCCAATATGTTAATAGCAGGGATCAATGGTTTGGTTCTAGGGATAAGTACCCTGCAGTAATAAAGTTTAGAGATGATAGATCATCCGAATGTCTAATCAAATAGCAAGATTCAGGTTGTAGCTTGCTGTCTTTTAAATTTAAACATAGTTTCTATGTTGTATCAACAGAAAATTTTGATAAAATTGTAACCAAGAACAACAAGTAGAAACCAACTAAACCTGTTATATAAGTATTGATTTCAGTATAATAGTAGTACTACAATGACAAGAATTGTAGAACTAAGAATTTAAACTGTTTTATTACATGGAAGTTTAAATACATGAAACGAGAAATTAAATCCTAAGCAAGTACGAGGACCTGAAATTAGGGAGTATAAAATATCAACTTCGGTTTCAGTACTTCCATTTGATTGAAGAGAAATTCTCTATATTCTATATTTCCAAGGGAAGAGTTTAATATACACTAAAGTTATAAATATGCTAAATAATGATAACAATAAAATTAGGAAATATTCCTATTGGAATTCTACTTATGTGTGATAAAAATATATGTATAAAAGAAGAGTGAAAGCATATTGAAAATACTGGAAAAGAGAATCTATCCACCTTCAATATAAACTACTGTAAAAGTAGTTGCAACAAAGGAAGTTAGATGAATATATGTAGAGATGTAGATGTATATGTATATACCCATACATCGCTGTGGAAAATCTATAATTATAGATGCTGGAAAGTCTATAAAGCTTGCTAACTGAAAAGTTAGAGAAAGGGCATATTGATCTATTAGAGTTGGAAAAAACTCTGAGGAACAGATCTGAGAAATACAAATGAATATATATTTATATATACATATAAATATCAGTCCACTGGGTTGACTGATAGGAATTGAGGTCAAGCCAAAATTTCTCATGGGAATTCTTATAATAGCATGACTGCCTGTAATTACCAAACATAAATTTAATACCTGATAAAATTATGAATTTGAAATTGATTAAAAAAAAAAAAAAAAAAAAATTTGAATGATATCAGGTGCATAAAAGTAGAGTATATCTGAGTTAATGTTATGCCGGATAAGAATCTGGGTATGGGAGACGTGACAAATGGTATCAGAGCACAAGTTGAGAAAACTGGGCAAGTTATGTGCTCACAAAGAAACAATAAGTTGTTATAAATTTTATGAATATTATGCTATAATGAACAGATAGTGTTGGAATCCCTTGATAACGATTTCTTTGAGTCACCTGACCTGATTTGTGTTTCTGTAATGAAACCTTCCGTGCATTTTGGGTCCTGTAATGAAACCTTATGTGCTTATGTGCCTTTGCTTCCTGTTTAGCGGGTTAGTCATGATTCCAATCTTGTTTAATGAGGTTTGGGACCATAGAAGAAAGCTCGTCTGTGAAAGAGGGTTTTTAAAGTTTGGAAACTATTTTTTTGCAACAAGGAAAGCCAAACCACCTTTGGGTTATTCCAATTTTTATTTTTTCTTCATTGTAAAGTAAAACAAAGGAATGATATGCAGTTAGAACCTTTTTAAAACCAATCAAAAAGGAATTGAATGGCAGCAAAAATTTATAGATCTTATATAATTGTTGTAAATTACTTACTTATGTTGCAGTCAATTGTTCTGGATTGATACAAACTGCTCTTTCAGTCAATGCCAGGATACAATGTCTAACAACATTTGAAACTGTGCTTTAGAATTGTAACCCCAAAACTTACAGTTATGTCCCAGAAACTATACTGTGAATCTGAATGACCACCTCGGCCATTGTATTTTTTTTTTATTAAACATTATTCCGAAATAGATAGTTGCATATAGCAAACCCTGATTAAATAGCTATACGGGATTTAACCATGGAAATAGGAGAAGAAAATGGGTAAGGTGGTAAGAAATTCCGCGAACCCTTAATTCCATAAATGGAAAATTTTAGAAGTGAATACATTTATCTCTTTTGTATAATTAATTGATCAGTTTATTTCTGTCCTCATAGCTACTCAGTTCTGATAGCTAAGACATAGTGAAGATTTTTTGACCCTATGTAATATCACAAATACATTTTATTTTTAGATAGAAAATATCGAATGTGAAACTTAAATTAGATAAAATTAGAACCTTAAATTAAAAACAGTAGAACTTTTTGTAGTCTATGGTACTGATTTTATGAATATTAAAAACGAGGTATTTTACTCTATGGCTAATTTATTTCCATTCTGGAAACTATATTTAAATTTTTTTAGAGATAACAGAGATGGACGATAGCATTATCCAATTATGAAGCATTGTATTAGGTGGTGATACTTTGTTAAGAAATTTCTATAGTTAGAACTTTAATATTTTACGTAAATCAATAAATCTCTGAAGCAACAGAAAAAAGAAGAAGAGAGAAGGCTGTTGCAAGGAATTTATATTTTGAAAACGTATTAGTGGGATATCAATAGAAACAAATCGTGGAGCAACCTTACAAAACTAGAAATCGTAATGGGAAACCATAAAGTTACTAATTATTCCCAAAAATAAAGCAGTGAGGTTGTTAATTCTACTATAAAAGAGAAAAGGAATGTCTAGTATAAATCAAAGACATTATAGGTATCTAACTTCACTGAAAAATTATCTGGTTGGGGGAACCAAGATATTATGTAAACATATGTTACTAATAGTACTATAAATAAAATTCGACATAATATTTTGAATATATTAACCAGTGCATTTTATTGATTTTTTTCGAGAAACAAAAGTAGAAAGGAAGATAGTCCCAATAAATATTATTACAATTTTGGTCAGAAACAAAAATTGTTACAATACTTCTAACAATTGATTTTGACATTCTGTATGTCGTCAAATCAAGTGGAATTGTTCTGGTGAATGCTGGCCATTGGAGTAAGATGGTCGAGAAGACAAAGTATTATCGGACCTGTAATGCATAATGGAACTGCTTAATAGGTCTCCAACCCAAAAGAAAAAAAAAATTTGCGTGTAAGAAAATGCTGAAATAAAGTTAGAAGGGTAAATTTAAGTGAAACGAAATTAGAAAAAGAGGAAAAATCAGAGATAAAGCAAATTAGAAAAAAATAAAATAAAACACATTTGCTTTGAGTAACACTAAAAAAAAAAACTTGTAAATAAGAAAAGGGAGAACCAGTTAAATTGTAAAGAGTAATGAAACGGGAAAAACAAAATTACCTGCACAAAGTGTGTCTCCCGTGGGCTCCTAGGTTGGTTGCTTGACATGGAGCTTTGATCGATGGGTTGTAAGTGTTATGTTGGCTTGCAGATTTGACACTTGATAAACATTGGGCCCAAGGCCAAATATCTCTTCGTTCCACTGAGCACTAAGTTTACTCTATATATATATATATATATATATATATCTATATATATATATATATATATATATATATCAGAAATCAGACTTCACTGAAATTACCAAGGGCCGTATTTGCCTAAATTTATAAAGAACGAAATGGATATGAAATTTCAGAGACCTTTTAAAATAACTGTGTTAAATCCTTTCGAATTATTTCAATAATAAGGTTGTAAGGATAGCCTCAATGGCATAGACATTGATCACAAGCAGAAAATTTTCATGGAAGAGTAGAAAATTATGAAAAATCATCCAAAACCCTGGAAATTTAAAAATACGATATCCCTTTTTGGTATATGCCTCCCAAGGTAAAACAAAAAGGGAAATCAAATTTAAGAACATAGATAAAACTTAACAATGTAACCAGTAAGATGGAATCCGCGAACATTATGCAATGTTTAGGGATGAAAATGTTTTATTAGGTAACCAGCAAAAGCATGAAGGAAATTTAATTTTAAGAGACAAATCCGTGAGGATAATAACAACAGACATGGCGTAAAGCATATATATATATATATAGAAAGAAACTACCAGTAGAGAGGATCTACTGAAGAACTTTCAACAACAATTTTAGCTGAAACTATAGATATCATTCACACAAAAAAAAGGCGTGAAAAAAACAAATATATATACATACATATATATATATATATATATATATATATATATAATAATTGAGTATGTTTTAACCACACCATTTTATTTAACGAAAAATACTGTGATTTTACCTGGGCTTACATAGAGGAACAATCGATGAAATGGCGTGAGGCCTCCATGCATTGTTGGTCTCGAAATCGTTATGAGTTCCTCCCGGAGAAACTACGATTAAGTGAAAACGCAAATGAAAACATAAAGGAAAAGCCGAAACTTAATATACTGCCCGAAACCAATATTGGGAAGGACATCTCCACCGTCCACGTGGTAATGGGCAGCCCACGAAATTGCGGGATCAGTGCAAAAGTCCAAATTTCAATGCAAGACAAGAAATTTATAAACGCAGATGAAATCCTACCAATTGATTTCAGATTTAATGAAATGGTACCAGTCACATTGAAAGCAGAGTAGAAGCCATAGGCTAAAGTATCAATAAAATATTCGGGAAGTTAAATCGCCAATGCGAAATCATGGTAGAGGAAATTAATATATATATATATATATAAATGTACTATAATTAACCTAGTCGAAAAAAGAATTTACTGGTGACAGAATCCTCGATTTAACCATAACGTAAAGGACTCATATAAAAATGTTAAGTCTGACAAGACAATCAGAAGGGAACACGTGGCAGTGTGTTCAATGCGGAGCTAACTAAAAATTAAATTGGGGTTGATGTCAAGTACGATATCAAGCCGATCGACTTCAGAAGTTAGGTACTAAATTAAATGGAAATTCTTTTACGTAAAAAAGCGAGGGTATGGAGTGCCTTGGGGAACGAGAAAAGAAAAAGTTTACAATGGATATAATATTTTAACTAAGTATTAGAAGTTAGGCCTTATAAAAATATTGAAGGAATGAATAATATAGAAATACAATTGAAAAAAAAAAGGCTTATATCATAAAAGGGTATATTACATTATGGTTATAGAAAATTTATAATAAAGAGGAATTTATATAAGTGAAAGGTAAAGAAAAAAAAAAAATTTGGAGGTAGAAGATGGGAAAAGTAGTCTATTAAATCACATGAGTTAAAACATGAAGGTGGTTTAATATAATATAACTATTAAATAGGGATAGTTGTACGGTGGTGAAATATTTGGAATACCACTTCAAAAATTATAGTGGCAGTGAAATATATAGCGTACATCCCAAGGTTGGGGCAGGTTGAGTATTATGTTCTATAGTATTAAATTTGGTGTGGTAAAATTTTTAGATGGTTGGATTGAAGTTAAAAACACAAGCACCACCATCGTATAGAATCAGTGCTTATTAAAACGGGTTAGTTGATTTGGTAAAATGGAATATATGTTTATAAAATAATTTTAGAAGCCTTATGACAGCTTTCTACTTAGTACGCACGTCAAACTTGAAAGTAAAGTTTGAAAAAGTTTCTTTTAAATTGTTATCTATTTATACTTATATATAAGTATGAAAGGGAAAAAGGAACATAAAGGTTGATTTCTATTAATAACATCTAATGTGATTAATGTATGATAAATGGCAAGAAACTTATAATAGGTTGGGCAAAGTCACACGGACAACTATGTGATATTCCATTTTAATTGGAAGTGGTTAATAATATATGGTCAAATATATTGTTATAATTGTAAAATAGGGAGAAGGTAAATGATGAATCTTGGTTTTGAATACTTAAAGTAAACTCTAATCATTGCTCTATTTATATCCATGTAAATAGAGAAAGTTAAAATTTTACTAGAGAATCGATGAAGTTCTAAATAATATATAATAGCCAAAGATAACTCTTTACAATATGATTAAAAGAGTAATAAACATTATTGTGATAGATTAAGTGGTAAAATTATAGTATGACAAGGAAAATTGGATGCTGGTATTTAATAAAGTTACGAGGATGATTTTCAAGTCATATGTATTTAAGTCATGACTAAAATATTTTGTAATAAGCATATTTTAGTTCATGTACATGGAAAATAATGAAGTGGTAAGCTTAAGTACGAGTTTTAAATACAGTTTAAATAGTTGGTTTAGTAATTGTAGACCATTTCATATTAAA
Source organism: Pinus albicaulis (assembly GCA_034641835.2). NCBI lineage: Eukaryota > Viridiplantae > Streptophyta > Pinopsida > Pinales > Pinaceae > Pinus > Pinus albicaulis. Next base: position 185,422,461 of record CM076578.1, on the reverse strand, counting down.
TAATGTAATGCGGACCCATTACATTGAGTTATGAATGAATGAATGAAGGGATAAATCAAATTTTCCTGATGATTTAGTTAAGGAAGAATTGAAAACTCAAAAAAAATTTATCCATGGGAAAATAATTATGAAAATTATCATGTATGGATAAGAATCCAATGGAGCACAATTAATTTCCTATATATATTATACTTCATTTACCAAGTGAACCATGGTTTTAGGTTGTAAGTGGTCTTTGTTAGAAACCATGTGTTGTTTATATAAACCATGGGTTGATTTCTAATGATTAGTGAAATTCACATATATATATCATTGGTGAATCATCATTGGAATTAGTAAAGCATGAACATACAATTAAAAGTAAATGTATAAATTCTGGTGATTCTTTAAAAAGGGGGAAATTGTGTCAAATTCATTTTTGACATTATCAAGTATTAATACTTGTGAATGTAATGAATTATAGTAATGGGTTACATATATCGTTATAAAATAAATATGTACTCACACTATAAAATTAGGTTGATGTAAATTTATTAAATTTAAATTTCCCTGACTATTAAATTCAAAGACAGGGTAATAGTGTGAAATCATACAGCTACAAACCAGGAGAAAAGAGGATGAGCTATATTTGGATTTGGGTGTGGGGAAACCCATCAGATCCAAATTTATTCACGGAAAAAAAAAATGGGATAGTGCAACATAAAGTTGTACATTATTGCACACTTTAAAGAAATTTTCAGTAGGAATATGAATTTCATAAAAGGGGTTAGAGGAAAAAAAAAATTTCATGTGTGAAGAAGGAATTGAATTATAGATCTTATTAACGAGTCTGTTTATTTCTAATTAAATTAATTGGATAACAAAAGAAAACAATGAGAAGGTACTGGAAGTACAACTATGAACTGAGAAAGGGTAAACATAACCATGAATATGATACAATTGTTTTCTTTCATTCATAAATACTAATGAAAATTTGTAAATTTGTTTAGCCAAGTATGTAACAGGGAATTGTACACTCCGGAAACAAGGACAAAAAGGTGAAAGTAAATGCAGATAAATCACCTAGAAAAATCAAGAAAAGGCAAACTGGACCAAGTTTGCGTGAGGAGAAAATCTCACTGGAAAAAAAAAAGAAAAAGAAAGGATAAGTAGTGTACTAAAAGTGCACTAAACTATTATGAACCTGAACGGCTTGACTAATAATTGAATTTCTTGAAATTATTGAAATTCAAAATGTTGTGGTGGATTATCAATTATATGTATCTGATATTACTTACATAAATTGGTATGAATTGTGGACAGACAAAAAGGAATAAAAGATTTTCTAGACAGACTTCTTGCAAAGAAGTAGGAAGAAAATCAACTGCATAAGGCATCAGTAAATAGAGTGGAAGCAAGAGAGTACTCTACCGAAAACTGAGCAAGGATGAAGAAGAAATCTTCGTCAAAGTTGAAAAAAATAAACTTTAAAGTGTAACACCGAGGAAGGTGTTGGAAAGGGTGGAACTAGTGGCTTATAAACTAGCCTTACCCTTGCATATTATATTTCATGATGTGTTTCATGTATCCTTATTGGAAAAAAAAAAAAATTTACATGATCCTTCTCACATTTTCATTGGACTGTGATCCAGGTGGAACCAGAAGAGTAATTTCTTCCAGAGTCGCTTCAAATTTTGGAGCGGGAAGAAATTTAATTGCGAAATTGATCAGTAGCTTGAGTAAAGGTGCAGTGGGAGCACTTTACTGCTAAAGAAGCTACATGGAAAAGAGAAGTTGAGATGGTGGAAAAGCATCCATCTTTATTTTTAAAATGAAGTATAGTAGTTAGTTGTTAACACCGAGGACGGTGTTTGTTTTCATAGGGGGAATATGTAACACCCCCAAGTTCTATGCTTTTCAAATTGGAAAATTGAACTTAAGTCCAAAGGGGAGCAGACCCAAATGGATAATTATTGGGTCGATGTAGTTAATTATTTATTTATGAAAAATAAATAAAAGGTTTATGTGTGCACTATGAACAAAGGAGATTTTGATATCACCTGCCTAATCCATGAGGTTATGGAAAGAGGTTAAGACTTTCCCCAAAATATTTCAAAAATCCTTGAAAGAAATTATTTCTAATTTAGATTTTTGAGGAAAAATCTAAATTCCCCAATGATGAGGAAAGTAGTTGGGAAGAGGTAAAAAGCTGGAAAAACTGGAAAAGCAAAAAGCAGCTTTAAAGTCCCTAAATAAGGGAAGACTAAGCAAATAGGAATAAAAGCATCCTGAAATTCTAGACGCATAATTGGAAACAGGATTTGGGGAGAGCATAGCTTAAATAAGCTACTCCAGAACAGATTGAGGTTAGTCTGTTCTTGGAGGATCTCAGCTCGGGGGTGAGTTCTGGAGATAAACGAACTCTAAGGTTGGGAGGACTGGTCATAGTATCGGTATGCATGCATAATTTTGGAGATTGTTTTATGTTTGTATTAATTATATCAAGGTTATATGTATTTTTATGTTAGAACTTCTTATCTAAATTTTAGATTTACTGTTGTTCAGTACCTCATGCAATTACAAACTAGATCTAATCGCTGAAAATATAGTATGTTAATAGCAGGGATCAATGGTTTGGTTCTAGGGATAAGTACCCTGCAGTAATAAATTTTAGAGATGATAGATCATGTGAATGTCTAATCAAATAGCAAGATTCAGGTTGTAGCTTGCTGTCTTTTAAATTTAAACTTAGTTGCTATGTTGTATCAACAGAAAATTTTGATAAAACTGTAACCAAGAACAATAAGTAGAAACCAACTAAACCTGTTATATAAGTATTGATTTCAGTATAATAGTAGTACTACAATGACACGAATTGTAGAACTAAGAATTTAAACTGTTTTATTACATGGAAGTTTAAATATATGAAACCAGAAATTAAATCCTAAGCAAGTACGAGGACCTGAAATTAGGGAGTATAAAATATCAACTTCGGTTTCATTACTTCCATTTGATTGAAGAGAAATGCTCTATATTCTATATTTCCAAGGGAAGAGTTTAATATACACTAAAGTTATAAATATGCTGAATAATGATAACAATAAAATAAGGAAAGATTCCTATTGGAAATCTACTTATGTGTGATAAAAGTATATGTGTAAAAGAAGAGTGAAAGCATATTGAAAATACTGGAAAAGAGCATCTATCCACTTTCAATATAAACTACTGTAAAAGTAGTTGCAGCAAAGGAAGTTAGATGAATATATGTAGAGATGTAGATGTATATGTATATACCCATACATAGCCGTGGAAACTCTATAATTATAGATGCTGGAAAATCTATAAAGCTTGCTAACTGAAAAGTTAGAGAAAGGGCATATTGATCTATTAGAGTTGGACAAAAATCTGAGGAACAGATTTGAGAAATACAAATGAGTATATATTTATATATACATATAAATATCAGTCCACTGGGTTGACTGATAGGAATCGAGGTCAAGCCAAAATTTCTCATGGGAATTCTTATAATAACATGACTACCTGTAATTACCAAAGATAAATTTAATACCTGATAAAATTATGAATTTGAAATTGATTAAACAGAAAAAAAAAAAAAAAATAAAAAAAAAAATAAAAAAAAAAAAATAAAAAAAAATAAAAAAAAATAAAAAATAAAAAATAAAAAATAAAAAAAAAATGAATGATATCAGGTGCATAAAAGTAGAGTATATCTGAGTTAATGTTATGCCAGATAAGAAGCTGGGTATGGGAGACGTGACACTTGTTAAGGTTGACCAACCTCTTTTCGATTTCTAAGGCCTCCCTAAACTTCCAGTGGTGGAAATGGTCAATCCTCGCAATAACCCTAGCATATCCAATGCAAATGCGATGCCTTGTCTATTCGGCATGCTCTGCTAAGGCAGAGGAGAGAGATATATTATGTTTTAGTTCAATGACACGATCATGAAGTCTTTGACTAATGGATCGACCAGGTTCACCAATGTAAGGAGTCCCACAGGAGCATGGAATCAAGTAAACACCCTTACCATCCTTAGGGAAAATCAGGTCCTTGACTGATCCAAGAAAACCTCGAATGGTGCAGAGGGGCTCGAAGGTTGAGGAAACATTATGTCTCCTTAGGATCTTCGCGATTTTATTAGTCGTTCCTTGGATAAAATGAAGGTGAACTTAAGATAACCTATCACAATGATCCTTTTTAACCCTAGGAACATTTTAAGCTTTTTTAAAATCTCTAAGACATTGAACCTTGCTATAATTATTTTTAGGGAAAAACTAAGGAGATCAGATTTATCACCTTCAAGGTGGTGTTCATCAGCAATTCTAAAGGCTCTAGTGTCTAAGGTACTGAGAACCCCTAACTTCTGAGTAGGGAAATGATGAGAACTTGCATGTAAATACTACTCAGTGTGTGTCTTCTTCCTAAATGCTAAATGAGAGAAATAACCTTCTTCATTTCTATAAATAAGGACGTCAAGAAATGGAACGCTACCATCCACGTCGAATTCCATTGTAAACTTAATGAAGTCAGATTGATCATTGAGATGACGGAATAAAAGGTCCAATTTATCTTTGCCATGTGGCCACACCACGCAAGTGTCATCAAAAAAACATTTTCCAAAGCCTAGGCTAAAAAAATGAGGAAAGGGCCCTTGATTCAAAGTTTTCCATGAAAATATTAGTCGCCACTGGGGATAGGTGGGAACCCATAGCCACACCACAAGTTTGTTCAAATAATTCACCCTCAAAACTGAAGAAGGTCAAGGTTAGGTAGATCTCAAATAGATGAGCAGTATCACGATCTGTTAAATAATGTGAAATAATATTTTTTAAATAATTCCTATTTTGAAATAATGTTATTTTTTATAGTGGAGTGGAAGCACCATACCTTGGTGGAGGTCAAGAATGGAACTCCTCTCAAACCTTAACAACACGTGTAGGGAATGGTTAAAATAAAAATAAAAAAATTTACCTCGCAGCATAATGCAAACCCCTTGCAATCAAGAAAAATGATTTAGGTTCGAAGAGTTACCTAGAGTGTTCGCCTGTAACATAGTAGACATTACTCTAGCCTTGAGGTATTATACATGACATGGTGGAGAATGTTCCTCAAAAATGGTCACAACGAAAGAAAGAATCGTGCAAGACAACCCTAATTTAGTGTTGGGCTTAATAAATCTGAAATAAATCTAAGACACGAATCAAATATAGAGTTAGCCAAAGGGTTTTGCTTAGCCATTCGCACACACAAACAAGAGCCATCAAAACGATTCTAGCAGCGTAGTTGTTAATCTGGTTCTGGAGCAGATGAGAAAACCAAAACGTGGCAGAGGTCGAGAACCAAGGACCACTCAAACACTGTCACCTGCAAGGAAGCACTCGAATAAAAAAAAATTATAACCTTGTATCATAATGAAAACCACTTTTAATCAACAATAACGTTATAGGGTCAAAGAACCACCCATAGCTTTTAGTTGTAATGTTTCTAGCACATATTATTGTGGTCTGGAGGAGCTACACTTGATATGGTGGAGAATATTCCTGCTAGACGGTCAAAACGGTGGTAAGAATTTTACAATGCAACCCTAATTTAACGGTGACCATAATAAATCTAAAATAAATCTAAGACTCGAATAAAATTTAGAGATAGGCAGAGGGTTTCCTTACCATCGGTATTGTCACACATAGACCATAGCCATGAACACAATTCTTACAACATCATTGTTTAGAACGTTCTAGATACGGTGAGAAAAACCAAACCCTAGGGGAGGTCGGGAACCCAATTCCGCTTCATCAGCAAAAGAGATGAAAATGAGGTAGTCTATCCTTCTTAGCCTAATGGTAAGGAGGTGCAAACCTAGCAATGGATTTTTCTGCTAAACAGTCTCAGTGATGGCAAGAATCCTGCAAGACAACCCTAATTTAGTACAGAGCATAATAAATATGAAAGAAATCGAAGACATTAATCAAATTTAGTGATAGGAAGAGGGTTTCCTTAATATTTTGACACACAGACTTGATCTATCAACATGAATATAGAAATGTCATCATTAATCTCTGTTTGGTGACGAAAGGAAAAACTAAACCCTAGCGGAAGTAGGGAACCGAGCTATGCTCCATGAGCAAAAAAGTTGACAATAAATGAGTCTCACTTGCTTACCCTAGCATTAAAGAGGTGGAAACCCAACCGTGGATCTAGGATACCACCAAATGTAAGGCGAGAATCAGCTAAAAAAAATAAAAAATTAATGCGAATTCGAGAATCCGAAGAACTTACACCAAGGTTAGAGAGAATTGGATTCAAGGTGTAACGCCAAGAAAAAAATAAAACAAGTGGCACAATGTGATAATAATGTAGCACTCCTACAATTGTAAGGTAACTAGTCTATGAGGTAGATATAAGTTGAAATAATATAGATAAACTCCACATGCAAATGGTGTTGTGATAGTTAGAAACCTTTAAACGTAACGTTTATCCTTGTTCATTACATTGCTAGCCCTCGAAGGGAAAAAAAAATAGTAGTCTCGTCATAACATTTAACTTTTTTAGTTAGAACAAGTTAACACTTCAATAAAGTATACAGATGAAAACCAATGCCTTGCCTTGCCGAACATAATGTTATTTTTTTTCATAAAGCTATTTTTTAAACAATGTTATTTTATCAATAATGTTTTTTTTTTTAATAATTTTAAGTTTTTTTTAAAATAATGTTATTTTTTAATTAATGTTACTTTTTTTTTATAGATAATATTATGGTTAAATTGCTGGAATAATGTTATTATTAGTTTTAAAATAACAATATTAGTTTTTACAATTTTATTAGATAATGTTAATTTTTAAAAAATATTACTTTAAATAATGTTATTATTTAAATAATCTTAAATTTTTTTAAAGTTTTATTTTTTAATGTTAATTTTTTTACATAATAATATTATTTTATATAGTGCTTGTCTACGCTCATACTATAAATAACGTTATTTTTTTGAAATAATGTTTAAAGAAAAATACGTTAAATAATGTTTTTTTTTTTACAAATAATGTTTAAAGGAAAATACTGAATTGCATACAATGACTTGATGGTATGGTTACTTCATTTTTATTTTGTCTATTGAATTTTTTTCTTTATTATTCAATTATTGACTCACTTCATAATGTTATATTTGTGATAATATTTATGAGGAAAAAAAATAATTAGTTTATTATATTTTTAATATTTGTGAGAATATTAATACATTTCTCTTAATATTTGTAAGGGTTAATATTTAATATTTTTACACATTTAACTATTATTGGATTTAATTAGATTTAATGACAATGAAAGCCATAATGAGACCTATGATATGATATAATTAATTTATTATTATTGAGTTAGTAAAGGAATTTCTTGGAAATATTGAGGAAATAACACTATAGTTAGAAGACTTCTTTTCATCTTAAAAATTCATTTTCCATAACAGACATGATGGACCTTTGGTAAAAGTCAGATTTCTTTTCATCTTAAAAATTCATCTTCCATAACAGACATGACGGACCTTTGGTAAAAGTCTCCTAAAAATCTCTAGGCGAAAATAATTAAAAAAAATAAAATAAAATAACAGAATGGGAAAGAAATATTGTTGAAATTTTTTGTGAAAAAAAAAATTAAACCAAAAATAATAAGAAAAATGTCGCGTGAGGTAAAAGCAAGACATTGCTAAAAATCTACTCCGAAGAAAGTTAACCACCTAGGAAAGAAAGGGTGTTGTTTATTCTCGAGGGCAACAACATCTTAACTTGAAGGGAACTGGCATAAAAGTAGTTCATGGTTGGTAGTAAAGTGCTCAGTTCCTTAGTATTTCCCGAGATAGTAATTATGATTATATTCTTGTGTATATTCTACCATTAATGTCTGATCAAAATTAATATTTGCATGCATGCGGTATATAGTCGTTATGTTACAGTTCTATACATATGATATATATTCTACACAACAATTTACTTCGATTTGTATGCCTTTACAATTATTGATATTGAATTACATAAATCATTTCCATGTGTGAATTATTTTATGCACTTTGTTATATAGAGTATTCAGTCACAATTAAAAACAAAAATAAATACATTTACATACGAAATCATGTTGTATGCGGATAGAAGTTCAAGGTCTTAGAAAAAAGGCTTATGGTGACTCGGTGTTAGATTTTTTCCACTCAAATGTACGCATGGATAAAAAAAAAACAATGGTATAAACCCAATAGTAAAAAAATATTTATTCATGTTACAAAGTATTGAAATAAATTTAAAAAATAAAAAATAAAAATAAAAAATAAAATAAAATAAAATAAAAAATTATTGTCTATTATTTCTTGAGAAGATTGAATTCCTAAAATCAATAGAAGAGACACTCAAAAAAATAAATCTTGAAAAATCGAAGAGAAAAAAAATTCAATGAAATTTTATGTGAGAAATTTGTAATGAGTGGGTAGTGTGGTGAACGAGAAGCTACCCGAAAAGAAAAACACAATTTATATTAGGTGTTTCACCATACAGTTTTTAACCACACCATCACGAAGGAAATCACATACAACATTGAAGATATTAATATTCCAATCCCCTCCATCAGTCAAATATTCAAGAAACTAAAATTACTTATAACTCTACTCAACATTAGTGAAACCCGATATGTGTTGAACTCCCAAACACCTCAACAAACATAAATTATTTTTGACATTACTGATTCAAAATTTTATATCATAAATATAAACCTATTTTATGTCTAGTAAATTACAACTCCTTCGTCGATTACAGGACATATAGTGTCAAACTCATATTTAAGGACTAATTTACTAAAGACGTTCGATATAAATATAAATATGGAGAGTCGTGTACAATACTCTATCTTCATTATAATATTATGAGGCATGAAAAACATTTGGAAAGCATGGATCTTGGAAATATTGAAAAAAAACAATACACAGAGGGAGGCTTCCCCCACAACATAGAGAATGCACAATTGTTGTAGAATTAAAAAATACACACACACACACAGCCTAAAACACAACAACATAATCAAATTCGTTTTTCTATTCCATCATTCTCTAAAATGAAATTACAATTCTTTTTAATACAAATGGCCAAAGCCTGGAAACCTAATGTCGTTCAATGTTGGATTGATGTTTAACCACCAGGCATCCTTCTACTGTCAAAAGACCCATTTCTTCATTAAAATGGCATGTAGATCGTATTTCGATTTATACATGAAGCACGTGCAAAACGCATTCAAAACACAAAAGGCCAGACTTCAAATATTATATGTTTTGGCTCTCAGTCCTCATTGCATCCATGCCCTTATCGCATTTCGGTGATATAAAATTTTAACTCGCAGCGCTATCCATTAAACATTGTGAATTGCGATGTTTGATTGTGACATGGCACATATCGCATCACATCGAAAAAAAAATACCTGCGGGCACTTTACGAGAAAAAATAAGCTTTTGTGATTGCAATATGTGGTGCCGATATCGTATTGCAAAACAAATAACTTGTGGGCAGTAGAAGGTAAGGGTAAAATGTTGTGAAGTGCAGTATTACGGGAAGTAAAATATGGTAAGTGTGGTAAGTGAGATACAAAGGAAATAGGTGGAAAAAAAAGGTTTGGGGCGTATAAAAAATGCGGTAAGGTTTAATGTGGGTCCCGTCGATATCTCATCACCGGGGATTTAACATATGGCTTAATGTGTTAAGGGAAATGTAAATGATTTGTGATGTGGGAGGTTTAAATGAAAAGGTAGGTGAACTACGGTGGGTAAAGAAATAAACGTAGGGAATGGCCGGATACTCTGTTTTTTATCTTTTGCGTGAAAACGCCTCCAATTTGAAATTTTTACCTGTCCTTCCTGCTACAAGAATTGATGAAGCGTGGGTTGTTTCCATTGCTTATTCATGGCGGTGGTTGGGAGTATAATTCCAACACTCCCCCTTAATCAGAACTACCGCCATCAGTCTTTCCTAGACATGTTCTGAGATAATAAAAACTTCTCTGTCTGAGTGGCTTTGCGAGGATATCAACTAATTGTTCCTCTGACCTACAATGCTGTAAAAGACTTTCACCATTGTTAACTAGTTCTCTTATAAAATGATATTTGGCATCTATTTTCTTTATTCTCTTGTGGAAAACGAAATTTTTTGATAATGCAACTGCTGAGCTATTATCACAATAAATTGCGGTTCCTTTGTCTTTCTCATAACACAAATATCTCAACATCCTTCTCATCCATATTGCTTGATATGCTATTAATGTTGTTGCCACATTATTCAGCTTTTGTTGTTGATAATGCAACTATTGGTTACTTCTTGGAAGCCCATGAAATGGCTCCCGATCCCAAATGAAACACATACCCAGATGTGCTCTTTCTATCTTCTACACTTCCAGTCTGATCACTATCAATGTAACCAATCAATTTAAAAGTATTAGTTGAGGAGTATAGAAAACCATACTCCTTTGTTCCATTCACATAACTCAATATTATCTTGACTTCTTGCCAATGTGTATCCTTTGGTGTCTCCATGAATCTGGAAACCAAACTCACTGAATACATAATATGAGGCCTAGTTGCAGTCAAATACATTAGACTTCCAACTATGCTGTCATACAATGTCAAATCAACATTCTTGTTGTAATATTCCTTGCTTAACTTCAACCCCATGATAGTTGGAGATGTTGCTACCTTGATGTTCTGTATATTGAACCTCTTTAAAACTTTTGCAACATATTTTTCTTGGAAAATAAAAATTCCCTTTTCATTTTACTTTACTTCTATTCCCAAAAAATATCTCAATAAAGCCAAGTGAGTCATTTCAAATTCACTTTTCATGATAGCTTTAAAATTAGCAATGAGAGAAACATCATTGCTCGTGAAAATTAAATCATCTACATATAGAAAAAAAGTAAGGATTTTACCGTCATTTTCTTTGATGTAGGGTGTGGGTTCACCATCACACTTGTCAAACCAATTTTCCATCAGGTAAGCATCAATCCTACAGTACCATGCTCTTGGTGCTTGCTTCAGCCCATAAAAAGCTTTCTTCAACTTACATACTTTGTGTTATTGGCCTTCTATCTCATATACAGGAGGTTGTTCAACATGTACCTCCTCATTCAACATTCCATTCAAGAACGTTGACTTTACATCCATTTGATAGACTTCCCATTTTTACTATGTTTCTACGGACAACACTGTCCTCACTATCTCCATCCTTGCAACTAATGCAAATGTTTCTTCATAATCTCTTCCTTGTTGCTGCTTGTATCCTTTGACAACAAGTCTTGCTTTATGTCTTTCTATCTCGCCTTCAATGTTGCTCTTGGTCTTATGGACCCATTTTACTCTAATGACTTCTTTACCTTGTGGGAGGTCCACTAACTCCAATGTATAATTCTTTCCTATTTCTCAAATATCATAGTTCATTGTTTCAATCCATTTTTATTATTTTACTACATCTTCAAAATGGATAGGGTCATCAACATGACAAAACAAAGCAAATAAAGAATTTAGACCATTATTATTATTTACTTCTTCTTGCTCATAAATTTCACTCAAATTTCTGAATATTGGTCTTCTGGTGTGCTTAGAGTTCCACTGGAACTTGAGAGAGTTGCTAACCCCTATGGTGTGCTTGGAGAAGAACTTCATTGGTTTTGTATTTCTGTTATGTTGTTTTCTTGTGGTGTGCTATGTTGCGCTTGTGTAGGTGGAGGAGGAGCCATCGTTGAGAGATTATTTTCTGTAATCAATTCCTCTTTATCTTCATGTGAAATACACGTCTTCACAGTTACAGTTTTCTCTAAGCTTCCATCCCAAGCTTCTTATTATGAATTGAACATCTCTACATATTATTACCTTCTTGGTTGATGTATTATAGAGCTCGTAGGCCTTGAATTCATCACTGTATCCAAAAAATATACACTTCTCCCCCTTGCAGACCAACTTCTTCTTTAACTGATCTGGGACATGTGCATATGGCACACATCGAAATACTCTAATGTGCGTGAAAAACTGCTTTGGTTGGACATCTATTTAAAATATATGCTGCACAATTGAGAGATTCTACCCAATACTCATTTGGAAATTGCTTTGCCTTCAACATACTTCTTACCATATCCATGATGGCTCTTTTCTTTCTTTATGCTACATCATTTTACTGTGGTCTATACCTTGTGGTAAATTTCTTGTGTATTCCATGCTCCCTGCAGAAATGTAGGAAGTCTTTGGAGATATACTCTCATCCTCTGTTAGTTCTCAACACTTTTATGTAGTGGCTAATTTTCTTCTCAATAAGATATTTTAAGTGGTAGAACTATTCAAACACTTCACTTTTATGTTTTAGAAAATAAACCCATGTTTTCCTTGTATAATCATCTATAAATGTTAGAACATAGTGACTGTCAGCTAATGATGCCATTTGCATTGGTCCACACAAATCTAAGTGGACAATCTCTGAAGGTGCCTTTGCACTTATACTCTTTCCTCCTGGAAATGATTCTTTGTGTTGTTTTCCCAAGATGCAGCCTTCACATATGCTGTCTGGTTTCTCTGTGAGTGGTAATCACTTTACCATCCCTTTTCTATGCAACAGGTTCAAACCTTCAAAATTGAGATGTCCAAATGTCAAATGCCATAACCAGTTTTCATCTTTCACTTCTTCTTGAAATACCTCTTGTGTTCCTGCTGCGAAAAAACCTCCTTCCTTCAAGTTTGTTCTGATCTTGAGAGGAAACATCCTATTTCTTGTCATATGCACTTTTGCAATGACCCTTTTACTTGGAGGTATATACATGATTGTACACACATCATTCTTAGAAAAAACATTGTATGCCTTATTCATGAGATACAAAATGCTTAGAAGGTTACATTTCAGGCTAGGTACATAATAGACATATGGCACAAACTTCTTCTCTCCCTTCTTCGTTAGTGTTTTTACTCTTCCTTTCCCCATGACAGATACCTTGCTATCAGTCCCCGTTGTTACTTCAGATTTCACACTCTCATCTAGATTGGGAAACATTGCTATGTTTCCAGTCATATGGTTACTACATCCTGGATCTAAGAACCATACATCTTCTTGCTTTTCTTGTGCTACATTACAATTTAAAAGCAAATTTCCTTGGTTCTGATTTTCTCATGTAAAACTTACACTAGGTCTATTACTCATGTCATTTTGTTTCTTTCTACATTCATTGTCATAATTCCCATACTTTTTAAAATAATGACATTAGACTTGATATTTATCATACCTCTGTCCTTGTGCTTGATTTTTGCTTGAGCCTTCACTTTGATTCTAGTTGTTGCCCCTTCCACTTGTGCTTGCAGGGCGTCTTCTTCCACCTCTGCATGGGCTTCTTCATCTTCCTTGGTAGTTTTATCTTCCTAGACCTCTACCTGGACCAAAATATATTTGTGTCTTGAATTCATGCTCCAGTGAGGAGTTCGTTGTTCTATTCAGTCTATGCTCGTGAGACATTAGTTATGCATGAAGCTCATCCACTGAAAATTGTGAGAGATCCTTTGTCTCTTCTATGGCCACTACTATGGCATTAAATATCGATGGTAGACTTCTTAATATTTTCTCCGCTATTCTCCTTTCCTCAAATGTCTCTTAATGAGACCTTATATGGGTAACCAACCTAATAACATGTGTGAATAATGAGTCTATGTTATCAGACTCTTTCATACAGAGAGTTTCAAAATATCTCCTCAGCATTTGTAATTTTGTTGTCTTCACCTTCTCTGTGCCTTGATACGTTTTCTTGAGAATATCCCATGCCTCCTCAGATGTTGTTGCTACTAAAATCCTTGGGAAAATACACTCATGTCCTGCTTGAAAGATATATAAGAAGGCTTTGAGGTCCTTCTTCTTATTTCCTCTCAAAAAATATCTTTATGCTTGTGTCAAAGCATTAAGTGTTGTTGCATCAGCTGGTTCTTGGAAACCATGTTCTACAAGCTCCCAAATATCTTGCGAAGTAAACAAGGCCTTCATTGTAATGGCCCAATAGTCATAATTCTTCCCATTGAACTGTGGTAGTTGGGGATTTGTTAGGCTTGTGCCTGTTGCTGCCATTTTGACTGTGTAAACAAACAATCTCCTTGACTATGTAAAATAGAAGCCTTCTCAATGTTGGAGAAATATGATTCTCAAACCAATCTTATAGCTTATTAAGTAAAGAGTGAGCTCATGCATCTTTCACTTAGAGCCTAGACCTGGTCTGATACCATGTTGGAAATAATGAACGAAAACAATACACAGAGGGATGCTTCCCCCACAACACAGAGAATGCAAAATTACTACAGAATTAACAAATACACACAGAGAAATAGCGTAAGACACAGGAGTGGAATGAAATTCGTTTTTCTATTTCATCACTCTCTAAAATGAAATTACATTGATTTTTAATACAAATGGCCAAATCCTGAAAACCTAATGCTATTAAATGTTGGATGGACGTTTAACCACAAGTCGTCGTTTTGCTATAAAGAGACCCATTTCTTCATTAAAATGACACACATACCATATTTCGGTTTATACACAAAACACGTAAAAAACACATTCAAAACATAAAATCCCAAACTTCAGATATTATATGTTTTGGCTCTGAGTCCTCATTCCATCTACACCCTTATTTCCTTTCGGCGATATCAATTTTTAACTCGCGGTGCCATCCATTAAACATTGCGAACTGCGATGTGAAATTGTGACATGGAACATATAAGGTTGCATCCAAAAGAAATTCATGTAGGCACTTTACGAGAAAAATTAAACTTGTGCGATTGCGAAATGAAGTGGCGATATCGCATCGAATAACAAATAACTTGTGGGCAACGGAAGGTAATGATAAAATGTTGCAAAGTGCAGTATTGTCAGCGGTAAACTGCAGTAAGTGTGGTAAGTGAAATACAAAGGAAATAGGCTGAAAACAAAGGTTTGGGGCATATGGAAAATGCAGTAGGGTTTAAGGTGAGTCTCGTCGATATCGCATCAGCGAGGATTTAACTTATGGCTTAATGTGTTAAGGGAAAGGTAAAGAATTTGTGATGCGAGCGTTTTAAATGAAAAGGTAGGTGAATTGTGGTGGGTAAAGAAATAAACACAGGAAATGGCTGGGTACTCTGTTTTCTATCATTTTCTTGAAATCACCTGAGATTTGAAATCTTTTCTTGTCCTTCCTTCTACAATAATTGATGAAGTGTAGGCTGATGCGACTAATTATTGATGGCAGTGGTTGGGAGTATAATTCCAACAATGGGCACTATTAAGAAAGGAATTACTTTGGTAAAGGAAAACAAAAATTACAACAATGTGATTAAGAAGCTATAGAGTAGTCAAAATCTAAAGCAAAATTTTCAACTTATACTGTATGATAGCCAATCTATACACACTTACACTTGGCAATCCAACTAAGATGAAATATGAGGAAGAGTTACCAATAAATATTAGGGATGATCAACTGCTTCAAAAGTTAGCATTTCAGATGCAGGAGCATACTAAAGTAGTAAAACAAAATAAAATAAAGGGTATATAAAACGGGAAGTTGGAATTCGAGCATTAAGGCTCAAGAATTAAAAGAAAATTAAATCTTAGAATAATTGGCTAAAAATATATGACATTTTCAGTAGAGAAACAAACACAAAAGAAAAAAAAAAACTATAGCCGATCAGTAATGATGAACTTGATATTCCACTGACCCCGAGAGAGGGGCCATACGGCAGTGAACACAAAATATTGTAAAGGTTTGGTGGATACTAGTGAAAATATAAACTAAATTAATAGGAAGAGATTGATCCACAATTATTTTAAATGTAATCACACTAGTAATCAAGTAGGCTAATCTTATACTATCCTTGCAAGCATAGAAATATTGAGGGAACATTACAACATATGTTGGTACACTATATGACCATCCAGAAGGAAAAAAAAAATAATGTAAATGCAACTAAAAGGAGTGCTTAAGTCATTCCATAAATTTAAGAGAAGAAATTAAACATTGTCTTCATACCTTTCATGACCATAACATATTCCAAAAATACAGGGTTCTTTTAAATCAGAGCGAATGATACATTCAGTCTGAGAGAAACTATGCTAAGAAGCCAATATCAGTTTTTCTAGATGGATCCATCTAGACGACCTGATGCTTGATATGACCAAAACTTAAACGAAAACCTAAATGGTAGAGATATAAACTCAACCAAACACCCGAAAGTGGTTGAATGAGAAATCAAAAGTCAATGTGGAAGAGAAACACTCCATCAATTTTGTGTGGAGGGGTCTTTTGGAAAGTTGATAAAATTCAATGGTTAAACCATATTAGAAAATTTTACACAGTTGGTACATTCAATTAGTGCCATAATAAAAATAATGTTGTTGAAGGTGAGGGGAAACATTACAGAAGTAAGGGGTGAAATTGGAAAGAAAAAAAATATAATATCAACGAATGCTTACGTGTTGAAGGTGGTCGATGGCATGTTCCTCACCACGTCATCAAGATACCATCAGAATGTAAGTTATGAAAAAAAAAATATAACAACAATTTAAATAATATTTATCAAGGAAATGATTATAGATAAAAATTGAGTGTAGTGTATGAAAGAACAACTTGAGAATCAGAGAAGGAAAAAAAAATGTGTTAGTCCTACCATTTCAGAAGGATTTTCCTTTATTAAACCTCGAAACCCCAAATTTTCGAGGTTGTGGTGAAGGCCACCACGTTTACCTTAATCATCACAAACCAAAAATAAAGAAGGTAGCTACCCACCAATCGGAATGAACCTACTTACTCTACCCGAAGGAGGCATTAATAAATTGAAATAGGGAAAAAAATCAAAGGAAAAATTCTCCCCAAACCAACAATAAACCCATCATAGAGATGTGAATACGTTAAGGAAAGATGAAAATGGATTCACTTTGCTGGAATGATAACAGAAATCTTGGGTTAAATTGTGGGATTCCTTTGAATGAAAACACTAAGAATAAGCTAGGGAAAAAAAAAAAAGCTAAGAATTCAATTTCAATCCAAGAGAATTAAGGGTAACTATACCTAGTTTTACCTTTTTACCTTCGTATGACAGATGGAGGGAGTGTACACAAAGAACCCAACTCCCGCTAGGAGGGTGCAAAACATTGGTAGTGTAAAACAAATGCCGAAGGATGGAGTGATGGTCGGGTATAGGGCTAGAAAATTTGCAACCCTAAACAACCTCGGTTATATGGTTTAAGAAAATCGAGGATATAAAAGGCACGTGGTCATTGAAGGGCGGCACTATACCTGTAAAATAATAGAAAATAGAGTCAATACTACCGCTAGCCAGTTTAAAGTAACCAAAATAAAACAATAACCATAACGATAAGTGGAAAACTTGAGAGGTTTACCGGAAATAGTTTTATCCTCACCAATCCTTCTGGGGTCTCCTATGCCAATGAAGTGCATGTTAATAGATCAGGATTAGGTAGCTAGACTGAAGGGTGTGTGTAAGATAAATTGAAACAAAGAAAACTTGTTGTGTAAGGTAAACATAAGTTCGATCACCAACAATATTTTCGAGTGAAGAAGATGTTGAACGAGGGATTCCTGAGTAGCTACATGTCATGGCCTAGTTCGGAGAGTATGTATCTATGCCCTGTGGCACAAATTAAGCCTTCACATACACTGGACCACTGGAGGTGAAGTAAATTTGGGGAAAACAAGTTCAAAACCCTTACTGGAGTGTGGTAAGATATCGACCACCTAGTGAATCCTTTCATAATCCAAAGGAATCACACATCATTCACATAATAACATATTACATTGTTATCCATAGCGCAAAGAGAAAATAAAAGCTGTCGAATAAGATAATTTTACCTCAAGATGCATAGGTGTAATTCGTGGAAGAATAGAATGCAAGGCTGTAGGTGGACGTCGTTCCACAGGTACGTGGCTCTCGTGGAACATATACAGCCAGATAAAACCCCATCAATGAGTAACTCAACCAATCGATACCTCTGTAAAATAGGCTAGCCATGAATTAAATTAACGATGAGAACAGACTTACCAAGAACTTAAATTGTCGTCGTTGGGTTCACATTTTTTTAGTTATGTCGCGTCGACTTCCACTTGAGCTAGCATGTAGACCTGAACCACTACATGAACGAAAGTAATGTATCAACCGATATGTCAATCAGGACCATTTAACCTTGAAATCAAATAGCTTCGACCTTCAAATGATAACCAGGTTTCGATTCTCACTCCCATGGGAAAAAGAAAGAAGAGTGGCATGGGCCCACTCCAAAGAGAAATGAATTGAAGTGAGAAAATTGCATATGGTTTAGTGTAAGATGAACCCTTTCTCACCGTTGGATCACGTCAAAAGGATCAATCCACTAAACAAAATTCAAGAAGCCCATATGCGCTCCATGTGAAATGCAGGTGAAAAGGAGGAGGTGGCATCGAAATGCACGAGGTGGCAAAACCATAGAAGAATAGAGTAAATGCATCGTATGGAAGGGATAGAGTAAAATTTATTTCGCAGGGCTATAGTATGATGGACTATCCAACAATAGTATGGTTGGTAAAGTTAATGTCTCGGTAAATTGAGGAGCGTATGGAAATATTTCCAAAGTTTCTAAATGACCTTAAGCCTAGGTTGAAAGGGTTTACGAGCCATTGATATTACCTTAGTAACCAAGGCATTGGAATGCACAAAAACTAAAACTACTCCTAGATACAATTGTCACTACAGCCAATGTTCTAGTTCGTAGCGAGAAAATAGAATTGATAAGGGTGATGGGAGTTGTAATTATGTTATATTATACAATGTGGAAATTAACAATATGAGGAGGAAGATTAGTTAGTTTGATAGGGAATTTTAATTATTAAAAAAAAAAAAATTGTTTTTATAGAGAATTGTTACATTAGATTAATAAATCGAACGTATATATTTTAAATCTTAAAATAAACATGGTTGTCCATGGTCAATTTTCATATTGAGATAATTCTTGTCACAATGTGATGTTGGACAATGGTTGACCATGATTGACCCACCATGGTTAACCATCAACAATGCTCATGATGGAAGAGATTTTAATCAAGTGAATAATATTAAACCCTAAGAATATGAACCCTTATATTAATGATGAACTCTTAGTAAAGGCCACAAAAAGTTTTATGAGTTCCATAATCTATATGGGTCAGAAATTAATTTTACAAATTGATTTTTTTTTTAAGGCAAACCATGACTATAATATTATTAAATTAGTTAAAGTTTGCATACGAAAGCTTCACAACCATTAACCTATCTCACTTAGAAATTAATTTTAGAATTTGAATTTCACTCAAAAGAAATCATGACTATATTATTATAAAAAATTTGTATATGAAAATTTAACAACCATGTTGTATTTTTGAATTTTCTCCAAGCTAGTCAAGAATTTTAATTGCCCTTGGAAAATTTGGCCATATTATAACAATATAAATAACTAACTTTTGAAAAATATAAAAAAAATAAACAACATTATTTCACTAAAAAAATCTGAAAGAATAACTTAAAAAAAACATAAAGAAAATAAACAACATTATTTCACTAAAAAAAATCTGAAAAAATAAATTTATTAATTTATGATTTATTAAATTAATGATATATTTAATTTGTTTATCTATTAAATTAATTTATGATTTATTAAAAAATATTTTGAAAAAATAAATTTAATTATTTATTAAAATAATTTAAAATTTATTAAAAAATATTTTGAAAAAATAAATCTATTAATTTATAATTGAGACTTTTAAAATCAAATTGCAAATTCTCATTTGCATCAAAAATTATTATTATCTTTAAAATTTTCAATCTCAACAATTTCTGTACACAATTTCAACCATTCTTTTGAATTAAAAAAAAAACAATTGCTTTATGTATAACTTATATTCGTCGCAATTATTTTCGGCGTACATCCACGCACCTACTTTCCGTTATGGACTCTTCAAATTGGTTTCTTTTTCACTTATGAACGTTTTTTTCTAATTGTGCTGGAAAATATATGACTTGATGACTTATCAGAGAGATACTACTGCTTTAGTCATCAACTCGTGACTTTTGCATTAATGTGATATACAATTTTATTAATTTAATGCTTTAATATTCGATATTCGGAATGGTATAAATTATAAAGATTTTAAGGGAGGTTAATAATTATTGAATAATTATCATCATCTATACAAAATTTTTTATTTTTAAATTATAAATGGTTCAAGTATAAATAATTTTAGAATGTTGTCATTCATCTATACGTGCAATGAATAAAATAAAATATGCATATTATATATATATATATATATATATATATATATATATAATATGCAATCACTAAATAGGGATATATATGACCTAATAGTTAATTAGTGTACATGATAGTCACATGACTATCATGAGTAAAAAATAAACTGTAATACGTAAAATAAATGAAAATTATAACTTTGCAGCATAATGCAAATCCGCTTTAAATAAATTTTTAAAATAAGGCTATTTTTTAAAAATAATGTGAAATAATGTTTTTTAAATAGTGCTTATTTTGAAATAATGTTATTCTTTGGAGCATAAGAGAAGAACCAAATCCTGGTGGAGGTCCAGAATCGAGCTCCTCTCAAACCCTAACAGCTGCAATGAATGCTTGAAGTAAAAATAAATTTCAAGCAGCATAATGCAAACCCCTTGTAATCAAGAAAAACGATTTAGGGTCGAAGAATTATCTAGAGTTTTCACCTGTAACGTTTCGAGTAGACATTACTCCGGCCTTGAGGTGTTATACATGACATGGTGGAGAATTTTCCACGAAAATGGTCACCACGGCAGCAAGAATCCTGCAAGACAACCCTAATTTAGTGTTGAGCCTAATAAGTCTGAAATAAATCTAAGACATGAATCAAATTTAGAGATAGGCAAAGGGTTTTCCTTAGCTATTCACACACACACAAGAGCCATCAACACGATTCTAACATCGTACTTGTTAATCTGGTTCTGGAGCAGATGAAAAAAACCAAAACGTGGCGGAGGTCGAGAACCGAGCACCGCTCAAACACTATTAACTGCAAGGAAGCACTAGAATAAAAACAAATGATAACCTTGTAGCATAATGCAAACCCCTTTTAATCACCAATAACGTTATAGGGTTAAAGAACCATGCATAGCTTTTAGTTGTAATGTTTCCCTCAGAGATAACTGTGGTCTTGAGGCGTTATATTTGACATGGTTGAGGATATTCCTACTAGACGGTCACAACGGTGGCAAGAATCCTACAATACAACCGAAATTTAGCGGTGAGCATAATAAATCCGAAAGAAATCTAAGACACAAATCAAATTTAGAGATAGGCAGAGGGTTTCCTTTCCTTCGGTATTGTCACACATTGACCATTGCCATGAACACGATTCTTACAGCATCGTTGTTAAGATCGTTCTGGTTACGGTGGGAAAAACCAAAACCTAGGGGAGGTCCGGAACGCAATTCCGCTCCATGAACAAAAGAGTTGAAAATGAATGAGTCTCTCCTTCTTATCCTAGCGGTAAGGAGGTGCAAACCCAACCATAGAGTTTCCTGCTAAACGGTGTAGGTGATGGAAACAATCCTGCAAACCCAACCATGGATTTTCCTGCTAAACGTTCTAGGTGACTGAAATAATCCTGCAAGACAACCCTAATTTAGTATCAAGCGTAATAAATATGAAGCTCGGTAATAAATATTGAAGAAATCGAAGACATTAATCAAATTTAGTGATAGGAAAAGGTTTCCTTGCCTTCAATATTCTGACACGCAGACAAGATCCATCAACATGCATCTAGAAATGTCATTGTTAATCTCTGTTTCGAGAAGAAAGGAGGGACCAAACCCTACTGGAGGTCGGGAACCCAGCAACAATTGACAGTATATGAGTGTCACTTACTTACCCTAACATTAAAGAGGTGGAAACCAAACCGTGGAATTAGGATAGCACCAGATGTTAGGCCATAATCAGCTAAATAAAATAAAAAATTAATGCGAATTCGAAAATCCCAAGAACACTACACCAAGGTTCGGGAGAATTCGATTCAAGGTGTAACGCTAAGCAAAAAGAAAACAAGTGGCACAGTGTGATAATAATGTCGCACTGCTACAACTGTAAGCTAACTAGTCGAATAGGTTGGTGAGGAGGAAGACGTACGTTGAAATAATAGAAATAAACTAGTTAAAAACCTTTAAACGTAATGTTTATCCTTGTTCATTACAACGCTAGCCTGGAAGGGAACAAAAAATAGTAGTCTCGTCGGAACATCAAACTTTTTCAGCGTAGAACAAGTTAACACTTCAATAAAGTATAGAGAAGAAAACCAATGCATTGTGTTGTCGAACATAATGTAATTTTTTTAATAAAGTTATTTTTTTAAACAATGTTATTTTATCAATAATGTTATTTTCCTTATAAATAATTTTATGTTTTTTTTAAATAACGTAATTTTTTTTTTTTTTGATAATGTTAGTTTTTTCGATATTGTTATCTTTTGAATATTGTTATTTATTAAACACTTTTTTGAAACGAAAAGGGGAATAAGATTCTTTGCTCATTAACTTGCTCGATAATAGCATGGCAATGTTATTATTATTTTTAAAATAATAATATTATTTTTTAAACGACGTTATTTCTTTTTGATAATGTTATATTTTTTTTATAACGTTAATTTTTAAAAAATATCAATTTAAAAACTATTATTATTTAAATAATCTTTATATACTTTTTAATAATCTTAAATTTTTTTAAAGTGCTATGTTTATGTTATTTTTTAAAATAATGTTATTTATATACTTTTTAATAATCTTAGATTTTTTAAAGTGTTATTTTTATGTTAACATTATTTAAATAATCTTTATATACCTTTTAATAATTTTGGATTTTTTTAAAGTGCTATTTTTATGTTATTTTTTAAAATAATGTTATTTATTAAATAGTGTTTACTTACTTTCATATTTTAAATAATGTTAATTTTTTTTTTAAATATTGTTAATTTTTTATCAAATAATGTTTACCATAATTCATTGATGGTATGGTTGCTTCATTTTCATTGATTTGAATACGATGATAGTATGGGTTTTTCATTTTTATTTTATTTTCGTGTTGTGTATTGAATATTTTTTCTTTATTTTTCTATTATTGGCTCATTTCCAAATGTTATATTTATGATAATATTTATGATGAAGAAACAATAATTACAAAATTAAATTACAAAATTTTATATTTATGATAATATTTATTATAAAGAAAGAATAATTAATTTACTATATTTTTTATATTTGTAAAAATATTAATAAATTTTTGTTAATATATGCAAGTATTAGATATTTTAAGCGTAACACCCCTATAATTCTGTTTTTTAAACATTTAATATTTTTAGATATATATTTACGACAATATTTATCATGAAGATGCAATAATTAACGTACTATATTTTTAATATTTGTGATAATATTAATAATTTTTTGTTAATATATGCAAGGGTTACATATTGTAAGTGTAACACCCCTATAGCTTTACTTTTTAAACATTTCATATTTTTATACATTTATTGGATTTCATCTAACTATTATTGGACCCTCTTTAAAAGTCTCCTAAAATTCATTAGGAGAAAATAATTGAAAACAAATATAAATAGTGTAATGAGAGAAATATTGAATTAATTACTTAATTGGAGATAAATACTAAGAGGTGTAGAATAAAGTATTTCATGAAAAAAAAAAGTGTACTTTAAAGGAAAATAAATACATATATTTTTGACAATATTTATCATGAAGAAGCAATAATTAACTTATTATAAATATTTATCATGAAGAAACAATAATTAACTTATTATATTTTTAATATTTGTGGTAATATTAATAAATTTTTGTTAATACATGGAAGAAGTAATAATTAACTTACTATATTTTTAATATATGTGATAATATTAATAAATGTTTGCTAATATCTCTAAGGGTTAGATATTGTAAGTTTAACACCCATATTTTTAGACATTTATTTGATTTCATCTAACTATTATTGGACCTTCTGTAAAAGTTTCCTAAATTTTTTTAGGTGAAGTAATTAAAAAGAAATATGAATAACACAATGGGAGAAATATTGTCTTAATTACTTAGTTGGAGATAAATACTAAGAGGGGCGGAATAAAGTATTGCATGAGAAAAAAATCTACTTACAAGAAATATAAATTATTTTTTTCGAAAAAAAATAAAAAAATCTGCAAAACTTAAAGCAAAAAAATGCTAAAAATATGTTGGGAAGTGTAACACACATCAATATTAACCATAAAAAATTTTGTACTTAGCTTAACCACAATTTCCTATATACTCTTTTACGATTTATTCCATGCATCATCGAGACGTGTAAGTTTGTGGAAGCCAAAATAAAAACATAATAAAAAAAAAAAATAGAAATAATGTCAGCTTTAAAAATAACTTACATAACCATATAAATAAACAATTAAAAATAAATTTAAAAATTATAAATTAAAAATATGAAGAGTTTTATGGATACTTAAAAAATAGATATGGTAAATAAATAAAAATATAAATAAACTAGAGATATGGTAAATAAATAAAACCTCTTTTTATACTTATGGTAAATAAATAAAAATATAAATAAACTAAAGGTATGGTAAATAAATAAAACATATTTTATATTTACTCCATAAACCTCTTTATATTTACAAAAAATCAAAAAGAATTTTTATTTAGGTGAACCCTATGGGCCAAATACCATGGGCTGAATATAGTGGGCTGAACACCATATTTATAAAAGAGGTATAAAAGGATAAGGTAAATAAATAAAAATATATCAAATAGGAGTAGAAATCAACATCTAATTATATTTGATGCCTCTCTACCAAATACCATGGACCAAATTAATAATAATACCATGCCCAAAAAAACATTATTAACCCTAACATTAACATTAAAATATTAATATATTAAAATTATTAAAATTAGATATATATATATATATATATATATATATGGCAGGGAAAAACAGAGACATATGATCGTGGTGGAGAAATAGAGGGATTGAGAATCAAGAAATGAGGGGAAAGGAGGAATGAAGAGAAAGAGAGAGAGATAGGATATAGAGAGGTATGGAAGGGTAAGAGAGGGAGAAGGAGAAAGGATTGGAGGGTAGAGAGAGAGAGAGAGAGAGAGAGAGAGAGAGAGAGAGAGAGGGGGGGGGAGGAGATAAAGGGAGAGTGAGGAACGATGAGAGGAGGAGAGAGGGAGGGATAGAAAGACGGATTTGGAGGGGGAGAGAAGAATAAAGACATAGATTGTGAGAAGTGAAGAGAGAGGGAGTGATAAGGGAGATATGGAGAGACTCGTGTGTTATTTTTGGGGTGAGATAAAGAGATAAAGAATAAGATATGGAGAGATGGAGAGAAGGAAAGAGAGAAGCATATCGCGACAAAGTTAGAAGGTGAAGAGAGAGAGAGAGAGAGAGAGAGAGAGAGAGAGAGAGACGTGGGAGAGAAAGGAAGAGAAAGAGTGGAGAGAGGTAGGGAAAGAGAGATGGAGATGGAGGGGGAGAGAGAGGGAGGTTATAAGAAAGACAAAGAGAGTGAAATTTGGGGAGAGAGAGAGAGCGAGAGAGAGAGAGATAGAGAGAGAGAGAGTGATAAGGAAGATGGAGGGAGAGTGAGAGAGGATAGAAGGAGGGAAGAGAGATAGAAGCAGGGGAGAGGGAGGGAGCGAGAAGAGAAATAGAGGGAGGGAGAGGAGGGAGTGATAGATTTGAGAAATAGAGTGCATGTTTTGGGGTTGATATAGAGAGACAAAGGGAGATAGATATATAAATGGAAAGTGAAGAGAAAGAAGAAATAGATGGAGATAGGGAGGGATGAACAAAGATATTGATAAATATGGAGTGAGAGAGTGTTTGTGTTTGTGGGGTTGAGATAAAGAGACAAAGAAGGAGGGATGGAGGGACATATAGATATATATGGAGGGAGGGGGGAGAGGGAAGAATATTTCTTACAATAGATGCATTGATTTTAGTGTATATAGTGATTTCTAAATCCTATTTGATTACTTGCACAAGATGCATTAATTTTAGTGTCGATTTTGATTTCTAATGATACTTTATTACTTGTGCTAGATGCATTAATTTCAATGTAGATGATTTCTAATTGTATTTGATTTGTTGCACTAAATGCTTTTATTTCAGTATAGATGGTGATTTTTATTTCTATTTGATTACTTGCACTAGATGCATTAATTTAAATGTAGATGTTGATTTATAATTATATTTGATTGCTTATACTGTATGCATTTATTTCAATATAAATGATTTATAATCCTATTTGATTGCTTGCACTAAATGCATTCATTTCAGTTTAGATGGTGATTTATAATCATATTTGATTGCTTGCACTAGATGCATTGAAATGGATAGAGAGATGGATCTGGGCGGGGAGAGAGGGATGGAGGAACAAAGACATAGAGAATAACAAGTGGAGAGAGTGATGGAGTGACATGGGAGATATGGAGAGACTCGCGTGTATGTTTTGGGGTGAGATAAAGAGACAAAGAATAAGAGATGGAGAGAAGGAGAGAGAGATAGGCATATAGCGAAAAAGTTAGAAGGTGGAGAGAGAGAGAGAGAGAGAGAGAGAGAGAGAGAGAGAGAGAGAGAGAGAGAGGTGTGAGATATAGGAAGAGAAAGAGTGGAGAGATGTAGGGAAATAGAGATGGAGATGGAGGGGGAGAGCGAGGGAGGTAATAAGAAAGACATGGATAGTGAAAGTTGAGGGGAGAGAGAGAGAGAGAGAGAGAGAGAGAGAGAGAGAGAGTGATAAGGAATATGGAGGGAGAGCGAGAGAGGATAGAAGGAGGGAAGAGAGATAGAAGTGGGGGAGAGAGAGGGAAGGGGAATAGAAAGAGAGGGTGGGAGAGTAGGGAGTGATACATTGGAGAAAGAGATTGTATGTTTTGGGGTTGATATAGAGAGACAAACGGAGATAGAGATAAAAATAGAAGGTGAAGAGAAAGAAGAGATAGATGGAAACAGGGAGGGAGGGACAAAGAGATTGATGAAAATGGAGTGAGAGAGTGTTTGTGTTTATGGGGGTGAGATAAAGAAACAAAGAAGGAGAGATGGAGGGAAATATAGATATATACGGAGGGGGGAGGGGGGAGAGGGAAGAATATTTCTTACAATAGATGCATTGATTTCAATGTAGATAGTGATTTCTAATCATATTTGATTACTTGCACAAGATGCATTCATTTTAGTGTTGATTTTGATTTCTAATGATATTTGATTACTTGCACTAGATGCATTGATTTCAATGTAGATTATTTCTAATTCTATTTGATTTGTTGCACTAATTTCATTTATTTTAGTGTAGATGGTGATTTATAATCCTATTTGATTACGTGCGCTAAATGCATTAATTTAAATGTAGATGTTGATTTATAATTATATTTGATTTCTTAGACTATATGCATTTATTTCAATATAAATTATTTATAATCCTATTTGATTGCTTGCACTAAATGCATTCATTTCAGTGTAGATGGTGATTTATAATCATATTTGATTGCTTGCACGAGATGCATTGATTTTAGTGTATATGTTGGTTTCTAATATTATTTTCTTACTTGCACTAGATGCATTGATTTGAGTGTAGATGTTGATTTTTTAATCCTATTTGATTACTTTCATTAGATGCATTGACATTTGTGTAGATGTTGTTTTCTTATCTTATTTGATTTCTTGCATTAGATGTTTTGATTTCAGTGTACATGTTGATTTCTGATTTGATGTAATTGGATGTATGAGGGTATATTAGTTTTAAACTAATTGGATTAATAGTGTGCATTGATTTCAGTGTAAGCACAAAAGGTTATTGACAATGTAGAACGATTTTGGTGTTATAGTAAGGAAACGTAATAATATTGGAGAGCAAGAGAGACAAGTTATGATGTCTACTACAACAACTTGAGCTAAATATTTAAATCGTTTATGATTTATGATTTCTACTGTCCTTTTCATATAATCGATATGGAAAGATGACAAAACCAAAAAGCGTGATAATAAGAATAGTAGAAGAAAATAGTTTGAGATTGATCACAATGAAGGCTATTTGTAAATGAATACCTTCTTATTATTCGCATTTTCTATTATTCAATATTATTACATTATCACTTTGCATTCAAAAATTTTATTTAAAGCTATTTGACGATATTTATAATCTCAAGAAACTAAGGTAACTAAGAAAATTTAAAATTAAAATGAATCGATAAATATCAAACATATTTAGCATATTTAAAATTTTTATTTTAATATTAGATGTATTTACATATTATAAACTTAATCATATGTTCCTCATATTATTGATAGATTTTCCTTGGTCGCACACAACTAAAACCAGCTTATATCCATCTTAAATATGGATCTATAAAGCGTCGAGAGGGATCAAACCTCTCGACGTGCAAACCTTTTCTCAAGTTTTGCACTCAAAAAATAGGTTTGCACCTCGAGAGATTTGATCCCTCTCAACGCTTGATAGATCTGTAGTTAAGATGGATCTAGGCTGGTATTAACATATTACCATCTATCCTAATCATGGCATTCCAACTGTACCACAATAAATTAACAGTTCTACATATGGATTTTATCGACACAACAATCAATATAGAAATAATTTGTACAATTCTATGCTTACATATTCGATGGTTCATATTATTGAATTTTTGCTTTATCGAAACCTCTGTTTGAGACTTTCAATCGTCCTTCAATAAATCTATTATACATGTACATAACACGATTTCAAAAAGTGTTGATTGTGTGATTTCTACATGGTAAAAATATGAAGAGTTAATGGATATTAATTCTGGCTATTGGATTTTTATTAATGAATTACTGTCAAGATCTCGACTGTGGACAAGTGGAGACATCTCCACCCTCGATCTATCCTCTAGATATATAACTATGGCAAAGAATTAGGGTTGAGGAATGACCTATCCTCTCATAACCGCTCGCAAAAAAATTTCACTCATTTCTTCTATCTTCTGTATTAGACCTCTTCCCCTCTGAGACAAGTTACAGGATTCCGGCAGTGGCAATTTGATGCATTCTTTATCTGCTACCAGGTGAATTTTTGGGTTCCCTTTCTCCTAGTTAATTTTTTCCTTTAGAGTTAACTTTCGCAATTATTTACTGGCTTTGTTTTATTATTCCACATATATGTTAACAATTTGTGTTTGATTTATTTAGCTTTACCTTGGAGTTTTAGCGGTTTGGCTTTTCAGTCTTAATACATCATATATATTCGATTTATTTTTATATAGGTTGCTTGATACTACTGATCTTTAGGGTAAGGAGCTCCGCGCTTCCATGGTAAAAACCCTGGTTCCCTTATTATTTTCTTCCAAAATTTTTTGTAGCTTTTTCCAGACTCTTCTCTGGACATCTAATTTAGAGTTCCTCGTTAACCCTTGTAGTCAGTTAGGCCTTATTCCTCTACACCATCAATAATAAGGTAAAATAGGAAAATTCACTATTTTCGTTCCTCTTCCTAATTTCTCTCTTGTCGAGATTTTTCAATGCTTGATGATTTCTCTTATTCCCCTTTTTTTGCAGGTATACTTGCTAGTGATAATGTGATAGCATTCTGTTTGAGTGCTCAACTTTAAATTTCTCTAACCTACTCTGGCTCTTCCAGGTACTCCTTATCGTGCATACCTTGGGTCACAGAATGTTGGAATCCAATTGAAAATTGGACTTTTATAGTTTTTCTAGAAAGCCTTCGAATCTAGTTCTAAGATTTTGTTAAGATTGGTTTCCCCCACAGTCAACACCCTGTATGGGTATGCCGGGCCTAATTTTCATGTAATAGCTGTAATAGTAATTTAATTCTTTTGGCCTGTAAGAAATGTTACATTTTGTAGAACCGTTGAACCAAGTTCTTAACTTTGGTTAGTATTGTTCCTCTGATACATTTTAATTTGAGACTGCTGTCAGAATGTTTTCATTTCCTGCGAAAGATATACGTAAGGTTCTTGCTTAAAATATTACTCCATTTTCAGTTAACAATTATATTTATTTATTATATCAGTGGGATTTCCTCTTCTTGCATAATAAGGTTATTTGAATGATATAAGTTTGGTCTCAAAATTCTTCTACATTATAGTTGTTAGTCTCATCTATTAGTATTTAAGTTTATGTATTTACCATAGTGTTTCAGTTTGCCTATACTATTTCGTTGTGACATAATTTAGCATTTAAAATGTCTATAAAAATTAAAACCGATGTGACATTTCATAGGTGAGATTCTTTTCTATCTAAAGACTTTTCCTGATACTTTAAATTGTCTATATAATATATATCAATCCAGTATCCTTCTAAGAAAATGTATTTTTGAGGAAACCCTCCTCTTTATTTGTTTATTTCTTTTCTAAATTCCAAAGCTTAGGAATTATAGCTTGAGTTACAGGCATAAGGGTTTGAAATCATGTTTTTCTAGTCATTCATTATCTGAATACTTTCTCTAGAATTCTATTATATTTTAAATCATCTTCAGATTATTTTCTTTAGTATTTAACAAAAATTCCTCAGTTTATAAGCATGTTATTTATGTCTTTACATATTTTACATCAATATACCTCTTAATTTTGTAGTTGTATTTCCTTTACAGTACTAGCATTTCATATTTCAGTATCTAAGTAGAAAATATGACTGGACCATTTATGCCTGTGTATTATCATAGGAAGCAAGGGAAACCAACATAGAACCTTCTTTCGAGGGTTCTGGGTTAACAACTCCCAATGTTACCAATTTTTAAGAGTGCTAGATATTACCTATTTGCAATAAATTATAACAGAAAAAAGAACATTTATAGATTCTTTCTTCCTTAAACATGCTTGTAACTTTCTACATCATTCCCAAGTTTAATAACTGACAACTAGAAATAATTATCTGTCCTTCACTTCTCTGACTGATATTATGCCTCCGTACCATGAGTGAGGCTATCACGTCCTCCAACTCTCCCCCATGCTCCAAGTCCGAGATTTATAGTTAACAAAACTCCTGGAAGAGTCCTCGGGACAATCTAGTCCAGTCTCCAATTCCAGGAATAATAGAAATTTGGAGTATTCCACTAGTTAACACTAGTCAAGGAATTCTTCTCTATAATTTTTCCTTCTCCAATTACCGAACATAACCCCCCTTCCTCACTGGGATAACTCTTTATCCATAGAGGTGGGGTAACTGTTGGAACTGATTCTATTTTAACCAACCCTCAGTTCTTGAGTTACTTTTTACCATCAGGGTATTACTCTTTTATGGAAATCACTTCCATAATTAAATTAATCAAGATTAAAATTCATGCTCATAATATATTTTGAAAATAAAATAAAATTAAAACTAATAATAAATGTCCTAATGTCTCATCAACATGTCATAATCACTAGTTAGCAACAAAACAACTATTACCACATCCCCCCTGGAAGTGAACACCGTCATCGGTGTTTGCATTCTTCTCCAGCAAATAATTATAGATATGCCTCCCAAACAAAGCCTGCATCTTCCCAGGTAGCCTCATTCGGGCCAAAGTGCTTCCACTGCACTTTAACCTCAGTGATATCTCTTTTCCGAAGCATGATTTCTCTCTGGTCTATTATACACTAAGGTTTGACCAGAAATTCTCCATCCGGGTCAACCTGTAATCGAAAAAAATGGATTAATTTTCACATACATGTTAGCATTTCTAATCAAATCTGGTCTTCATATCCTACATGAATACTCTGCTAATGGATTATGTGCTTTGTATCGTGAATGTATCATTTTAATTATGATATTTGAAAGACGTTGTGCACTCTAATATGACTGAGAAAGGCCAATCGGTAAGCCACAAGTCCTACCCTTTCCGATATCTAGAAAGGACCGCAAAAATTGGGTGCCAAATTGGCACAATACATCGAGCTTAAAGTGATTTTCTTTGGTTTAATCCTTATGTACACATGGTCCCCCACTTCAAAATCATGATAAGTCCTATTCTTATCTGCATAAAATATTTTTCTATCTTCAGTTGCCTTCAAATTTTGTCAGATCTTCTTTACTTTTGTTTCCATTTCAGCTAGCATATCTGGTCCAAGCATCAACTTGGTTTCTGGGCTACTCCAGTTAATAGGAGTTCTACACTGTTGCCCATATAAGGCTTCAAATGGACTCATCTTAAGTGACTCCTGATAGCCGTTATTGTATGCAAACTCCACAAGGTGTAAATACTCGTCCCACCTAGTTGGTTGTTGCATTACATACATATGTAACATATCCTCTAGGATCTAATTTACTCACTGTATTTGTTCGTCTGTATGCAGATGGTAAGAAGTACTGAAATTAATTTGAGTCCCCAATCCTATAAACAATGTTTTCCAGAATGTTGACATAAAATTCACATCCCTGTTAGATATGACAATCTTTGGGATACCATGCAGTCTAAAGATCTTTCACATAAATATGTCCGCTATCTGCACCATCTTGTAAGTAGAATATATTGGTATAAAGTGTGCTAATTTTCTTAATCTATCCACTACTACCATAATAGAGTCATTATGATTTTTAGACCTTGGTGATCCAGTGATAAAGTCTAAAGATATCACCTCCCACTTCCACTCAGGTAGTGGTATAGGTTGCATCAGCTCAGCTGGGTGTCGGTGCTCCACTTCCACTTTCTGGCATTCTAAACACTTATTTATATATTCTGCAATATCTATCCGCATACCTGGCCAGAAGTAATTTCTCCTTATTGTTGTTAGCATCTTCTGATATCCAGGATGTCAGAGTAATTACTTCGATGATATTCATTCAAAATCAGTTCCTTCAACTCCATTCTGTTTGGAAAAAAAATTCTCTTTTTGAAAGTTAGCAACCCATCATTATCAATTTCATAATCAAAGCATTTTCCTTGGTCTTTGAACTCCTTTTCTTACTGCCACAAAAAATTATATTCAGAATATTTCTTAGCTTCTGCTTTTATTTTCTCAAAAAACCTGCACTCAACTTGATTATAATACTGCTCATAAACACCATGCAATTTTCTGCTTAAAGCATCAGCTACTCTATTCTCCTTACCTTTTACATGTTGCACATCAATTTCAAATTCTCTTAGGAAGGCATTCCACCTTGCCTCGCGAGAATTAAGATCAAATTGCTTAAAATATCTAGTTAAGTTGTTGTGATCAGTTTTGAGCGCAAATATTTTTCCAAGTAAGTAGTGCCTCCATACTTGGAGCGCATGCACTACAACTATCGAATCCAGGTCATACGCTGAGTACCGCTGCTCGTGCTCCTTTAATTTTCGGGACTCATAGGAAACCACTTTAACCTCTTGTGACAGAATCGCCCCAAATCCTTCTTTGCACGCATCTGTACAGACCTAAAAATCTTTATTAGGATCAATTACCCTTAATACCGGAGCTCTAATTAATAATTTCTTCCGTTTTTCAAAGTTGTCCTGATATTCATTTTTCCATTTAAATATTTGTCCTTTCCTTTGTAAGGAAGTAATTGGGAAAGAAGTTTTTGAAAAACCTTCAATAAATCACCGATAATAACTGGCCAGCCCCATAAAAGATCATATATCTACCACGTTTTGGGGTACTTTCCATTCCATAATCGTTCTGATCTTCTTCGGGTCAACTGCAATACCCTTAGCAGAAATTATGTGTCCAAGGTAATATATTTCTTCCTTGAAGAAATCACACTTTCTAAACTTAGAATAGAGCTGATTCTTCCTTAGCATTTCCAGTACTACCTGTAAGTGCTCTTTATGTTAGATATCATTTTTGGGATTCAACTACATTAATTTACTCATTCATCTATGAACATTTCCATGATAGGTAGTCATAACTGACTAATTTCTCATGATTTTTGAACAGTCCACTTAGCACTCATTACATCGGGTGATGCTCACAGGAGTGAAGAAGTGGGATTGAAACTAGTGAAATGAATCACATAGCGTCAATCATCACTTTCAGGGCTTACACCCGGTAAACAAGACTTTTCGGGAGGTCACCCATCCCAGAACTCCTCTAGCTCAAGCATGCTTAACTGTGGAGTTTTCCCCACAATCAAGCCCGCTTACCTTTTTACCCCATTTGCAAAACCTAAGAAACTATTGTGCCTCATGAACCATTCAGGAAGAGATCCCTTGACTCTTATAATTTTAAGTAAGGGGGGTTTCTTTATGTTCTTTTGCATTCTTCGAGTACAAAAAAATGTCATCAATAAATATTAATACAAACTTATCTAGAAAAGGGTGAAATATACCGTGCATCAGCCTCATAAATTTTTCTGGTGCATTGTTCAGTCCAAAAGGCAGAACCACAAACTCATAGTGTCTGTACCTGCTATGAAAAGAAGTTTTATGAATGTCTTCATCCTTTATCCTAATCTGATGGTATCCCGACCTCGGATATATATTTGAAAATACTGTTGCTCCCTTCACTTGATCAAACATACACCAATCCGAGGTAAAGGATATATGTTTTTAATCGTCAGTTTATTAAGCTAGTGGTAGTCCATGCAAATCCGCATGGTTCCGTCTTCCTTTTTCAAAAATAGCACAGGTGCTCCCCAAGCGGATACACTTGGTCAGATTTACCCTTTATCCAATAATTCTTGTAGCTTCCTCTTCAATTCAGTTTACTCTGGTACACTCATTCAGTATGGTGTCCTTGAGATGGGTGATGCCCTAGGTATCAACTCTATGGTAAAATCAATGTCCCTTCTTCGTGGCATGCCTGGTATTTCTTTCGGAAACACATCCATAAACTCTTGCACTATTGGAATATTTTCCATCATTAGCACTTTTTCTTTTGAATTAGTAAAACCCATTTTGATGGCATACAACTAACATCCCTTCCTCATGCACATACCCATTTGAGATGCTATGATGGGTCGCAACTTCAGAGGTTTCTTTATACCTTGAATTTCCTCCCAAGTACCATCTTCCATTCTATAATAAATGATATTTTCCTTATAATCCACTAACGTCCAATGCTTCTCCAACTAGTCCATACTAATTAGTAAATCATAGAATCCCAGAGGTAACACATTCATGTCTATTGTTAGCTGCTACTGAATAATTTCTAGTGCACTGTTCAGAATTTTAGCACTAACCTTCCTCTTGGCTCCAGTGGCTAACTGTACCAGCCATGGAGTTTTGAATTTCTTACTCTGGAATGTACAATTATCTACTACTTTTGGACTTACATAACTTAAACTTGCACCTGGGTCTACCAAAATAGAAAAAGGTTGAGATAACAATTTACCTTCCAGTTCTATTATTGTCGGTTTATAGTCTTCGTGTCGATCTTCCAGGGATGCATTATATGGGTATTTTTTTGGCTACATCTCCCACTATTAAGGCCTCCTCCAAATTGGTAACTACTTCACTCCTTCCTCGCTGTGGCATATTCCTGTAGTAGTGTGCCTCTCCACAGCCCCAAGACTGTAAGGATGGCTTTTGATTTGGTTCTTGCTTAGGTTTGCTGGAAGCTTCAGTGGGTTTATCTTCTGCAGGAAATCTTATTCCTTGATGATTCCTGCGAAACTATTTGTTAACTGAACTTCTGGCAGCACTCTTGAAATAACTGGTTCTATTTTTCTTGAAACCAGAACTTCCCTTATGCTCTTTCTTTTCCTATTAGCTTTTACCTTGTTCTCCTTTTGCCTTATATTGCTGGTAACACATTCTTGCTTTTCATATCGCTTCATCCATAGTTTTGGGATTCACAAACTCAATACGTTCCTTCATATGAGTCGAAAAAATACTCAGGAATCATTCTAATTTTTCCTTTTCATCCCTTAAATAGGGAACATATTAGAGTAAGAAAGTAAACTTGGTGATAGATTCATCCATCGTCATTTGACCCAACTTTAAGTCACAGAACGCCATAGATTTTTTGTCATAGAAGAGTTCAGTTAAATATTTATCTTTAAAATACTATTGGAATGAATCCCAAGTGACATCCTGATCATCTATACTGCGAAATTTTTCACTTCCTCCCACCATAGTGTGGCTTTTTCCCTCAACTAATAAATAGTTGATCTGGATTTAAGGTTACTAGTGTACTCATATACCTGAAAATACTTATTCATGTTTATTAGCCATGCCTCAGCCACTTCCTCCTCTACTACGTCAAACGTAGGAGGCTTTATTTTTCGAAATTCACCTTGTAGCTCTACTTTCTGTCTCTTCACTTCCTTTTCATCTAGTACATTATCCGACTTAGCTTCATTACAGATTTTATTTCTGTTACTCCGTTGAGACTAACTTCATTTCATTCCATCAATGTCATGGTCTCTTGTCTGTTGCTCATTTCTTTCTTGAAACTCTCTATCACTACTTGGCTTCTCATTTCCTTGATTCTATTTGTCTGAGAAGCTTTTTAATATCCTCTCATGTTCTTGCATCAAACGCGCATTATTTTTTCCTCTTGTAACTTTTGTACTGTAGATAAGAGGATGTTGGTTTGGTGTTGTTGCTCCTCCAACATCCTACTGGTTTGCTCATGCTGGTCCACACTCAGCTGCACCCACATTTATGGGTTCATTTCCAGTTAGGGTTGTGTTTCCCAGGTATTTTGAGGTGCATTCTGTGTTGGCACCCTCGTCATAATATCCTGTTAACTTGTTTCTCTGTGTGTATCAGTAATATAAAACTTAAAACATTAGTTGACCCAAAAGGTCCCAACGTACAAACGCGACTCTGATACCACTTGTAACATACATCAATATTAACCATAAAATTTATTTTACATAGCTTAACCACAATTTCATATATAGTCTTTTATGATTTATTCCATATTTATATTAACATATTACCATCTATCCTAATCATGACATTACAACTGTACCATAATAAATTAACAGTTCTACCTATGGATTTTATCGATACATCAATCAATATAGAAATAATTTGTACAATTCTATGGTTACATATTCCATGGTTCATATTATTTAATATTTTCTTTACTGCAACCTCTGTTTGAGACTTTCAATCGTCCTTCAATCAATTTATTATACATGTACATAACACAATTTCCAAAAGTGTTGATTCCATGATTTCCGCACGGTAAAAATCTAAAGAGTTAATGGCTATTAATTCCCGTTGTCATATTTTTATTAATTTCTTACTATCAAGATCTCGACTATGGACAAGTGGAGACATCTCCACCCTAGATCTATCCTCTCAAGATCTAACAGTGGTGAAGAATCAGGGTTGAAAAATGACCTATACTCTCATAACCACTAACACAAAGTTTTTTCTCATTTCATTTATCTTCTCTGTTAGAGCTCTTCGCCTCTCAAAAAAGTTGCAAGATTTCAGCGATGGAAAATTTATGCATTATTTGTCCACTAAAAGGTGAACTATTGGGTTCCCTTTCTCCTAGTTAAGTTTTTCCTTTACAGTTAAATTGCACAAGTATTTACTGGGTTTGTTTTATCATTCCACAGATATGTTAACAATTTGTGTTTTCTTTATTTAGCTTTTCCCTGTAGTTTTAGGGGTTTGGATTTTCAGTATTAATACATCGTATATATTCCATTAATTGTTACACATGTTTCTTAATACTGGTGATCTTTAGGGTAAGGAGCTCCACGCTTCCATGGTGCCATATTTCAGAAAATCCAAGGTAAAAACCCTGGTTCTCTTATTATTTTCTTCCGCAATTTCCTGTAGCTTGTTCTGGACTCTTCTCTGGACATATAATTTAGAGTTCCTCATTAACCCTTGCAGTCAGTTCCACCTTATTCCTTTGCACCACCACTCCTCTTCCTAATTTCTCTCCTGTCCAGATTTTGTAATGCTTGTTGATTTCTCTTAATCCCCTTTTTCAGCAGGTATACTTGCTAGTGATAATGTGACAAAATTTTGTTTCAATGCTCAACTTTCAATTTCTATAACCTACTCTGGCTCTACCAGGTACTCATCATGAATACCTTGGGTCACAGAAATTCTGAATCCAATTGAAAATTGGATTTTTACAATCTTTCTAGAAAGTCTTCAACTCTGGCTCTAAGATTCCGTTAAGACTGGTTTTCCCCACGGCCAATGCCTTGTATGGGTATGCCGAGGTTAATTTTCATGTAAAAACTGTAATAATAATTTAATTCTTTTGGCCTGTAAGCAATGTTATATTTTGTAGAACCATTTAACTAAGTTCTTAACTTTGGTTAATATTGTTCCTCTGATAATTTTTAATTCGAGACTCCTATCAGAATGTTTTAATTTCGTGCGAAATATATATGTAAGGGTCTTGTTTGAAATGTTACTCTATATTCAGAAACAATTATATTTATTTATTTATGATATTACTGGGATTTCCTCTTCTTGCATAATAAGGTTATTTGAATGATATAATTTTGGTCTCAAAATTATTCTACATCATCTGTTGTTAGTTTAATATCTTAGTAGTTAAGTTTATGTATTTACCATAGTGTTTGAGTCTGCCTATACTATTTCGTTGAGACTTAATTTAGCATTTTAAATGTCTATAAACATTGAAACTGATATGACATTTCATAGGTGAGATTCTTTTCTTTCTAAATATTGTTCCCGATACTTTAAATTTTTTGTATAATATATATCAATCCAGTATCCTTCTAAGAAAAATAATTTTTGAGGAAACTGTTGAGTCCCGAATTTGCCTCTTTTCCATACACTTTTCCATATCTTTTTCACTCACCTAAACCTCCTAAATTGTCAATATCATGTGCAAAAGGGTATCTAACATGGTTTTTAATTATGTTTGTGTGTTTTCTATTTGATTTAGATTTTGTTCATACAGCTGCGGAAACTTGTCACTCGCATTCTTTACCTTCCGCCCGGCTATTTTGTAAAATCGATGTTACAGTGTCTCACAGGCTTGAAATACATGGGCGAGGCTAGGAATGACAGAGACATGGTTCGTGTCCCTATTGGTTCAATAAATTCGTCAAGAAAACACATGAGTCAAAACCATCCACGTGGAAGTCAACTATGAGTTCTATGTCGGTGGACTCTCGTTACATCTGGCATATAAACATCCATACGGCCGTTTCTAAGCTTGTGGAGGTTAATTGACATCTGTGCAAAGTTCTGGAGTCGAATTCAAGCACCCACCTTCCATAGATCCGTTTTCCAACATGGCCATACTCCTATATCCGTGGCCTTAGTGGTCTACGTGCTGGCTGCTATCATAAACTTCAGGAGACAGTTACAGTTTATTGCTTTATATAGAGCGTTTGCATACACACGTAGAGTTAGTTGATAGTTGTTAGTTGATCATAGCTGTTGAGTTGTTAATTGATAGTTGATGTGCGTACTCTGTTATGTAGTGATTACGCTGCCTTGAGCCGTAATACTACCAGTCTGTAATGAACTGCTTCTTAATGTGAAAAGACTCTGTTTTCAATTTAATTCGTGTTGAGGATCGTACCAGAGCTGTGTAGAGGGCCCCTGCTCAGCCGAGGTTCTGTGTATTAATGTATATATATTTCATTTCATTTATTTTAAAAGTCATTGTATTATAATCCATTACATGTTCATATTTCATAGTTGCTTCATTTATGTTCATACATTTCTATAATTTCCATTGCATTCTTGTCTTTCATGTTTTTATGATTGTTAAATCACTGATCAGTTTTCTTGTGCAGGTTTTAGGTAGACAGCCCGGGGCATTTTCATAGTATTTTAGCTAATGATATGAGACTGACATTATTCTGCTGCTAGTTTCCTTTTCATAGCATTTGTTTAACTTCAGTCTTGATTTGTACATTTCAGTTTTGTTTTCTTGATTTGAAAATAGTTAAATTTTAAATATATTAAGTACACTCATAGTGTCTTCGGTTACCTCAGAAACCCACCATTTATGGTAATGGTGAGGGGCGCATGATGCCATAAAATGATTAGTATTAGTTTCAACTACTTAAAATAGATATATTAAAGTACTCATAGCATCTTAGGTTACCTCCGAAAGCCTGTTTGGAGTGATGGTGAGGGGTACACATGATAGAAATGTGTAGTTAGTATTAGTTCTGCAAATTTAGATATATTAAATCATGTATGACATCTTCAGTTGCCTCCGAAAGCCACAGCTGGACTGATGGTGAGGGATTGAATCATGTGTGTATGGTTTAGTATTAGTTTACTTTCTGCAAATTAATTATCAGTTACACAAGTTGTTTATGATTACTTCCACAAGTCATAGCTGGTCTAATGATGAGGGGTCAGAAAATGAATTGATGTAACCTGATTTAGATTTATTTCATTGCAATTTTGAATTTCCATAAGCATAGTTTCTTTTGTGTTTAGTTGGCAGCAAGAATAGTTTAGTTTTCATGTTCACTAGTTTCTTGTTTTTGATTCATTAGATTTTGACACTTTCCATTCAAGCATTTCAGCAGTACACTTTACTTTCTTTTGTCATTGTAATTTCAATTTGCTTTTAAAGTTTCGAGATTGGTAAATCATTATAGGGGATATCACTTCCTTGAATAAATATAACCAAGCTTGTTTTTCACTTTAGAATTTCCATTTTACCTTAGAAAGACCACAAACGACAAAAAGTTAAGAAAGAGGTTATCTTGCACATATAGTGCGCCGCACTTCATCAACTTACGATTCCCGGATTGAAAATTAAATGCAGCAATTTAGGACACACTAAATTGACCAAACAGAAACCCTACTCTTTATTTGTTTATTTCTTTTCTAAATTCCAAAGCTTAGGAACTACAGCTTGAGTTTGTAATATCCCTGTCTCAAGCCACCATAAAATCTCTCATAAATTGCAGGTTCTTAAATAATTAAATATTATTTATTCTTATATTGATATTACATGAATAATATTCTTGTAATTCTTAATTATAAGAATATTGAAAGAATTATTTCTGAACTATTTTATATAGAAAATTTTATATTGTTCTATAGAAATAAATTATATTTCCAAGTTGGTATCTTTTATGAGTTTTAGAAATAATGAGTAATAGATTTGGAAAAAGTATGGATAAGTGATATTTTGCTCATAAGGAAAAATAAAATATAACTTTAAAAATAAAAGCATGAAATATTTATGGAGTGCTTTTGTGATTTAGGAAAAATCAGATTTACGGATGCTTTATGGAATGCTTTTATGGTTTAGAAAAGAGCCAGAATACTTTTATGATTTATAAAAGCTATTCCATTATATTAATTATATTTATTATAAGCCTATGAGAGAAATAGAAGAGGGGAATGGTAGAATACATGGAGAATGGAGCCAAGGAAGAGGAAGAGAATATTCAAAGCATGCATCAAGAGATAAGTAACAATATTCTTTGAAAATCCTTTTGTTTTCATATGGGCCATGATGATATAATGATTAAATTTATTTGCAAGAAACAATTCATGTCATAAATAATTAAGATTAATTCTTTAGTAAACCTCTATACACTTTTTTTCATAGAGGAATAGGTGTATTATTCATTGAATTATGAGAATAATTCATGTGTTCTGAATTGATAAAAGGTTTTCATGGGTAAATAATTCCGTGAATTGCATGAATTATTGGAATATAGGGTCTAAATATGACTTTGTATCTCCCAAACTAAAATAGATATGAAAAAAATGAAAGAGGGTTTTGCAAAAAAGGATGTTATGCCGAAAATCCTCTTTTAGATTTTAAAATTTATTTTCCCATGTCTCAAAAAACGTGCCCTAAATGGATGTAAAATAAAATGGAATTAATTATTATTTAAATTTGGAAACATGAGCTCCAAATATTCATTTGAAACTTCCAAACCGTAACACCTGTTTAAAATATGAGAGAGGTTATTTTTAATGAACCCATTAGAAACAAAAACCTGATTGGGTTTTCCAAAAATCGTTTCCATTTGGTTGGAAACCATGTCTAAATTTGATGACAGAAACAAGAAATTATTTAATATTTAAATCTGGAAAAATGGGCATCAAAGATTCATTCGAATATTAAAAACGATGACACCTGTGACAAAAACGAGAGAGGTTATTATTATTAAGTCTGTTTCAAACAAAAAACTCTTTCGGTTTTCTAAAATTCGTTTCCATATATTCACAATATGTGTCCAAATTGGATGACTAGAACAGGAAAAACAGAGTAAAACATAGTGCTTCCATTTGATTTTTCAATGACATAAGAATAATTGTTTATGTGCATAAGACGTAATAATTATGTTTATGATTATTTACAAGGAATTAATTTATATGATTACCAATTATATGCATTAAAAGTTTTAAAAGGAAATATTGGACCCTTGAAGAGAGTATGTGCTTAGGTGCACATGAATAATATCTAGTATATTTGATCTACTAGAAATTATTATGTGATTTTACATGCATGAGGAGTTTGAGTCATGTAAAAATATATAAATAACTTATTTGAGAGGTATCTCACATAAAACCTTTGCATAAAAGGAAATTGGTTGTGTTATTTGAGAAGGATTTGTTATTCTTGTTATTTCTGGAGGAAATATTACAAATCTCTCTAAATTGTGAAATGATAAGAAAATATTATCTATTTCATGCATACTAGCTATTGAGATATTTGTCTTTTGGAAAAATAATAATTAAGGGGTTCAACTCCTTGGAATATATATATATATATATATATATATATATATATATATATATATATATATATATATATATATATATATATATATATATATATATATATATATATATATATATGCAAGGAAGCAATTTTTGGGTTAGAACATTTCAAAAAGAATAAAAGACAAAAATATATCCTTTTATGCATTATTGGATTAGATTCTTAGAGAGGAAAAATAATAATCACATGCTTTATTATGTAATATTATTTAGAGAAACATATATATGCTTGGATGCATGTAAAAAGAATAGTTTTGGTATTAGATCTTTTGGATGAGAGGGAAATTTCCCTTTGCATGCATGGAAGAATAAGTGATATCGGTTTGACCCCTTGGAAAGTAAATGCGTTTATTTTTCCATGAAATATGTATTTAGATTCTTTTGGAAAGAAATATATGTTTTCCATGCAAGAATAAAAAGGCTATGTTATTACAGGCACAAAATTATAACTAGTATGCTAACTTGGTTTGAGATACAACTCGCATTGTTACAAGTATAGCCAATGTGAATAAATATTGTGTGGAAAATATGTCTTTGGAAAAGAACATGCATTCATATGCATAAGTATATAATCTATTGTGTTAATCCCTTTGCAAAAGAAAACATAAGAGTAGTCAAAAAGCAAATAGCTTGTCGGGATAGTTATCTTGAAAGCTTGTTATGCATTTTCATGCACAATATTATTATATAGTACATTAGGTTATCTTTCCTTTGGGAATAATATGAAAGTGCATGCAAGATTTTGTTAGCAGTTGTTAAAAAGATGATGCTTGCTAGTGATTTATTTATTATTAATGCATGTCGAATGATGTTAAAGAAGGCATTTCATGTCAAATTTTTTATGTTTTATACATGCATACAAATATTTTTTGAAGTGTCACAAATAGATATTGATTATTGGTTTATTAATATTTTATCTAATCATGATATCAAGTGTGTTTATGACAGCAATGGCAGTAAAGAAGAATGACATGAGAAAAGGATTTTTTAAGTTTAACATTGTGGAAGATAAAGACTTGTTAGTCTCTGTAGGTTTAGTAGTTCCAACTGCAGGATGACCAACTGAAGGAAGCAACTCGACTACAAATATTGGGAATGAGGATCCATGGGTAAATGGTATCATGATGATTGTAATAGCTTATATCTAGTTTTGTTTCATTTAATATTACTTTTATATGTTATTTTTATGACAATGGTCAAGGGATGGCCTCCCTTATAACCATTAAGTGAGGGTTGGTAACCCTCATGAGCGTTTGATAATAAAATTAAACGTTTGTTGGTTTTCACCCTATGGGGTTTCCAGGCTATATCGGTGTCTAATGATGTGATTTTTCATTGTGTTGTTTTTGTGATGTTAATTTCTTTCATGGTCTGATGTTTATATTATCAATTAGTTGATGTACTAATTGAGTTAAAATGATCATGGGATCGATGCATAGTTATAGTAGGAAATTTAAATTAATATGCTACAATAAGGAAAATTAATGGTTGTGTAACTCACTATTAATTTTTCTAAATATTTCTCTAAGTGACGACGATGGATATTTAAATGGTTAATGCGGAAATATAGAAAGTAATTTATAAGGTTACACATTCGTAAATGTTGAAAACAAT
The DNA here is from genome assembly GCA_034641835.2 of Pinus albicaulis. Lineage (NCBI taxonomy): Eukaryota > Viridiplantae > Streptophyta > Pinopsida > Pinales > Pinaceae > Pinus > Pinus albicaulis. Next base: position 185,378,161 of record CM076578.1, on the reverse strand, counting down.
TCTTAACTCTATGCATTTTCTTGCGAGGTTATTGGTGTGTGTTACAAATGGTATCAGAGCAAAAGGTTGCAATACTGGAACCTTTTGGGAATCATTATGAAAATAAGAATTAGAGGTATGATGCTAGTGGAAATCATCTGAGGTATTATTTTAATTAAACTTGTAGTATACTACAATTAACATGAGATGCATGATGCTCAATTAATGACCGCATGAAAGAGTAAAAAGTTATAATGTTTCCTTAACATTTATGCTCACGAAATTTGAACATGGATGTGGATAAAAGATAATAAAACCTGTATTGTACATATGAGCCATCCTAAGCACTCATCAGTTATAGTGTAGATTAATTACCAACCTTTGCATGCATAATATTAGAAAAATGATTATGGTGCATAAGAAGAAAAAGTGGAAAAACATGGTTAAAGTTACCATGCACTGCCTATAAACATGTATGGTTGGTGTGATAACTAAATAATTTAGAAGTTGGGGTTGACCCTGAACAGGACAATGGAATGTTGAATATATATATATATATATATATTTGAACGAAACCCTTTAGTTGTTAAAAATAAGCAATGAGTGAAGTAGAGCTCACATAGTGAACTTAAAGTCAATGAAAAAATCATAGTAGCATAATTGTGGGTTCTCTTTCTTCATTTAAAGTTGCAGAGGAAAGTTTGCATTCCATGTGTTCGAAAAAAAGTGGTAATTAAGATCCACAGTTTTGTTGTTTTAAATAATTGCATCCGTGGAAGTTTTAGATGTGATTAATCTTAACATGAGGGGGTTTTCATACCTTCAGATCATGTAACCGTCATGTTGATTCCAAGAAAACATTATTTTTAGACTTGGATCCATAATTTGGTTGATTTTTTTAATTAGAAGCTCGTGTAGGGATTGTTCGTTGTCTTATTGGCAGAAATTTTACCACTGATGATATTAATATGATTCATGCTATTCTATAAATTATACTTTAACTATCTCTTTAATATTCTAAACATATTTATGAAAATTTATTTCATGTCTGCTAACTAGTCCCTCAATGGCATTAGATTGTATGCTTGCCAAGTATTTGGTAGAATGTCTCATTAACCATAGATTTCATGCTTGCAAATTGTTGTTATAATTCCAAGATGGATGTAGATTTCATGGTTGCAAGCTGATTGTTGGAATGTCGAATTGGTTGTAGATTGCATGCTTGCACACTATTTGATAAAAGTCTATAGTAGTTGTATATTTCATGATTGCGAATTATTTTCCCAAAATTGCTCAATGGTTGTTGCTTACATGGTTGCAAGCTAATGGCAAGGAAAGAAAAAAAATCACATTTTGTGTTCTAGTGTTCAATGGGACTATTAGTTCTCTATAATATTGATGGTTGCTAAGGTTAGACCTTAAGTAAAGTATAATGTCATGGTATGCAAGATATGTTAATGTATTTTTTGTAAGTTACATGAATATTATTATGTGGAAATTTGTAATGTATACCACTTATATTACATGTGATGAATTGTTGTCAATGTACTTTGACAAATCATGAGACCCATGTTGAGGGTCAAGTATAGATGCATGGTGTACATAAATGTTCCTTTTCCTTAATGATAATATGAAAATGGAAAATTATGTAAATTATAGTGGATTTGTAGACATCGACTATTTTTACACATTGAATTTTTATTGTATTCAATGGCTATGAAAGCCATGATGGGACTGATGTAATGAGGTAATATTTTATTTTATTATTGAGTTAACGAATACATTGGTTGTGGTATTCAGAAAATAACTCTATATATTTAGAAGACTTCTTGTTAGCTTATGAGAAGCTATTGGTGGTTAAGTTTAACATGGACCTCCCCTAAATTTAGTCTCCTAAAAATCCTTAGGAGAAAATAATAAAGAGGAAATATTAACATAATGGGAGAGAAATATTATGTTAATGACTTATTTGGAGATAAATACTAAGTGGGGTAAAATAAAGCATAGTAGGAGAGAAAGGGATGCTTTAAATAAAAAGAAGAGTATCTCTTTCGAAAAATATAAAACAAGAAGCCTAGGCAAAAAGGTTGGCAGACCTTAAAGCAGGACACTGCTAAAAATCTACTGGGAAGAAAGCACCAAGGAATCAATGAGTTTGTTGATTCTAGTGGCAAGTAGATCTTAGCTTGGTGGGTAACTATTAGAGATAGTTCACGGTTGGGTGGAATATGCTCGGTTCCTCAATAATTTCGAGAAATTAACTACGGTTAGATGAAGTTATGTCTACATTCTATTACTGATTTTAAAATTGTCTAAAAATGTTGGATGTTACAATAGATTCTAAATTGCATGTCTCAAAGTTGTTGCATGTGTTATCGTTTTTTATGCATGATATATTAAATTATCTTAGCAACAATTTCAATGAAATGTGTTTGTAGGTTTTTATGAGCAAATGAACATGTCAGATATGACTTATGTATATGCATGCATAGAGAAAATTAATTTAAATATATAGGTGACTGAAATAACTCATGATAAATAAAATAATGAGTTATTAAACTTTAAATTCCTGACACACTAGAGGAAAATTGTTGGATATTAATGCCATGAGTTTGAATTTGATTGAAATTACTATGGCAGACAAGGATAGAAATATTCAAGGGAAATGGCTAGACCTAAATACCATGAGTTTGAATTTGATTGAAATTATTATGGGAGAGAAAGAAAATAATTTGCAAAAACATTAGTGGGAGAGAAAGACTAGTGTAACTCCTAAATAAAATACAACATGCACTTGATAGAGTTTTCTTATCCTTTTGATGATTAAAGGGCTAAGTTCTCCTTGAGTTTTTGTGGAAGTATTATGATTTAAGTATTATTTTACATCTCCTAAATAATTGGTAATGAAAATTAAAGGTTAATGTTCCAACAAGAGAGGAACATCGAGGACGATGTTCTCTTTAATGGGGGGAGTTTGTAATATCCCTGGCTCAAGCCACCGTAAAAAAAACTCATAAAATGAGGGTTCTTAAATAATTAAATATTATTTATTCTTATATTGATATTACATGAATAATATTCTTGTAATTATTAATTATAAGAATATTGAAAGAATTATTTCTTAATTATTTTATATAGAAAATTTTATATTATTTTGTAGAAATAAATTATATTTCCAAGTTGGTATCTTTTATGAGTTTTAGAAATAATGAGTAATAGATTTGGAAAAAGTATGGATAAGTGATATTTGGCTCATAAGAAAAAAAAAATGTAGCTTTAAAAATAAACACATGAGAGATTTATGGAGTGCTTTTGTGATTTAGGAAAAATCATATCTATGGATGCTTTATGGAATGCTTTTATGGTTTAGAAAAAAGGTAGAATACTTTTATGATTTATAAAAGCTATTCCATTCTATTAATTCTATTTATTAAAAGCCTATGAGAAAAATAGAAGAGGGGAATGGTAGAATAGATGGAAAATGGAGCCAAGGAAGAGGAAGAGAGTATTGCAAGCATGCATCAAGATATAAGTAACAATATTCTTTGAAAATCCTTTTGTTTGCATATGGGCCATGATGATATAGTGATTGAATTTATTTGCAAGAAGAAGTTCATGTGATAAATAATTAAGATTAATTCTTGAGTAAACCTCTATACAATTTTGTTCATAGAGGAATAGGTGTCTTATTCATTGAATTATGAGAACAATTCGTGTGTTGTGAATTGATAAAAGGTTTTCATGGCTAAATAATTCTGTGAATTGCATGAGTTATTGGAATATAGGGTCTAAATATGACTTTGTATCTCCCAAACCACAATAGATATGAAGAAAATGAAAGAGGGTTTTGCAATAGAGGATGTTATGACCAAAATCTTCTTTTAGATTTTAAAAATGTGTTTCCCATGTCTCAAAAACCGTGCCCTAAATGGATGTAAAATAATAGGGAATTAATTATTATTTAAATTTGGAAACATGAGCTCCAAAGATTCATTCGAACCTTCCAAACCGTAACACCTGTGTAAAAACTGAGAGATTTTATTTTTAATGAACCTATTAGAAACAAAAATCTCTTTGGCGTCTTCAAAAATCGTTTCCATTTGGTTGGAAACCATGTCTAAATTTGATGACAAAAACAGGAAATTATTTAATATTTAAATCTTGAAAAATGGGCATCAAAGATTCATTCGAATATTAAAAACCATGACACCTGTGACAAAAATGAGAGAGGTTATTCTTATTAAGTATGTTGCAAACAAAAACCTCTATCGGTTTTTTTGAAATTCATTTCCATATGTTCTCAATAAGTATCCAAATTGGAAGCCTAAAATAGGGAAAATAGAGTAAAACATAGTGCTTCCATTTCATTTTTCAATGAGCTAAGAATAATTGTTTATGTACATAAGAGGTAATAATTATGTTGACGATTATTTACAAGGAATTAACTTATATAATTAACAATTATATGCACTAAAAGTTTTAAAGAGAAATATTGGACCCTTGAAGAGAGTATGTGCTTAGGTGCACATGAATAATATCTAGTATATTTGATCTACTAGAAATTCTTATGTGATTTTACATGCATGAGGAGTTTGAGTCATGTAAAAATATATAAATAACTTATTTGAGAAGGACTTTTTATTCATGTTATTTCTGGATGTAATATTACAAATCTCTTTAACATGTGAAATGATAAGAAAATATTATCTATTTCATCCATAATAGCTATTGAGTTATCTATCTTTTGGAAAAAGAATAATTAAGGTGTTAAACTCCTTGGAAAATAAATATATATAATCGTATCCAAGGAAGAAATTATTGGGTTAGAACTCTTCAAAAAGAATAAAAGAGAAAAATATATCCTTGTATGAATTATTGGATTAGATTCTTCGAGAGGAAAAATAATAATCACATGCTTTATTATGTAATATTATTTAGAGAAACATATATATGCTTGGATGTATGTAAAAACTATAGTTTTTGGATTCGATCTTTTGGATGAGAGGGAAATTTCCCTTTGCATGCATGGAAGAATAACTAGTATGCGTTTGGCCCCTTGGAAAAGAAATGTGTTTATTTTTCCATGAAATATGTATTTAGTTTCTTTTGGAAAGAAATATATGTTTTACAAGCAAGAATAAAAAGGCTGTGTTATTACATGCACAAAATTATAACTAGTATGCTAATTTGGTTTGAAATAAAGCTCGCATTGTTATAATTATAGCCAATGTGAATAACTCTTGTGTGAAAAGATGTCTTTGGAAACGAACATGCATTCATATGTAGAAGTATAGAATCTATTGTGCTAATCCGTTTGGAAAATAAAACATAAGAGTTGGAAAAAAGGAAATAGCTTGTTGGGATAGTTATCTTGAAAGCTTGTTATGCATTTTCATGCACAATATTATTATATAGTACATTAGGTTATCTTTCCTTTGGGAATAATATGAAAGTGCATGCAAGATTTTGTTAGCGGTTGTTAAAATGATGATGCTTGATAGTGATTTATTTATTATTAATGCATGTCGAATGATGTTAAAGAAGGCATTTCATGTCAAATTTGTTATGTTTTATACATGCATACAAATATTTTTTGAAGTGTCACAAATAGATATTGATTATTGGTTTATTAATATTTTATCTAATCATGATATCAAGTGTGTTTATGATAGCAATGGAAGTAAAGAAGAATGACTTGAGAAAAGGATTTTTTAAGTTTAACATTGTGGAAGATAAAGACTTGTTAGTCTCTGTAGGTTTATTAGTTCCAACTGTAGGATGACCCACTGAAGGAAACAACCCGACTACAAATATTGAGAATGAGGATCCATGGGTAGATGGTATCATGATGATTGTAATAGCTTATAGCTAGTTTTGTTTCATTTAATATTACTTTTATATGCTATTTTTATGACAATGGTCAAGGGATGGACTCCCTTATAACGATTGAGTGAGGGGTGGTAACCCTCATGAGCGTTTGATAATAAAATTAAACGTTTGTTGGTTTTCACCCTATGGGGTTTCCAGGCTATATCAGTGTCTAATGATGTGATTTTTCATTGTGTTGTTTTCGTGATGTTAACTTATTTCATGATCTGATGTTTATATTATCAATTAGGTGATGTAATAATTGAGTTAAAATGATCATGGGATCGATGCACAGTTATAGTAGGAAATTTAAGTTAATATGCTACAAAAAGGAAAATTAATGGTTGTGTAACTCACTATGATTTTTTCTAAATATTTCTCTAAGTGATGATGATGGGTATTTAAATGGTTAATGCAGAAATACAGAAAGTAATTTATAAGGTTACACATTTGTAAATGTTGAAAATAATTCCTAACTCCATGCATTTTCCTACAAGGTTATCGGGGTGTGTTACAGAGTTACAGTTTCTGCATAAGGGTTTCAAATCATGTTTTGCCAGCTATTCATTATCTCACTACTTCCTCTACACTGCTATTATATTTGAAATAAAATTCAGATTATTTTCTTTATCATTTAACGAAAAATCCTTAGTTTATAACCATGCTATTTCTATCTTTACATATTTTCACAGAAAAATTATTCTTACTTTTGTATTTCTATTTACTTTACAGTACTAGCATTCCATCTTTCAGTGTCTAAGTAGAAAATATGACTGGACCATTTCTGTCTGTGTATTATCATAGGAGTCAAGGGCAACCAACATAGAACCTTCTTTTGAGGGTTCTGGGTTAACAACTCCCAACGTCGCCAATTATTAAGAGTCCTAGATCTTACCTCTTTGCAATTAACTATAAAAGAAAAAGAACATGTATAGATTCATTCTTCATTAAACATGCTTGTAGCTTTCTACATCACTCCAAAGTTTAATAACAAACGACCAAAAATACTTATCTGTCCTTCGTTTCTCTCACTGATATTATGCCTCCCTACCAGGAGTGAGGATATCATGTCCTCCAACTCTCCCTTGTGCTCCATGTCTAATCTTTATACTTAACAAAACTCCTCGAAGAGACCTCGGGAGAATCCGGCTCAGTATCCAATTCCAACAATAATAGAAATTTGGAGTATTCCATTGGTTAACATGAGTCCGGGGATTCTTCTCCGGAATTTTTCCTTCTCCAGTTACCGAACAGAACCCCCCTTCCTCACTAGCATAGTCCTTTATCCCTACGGGTGGCGTAACTGTTTGAACTGATTCTATTTCAACCAACTCTAAATTCTTGAGTTACTTTTTACCATCAGTCTATTACTCCTTTATGGAAATCACTTCAATGATTAATTTAATCAAGATTACTTTCGTGCTCACAATATATTGTGAAAATAAAATAAAATTAAAATTAATAATAAATGTCCTAATGTCTCATCAACATGTCATAATCACTAGTTAGTAATAAACGAGCTATTACAGGAAAAAATTTATATATGAAACACCCATGAAACAAATGTGTTGCTGTTGTTTATTCTGGAGGGAAAGAAGATGTTAGCTTGAAGGGAATGGAAAATAAGTTCATGATTAGTATTTCCCCAAGTAGTAAGTATTATTATATTCTACACTTAATGTCTCATGAAAATTGGGATTTTCATGCATGTGGTATATAGTCATTAGGAATGAGTCAGCATTAAAGACAAAAAGAAAAAAAGGGAGGAATGAATCAACATTAAAGACAAAAATAAATACATTTAGATACAAAATAATTTGGCATGCTGATAGAAGTTTGAGGTCTAAAAGAAGGCTTGTGGTTCGTGGGTGCATGGGTGTTAGATTCTTTCTTTTGAAGTACAAAAAAAGGGCTTGTGGTGCGTGGGTGCATTGGCGTTAGATTTTTTCTTTTGAAGTAAAAAAAAAAGGCTTGTGGTGCATGGGTGTTAGATTCTTGAGGAATGAATCAACATTAAACAAAAAAATAAATACATTTACATACATAATCATGTTGCATTTTGATAGAAGTTTGAGGTCAAAAAAAGGCTCGTGGTGCATGGGTATTAGATTCTTTTTTTTTAGGTAAAAAAAAAGGCTTGTGGTCCGTGGGTGTTTGATTCTTTCTTTTGAGGTCTTAAAAAAAGGCTTCTGGTGGGTGGGTGTTAGATTATTTCTACTCACATGTACACATCGATAAGAAAAAACAATGGTATAAAATTAAAGGGTACAAAATGATTTATTCATGCTACAAAGTACTGAAATACAACAATAAGAAAATTTTCTATTATGACACCCAAACCAATAAATTCTTACAGATCAAAGAGAAAAATGTTTCAATGAATTTTTATGTGAGAAATTTGTAAAGAGCGGGTAGTTTGGTGAACGAGAAGCTACACAGAAAGCAAAACCCAATTGCTATTAGTTGTTTCTCCATATGGTTTTGAACCACAACATATCAATGGAAATCACATACAACATTGAAGATCTTAATATTCCAACCCCCTCCATTAGTTAAATATTCAAGAAACTGAAATTAGTTGTAACTCTACCCAGCATGAATAGAACTCAATATGTGTTAAATTACCCAACAACTAAACTCAGATAACATCATTCTGTCATTACTCATTCATTATTGATTCAATAAAAATATATTTTAACATTGCAGCATAATGAAAACCCCTTGTAATCAAGAAAAAAGTATTTAGGGTCCAAGAGTTATCTAGAGTTTTCACATGTAACATTTCAAGAAGATATTACTCCAGCCCTGAGGTGTTTCACATGGCATGGTGGAGAATTTTCCTCGAAAATTGTCACAACGAAAGCAAGAATCCTGCAAGACAACCCTAATTTAGTGTTTAGCCTAATAAGTCTGAAATAAATCTAGGACATGAACTAAAGTTAGAGATAGGCAAAGGGATTTCCTTAGCCATTCTCTCACACACACAAGAGCCATAAAAACTATTGTAGCATCATACTTGTTAATCTAGTTCTTGAGCAGATGCAAAAAAGAAAAACATGGCAGAGGCCAAGAATCAAGCACCACTCAAACACTGTCACCTTCAAGGAAGCACTAGGATAAAAAAAAATTATAACCTTGTAGCATAATGCAAACCCGTTTTAATCAAAAATAATGTTGTAGGGTCAAAGAAGCATGCATAGTTTTTGGTTGTAATTTTTTGAGCAGAGATTATTGTGGTCTTGAGTCGTTATACTTGACATGGTGGAGGATATTCCTACTTGACGGTCACAACGGTGGCAAGAATCCTACAACACAGCCCTAATTTAACGGTGAGCATATTAAATCTGAAAGAAACCTAAGACAGAAATCAAATTTAGAGATAGGAAAAGGGTTTCCTTGCCTCTGGTATTGTCACACATAGACCATAACCATAAACACGATTCTTACAGAATCCTTGTTAAGATCATTCTAGATACAATGGGAAAAAAAACCCTAAGGGAGGTCAGGAACACAATTCCTCCCCATGAGAAAAAGACTTGAAAATGAATGAGTCTCGCCTTCTTAGTCTAGCAGTAAGGAGGTGCAAACCCAACCATGGATTTTCTTGGTAAGTGGTCTTGGTGATGCCAACAATCCTGCAAGACAACCCTAATTTAGTACTGAGCGTAATAAATATGAAGCAAGCTTGGTAATAAACATGAAAGAAATAGAAGACATTAATCAAATTTAGTGATATGAAGAGGGTTTCCTTGCCTTCAATATTGTGACACGCATACTAGATCCATCAACATAAATCTACCAATGTCATTTTTAATCTCTGTTTGGGGAAGAAAGGAAAAACCAAACCCTAGCGCAGGTCGGGAACCCAACTCTGACCAATGAGTGAAAGAGCTGACAATAAATGAGTCTCACTTGCTTACTCTAGCATTAAAAAGGTGGAAACCCAACCGTGGATTTAGGATACCACCAGATGTAAGGCCACAATCAGCCAAACAGAATAAAAAATTAATGTGAATTGAAGAATCCAAACAACTTTACACCAAGGTTCAAGAGAATTCGATTCAAGGTGTAATGCTCAACAAAAAAGAAAACAAGTGGCAGAATATGGTAACAATGTCACGTTGCTACAACTTTGATGTAACTGGTCGAATATGTAGGTGAGGAGGTAGATATAAGTTCAAATAATAGAAATAAAATCCACTTGGAAATGGTGGTGTGATAGTTAAAAACCTTTAAACGTGAAGTTTATTCTTGTTCATTACAATGCTAGCCATCAAAGGGAACAAAAAATAGTAGTATTGTCAGAACATTTAAGTTTTTCAGGTTAGAACAAGTGAACACATCAGTAAAGTATAATGAAAACCAATGGTTTCTCTTGTTGAACATAATGTTATTGTTTTTAATAAAGATATTTTTTTAAATACCGTTATTTTATAAATAATTTTAAGTTTTTTTTAAAATAATGTTCATTTTTTTTTAATGTTATTTTGTTTTAAATAATGTTATTTTTTCTATTTTTCTTATTTTTAAAATGTTTTTGGTTTAAATAATGTTATTTATTAAATATTTTTTTTTAAACAGAAAGGGAATACGATTCTTTGCTCATTAAATTTCTAGATAATATTATAGTTAAATTGCTAGAATAATCATATTATTATTTTTAAAAGAATAATGTTATTTTTTAAACAATTTCATTTTTCTTTTTAAATGTTATATTTCTTTTTGGATAATGCCCATTTTTAAAAAATATTACTTTAAATAATGTTATTAAAATTATTTAAATAATTTTTATATATTTTTTTAATAAGCTTATTTTTTTATTTAAATAATTTATATATATATATTTTAAAAATCTTAATTTTTTTTAAATAGTGTTATTTTTTTAATGTTATTTTTTGAAATAATATTTACCTACTAATACTTTAAATAATATATATATTTTTTAAAGAAGATTGTTTTTTATCAAATAATGTTTACAAAGAAAATATTAATTTGAATATGTGTTTTGTTTATTAAATATTTTTATTTATAATTCAATTATTGACTCACTTCATAATGTTATATTTATGACAATATTTATTATGAAGAAGAAATAATTAACCTATTGTATTTTTAATATTTGTGAGAATATTAATAAATTTTCATTAATATATGTAAGGTTTAGATATTGTAAGTGTAACACCCTTATCACTATGCTTTTTAAACACTTAATATTTTTAAACATTTAACTATTATTGTATTATTGGATTTAATGACGATGAAAGCCATAATGAGACTTATGCAATGATGTAATTAATTTATTAGTATTGAGTTAGTAAGGGAATTTCTTGGAAATATTGAGAAAGTAATATTAGAGTTTGAAGACTTATTTCTAGTATAAAAAGTCTCCTTCCCTAAAATACCTTCTGTAAAAGTCTCTTAAAAATCCCGAGAAAATAATTAAAAAGAAATTAAAATAAGGAAATGGGAGGGAAATATTGCGTTAATTACTTATTTGGTGATAAACACTAAGTGGGGTGAAATAAAGTATTGCAAGAGAAAAAATGAGCTTTAAAGAAAAAGAAAGTATTTTTTTCGGGAAAAAAAATAAAAATAAAACTAAAACAAAAAAGCCTAGGAAAAAGGTTGCTAGAACTTATAGCGAGACACTGCTAAAAATATGTTAGGAAGAAAGTTATAGAAGAACCACCTAGGAAACCAAGGGTCTTGTATATTCTTGAGGGCAAGAAGATCTTAGCTTGAAGGGAACTTGCCTAGAAGAAGTTCAAGGTTGGTAAGAACGTCCTGAGTTCCTTAGTGTTTCCCCAAGTAGTAAGTATGATTATAATCTTGCATGCATGCTATATATAGTCGTTGTGTGGCAATTATATATATATATATATATATATATATATAGTCTACACAATAATTTACTTAAGATTGTATGCCTTTCTAGTTAACAAATTATGGATATTGAATTGCGTAAATCATTTACATATGTGAATTATTATATGCACATCGTTATAGAGAGGAATGAGTGAGCATTAAAGACAAAAGTAAATACATTTACATAGAAAATCATGTTGCATGCTAATAGAAGTTTGAGGTCTAAAAAAATGTTATGTTGTCAGGGTGTAAGATTATTTCCACTCACATGTACTCATGGATCAAGAAAAAAAATGGTATAAACTTAAGACTACAAAATTATTATTCATGCTACAAAGTACCGAAAAAATCAGAAAATTGTCTATTATTTCTTGAGAAGATTCAAATCTTAGGGTCAACAAAAGAGACACCTAAATGAGTAAATTTTGACAAATCAAAGAGAAAAATGTTTCAATGAATTTTTATGTGAGAAATTTGTAAAGAGTGGGTAGTTTGGTGAATGAGAAGCTACCCACAAAAAAAAAAACCCAATTGTTATTAGGTGTTTCTCCATATGGTTTTTAGCTACACCACGTTGAAGGAAATCACATACAAAAGTGAAGATATTGATATTCCAACCCCCTCCATCGGTTAAATATTCAAGAAAGTAAAATTACTGGTAACTCTACCCACCATTAGTGAAACCCCACATATGTTAAATTCCCCAAAAACTGAACACCCAAACATCATTATGTCATTACTAATTCAATATTTTATATCATAACTATAAACCTATTTTATGTCTAGTAAATTACAACTCTTTACTCATTACTAATTCAATATTTTATATCGTAACTATAAAACTAATTTATGTCTAGTAAATTACAACTCATTCCTCAATTACATCACATACAATGTCGACCTCGTATTTAAGGACTACTACTAAAGACATTCGATATAAATCAAAAAATGGAGGGTCATGTATAATACTTTGTCCTCCTTATAATGAGGCATGAATAACATTTGGAAAGCATGTGAACTATTAATAAAGGAATTACTTTGATAAAGGAAAAAAAATTACAACAATGTGATTAGAAGGTTATAGAGTAGTCAAAATCTAAAGAAAATTTTTCAAATTATACTGTACGATATCCAATCTATACACACTTATACTTGGCAATGCAACTAGGATTAAATATGAGGAAGAGTTACCGATAAATTAGATGGATAATCCACTCCTATATAAGTTAGCGTTTGAGATGCAAGAGCATATTAAAGTACTAAAATAAAATAAAATCAAGGGTATATAAGCAGGGAAGTTGGAATTCAAGAATTAAGGCTCAATAATTGAAAGAAAATTAAATCTTAGAATAATTGGTTAAAAATATTTGAAATTTTCAATAGAGAAACAAACACAAAAGAAAACAAAAAATCATAGCGCGTGAGTAATGATGGACTTGGTATTCCACTAACACAAAGAAAGGGGATATATGACAGTGAAAAAAAAATATTTTAAAGTTTGAGTGGATACTACTGAAAATATAACATAATTTACATAGGAAGAAATTGAGCCATAATTATTTTACATGTAATCAAACTAATAATCAAGTAGGGTGATATTATACTATCCTTGTAAGCATATAAATACTGAAGAAACATTACAACATATGTTGGTACACTATATGACCAACTAGAAGAAAAACAAATAATGTAAATGCAACTGGAAGGAGCTCTCAACTCGCTTCATAAATTTTAGAGAAGAAATGAAATATTTTCTTTGGGCCATTCATGACCATATAAATTCAAACATATGCAAAAAATATATGGTTGTTTTAAATAACAGCAAATGATACATTCAATGTGAGAGATAATACACTAACGAACTAATATCAGTTTTCTAGATGGATCCATCTAAAGGCCCGGATGCTTGACAAGGCAAAAGTTAAAAAAAACCCTAGATGGTGGCAATATAAACTTTAACAAACACCCAAAAGTGGTTGAATGAGAAATAAAAAATCATTATGGTAGGGAGAAAGTCCATCAATTTTGGATGGAAGGGTATTTTTGAAAGTTGAAAAAATTCAATGGTTAAACCAAATTATACAATTTTCCATAGTTGGTACATTCAATCAGTGCCATAATAAAAATAACTACTAAGAAAATTTTTTGTTGAAGTTGAAGGGAACATTTACAAAACTAAGGGGTGAAATTTGAAAGGAAAAAAAATAATATCAATGAACACTTACCTGGAGAAGGTGGTCAACGAAAGATTCCTCAACCACTGATCAAGATACCATCAGAATGTACGTCAGGAAAAAAAATTCAGCAATAATTTAAAGAATATTTATGAACGAAATTATTATAGATAAAAATAAAAAAAGGAAGTGTGGTTGATAAGATCAACCATAATACTACATTAATCATAGCGTATGAAAGAACAATTTGAGAATGAGAGAAGGAAAAAAATGTGTTACTCCTTCCATTTTGGAAGGATGAACCTTTATTAAACCTTAGAACCCCAAATATACAAGGGTTATGGCGAAGGCAACCAGGTTTACATTAATCATAACCAACAAGAAACAAAGAAGGTAGCGACCCACCAATCAGAATGACCCTATGTACCCTACCCCAAGGAGGCATTAAGAAATTGAAATAGGAAAAAATTCAAAGGAAAATACCTCCCCAAACCAAAAATAAACCCATGAACAAAGAGATGTGAATACCTGAAGGAAACATGGAAAGTAATTCACTTTTTTGGAGTGATAGTAGAAATATTGGGTTAATTTCTTGGATTCCTCTGAAGGAAAAGACTAAGCATAAGGTAGAAAAATAAAAAAAAACCTCAGAACTCAATTTTAATGGAAGAGAATTAAAGGTAACTATACCTAGTTTTACCTCCGCATGATAGGTGGAGGTAGTGTGCATAGAGAACCCAACTTACTCCAAGAGGGCGCAATGCATTGGTAGTTTGAAATAAATTCCAAAGGATGGAGTGAGAGGGGGGGGTGTAGGGGTAGAAACTTTTCAACCGTGAACAACCTCCTTGGTTATATGGTTTAAGAACATAGACGATATCGATGGTATTCAGCCAAAGCACCATGTTCAGTTCATTAATAAATGATTAAATACCATCCATGGAGTAAATTTTTCAAAATAATGTGTGAAAAAGGAGATTACATTAAAAAAAAAACCCTCAGTGCGAGCACCACTCTGTCATAATTCATCCACGTTGTTCTTGATGCGCCCAATTCGATCAACATAGAAGCGATGGGTAAATTATTGGTGGTGAATGGTTATGTGAATGTTCGACTTCAGGTTCATTATTCATGCATGTATATTGTGTTGTTGTACCTTCAAAGCCATTGTCATTATTGGTGGTTTCTCTCTTTCCTATTAACTGTCTACCTCATGAGCTAGTAATGGGGTCGTTTCTGCCATATTTGACCTCAACACATCTATTCACATGGTTAGATTTGTAGTTTATTTGGTTGCATTCATTTCCTACATTCATAGTCATGTCCACGATCCTCTTTAGTTGGATTGTTGTGGCCATACCGTGGGTATTTTTATTGTTTTCTCAAATATGTATTATTGAGCATATATCAGAGATGTCATATGTATTGTGTTATGTTTTATTTTCAAGTCTCGTGAAGATGGATTCCTAATTCCTTGCCATGACGTGGAAAGCACATCAACCATGATTCCTCATTCTTCTTTCATGCTTTAGGGGGCATCTGTTATACAGTTTTTTTTCACACTCTCTCTATCATTCCCTAAGCTATCGAACTTTGCCCCAAATTTCACAAAGTGACAGTATAATTAAGTTTAGCTTCCGATATATTCTTGCTGATGAAATAGATGGCATAGGGTAATTTGTCTTTTAACTTCCCCAGGTCTACCCCAACTTCTTTGTCTTATGCATCTGTGTGGATTTGGAAAGGTAAATCCCAGTTTGGACCTCGAAGAATCATGGAAGTAGTTGGCTTTTCCTTAATGAGCTCAAAATATTCTTGACAGAGAAGAGACCAGAAAAATTCAAAATCTTTAGCCAATAACCCAAATGATGACGAAGCCACTTTACTGAATTCCTTAATGAATTTCCTAATGTAGCCAACCAAACCTAATAAAATTCTAACATCTCTCCTCTTTTGAGGAACAAACACCATTTTTATGATGGCGATTTGGTTTTGGTCTACTTGTATTCTTGCTTGTGGTATTGGGAGGCCTAGCACTATCCCTGCTCTTTTAAATAATTCACACTTTTGTGGAATTGGAGAGAGATTAATTTCAATGAAATTTCTTAGTACTTTTCTAAAATTGTAGAGAGCCTCGTAGAAATAATACCTATAAGGTGTGAAATCTTCCATGTAGATTTCGACAGAGTCATGGACTGGTTCAAATAAAATGCCCAAGACTACTCTCTAGAAAGTAGCAGGGGCATTGCACAACCCAAAGGGAAGGAATCTAAAATCCAATGTGCCCCCGAGACACTTGAAAGTATATTTCCGTGGTCCTCAGGGCTAATTTGGATCTATATATACCCACTAAACCCATCCAAGAAAGGAAAAAACTTCTTCCCTGAAAGGCCATCTAGGACATGGACTATTATGGGCAAGGAAAAATGGTCCTTTTTAGTGGATTTTTTTAGTTCCCGATAGTTAACACAAAGTCGCAAATTTCCATTCTTCTTTGGGACTTGAACAAGAGGAGAAACCCACTCACTGTCTGATATGGGATAGATGAAACCTGCATCCAACAACTTTTGTTGTTCATCCTTAACTATGTCCTTAAAAGTTGGGTTCATCCTCCTTGGGGGTTGGCGCACAAGCTTGCATCCTTATTTAATATAAATATGATGTTTACGCACCAAGGAATACATCCCTTTCATGCCTTTTTATTCCCAAGTGAATGCATCAAGGTTTTATTCAAGAGATGGCATAACTGCTCTTCTTTTTCGGCTAATAGGGATGACTTAATATTCAAATACTTTGATGGGCCAAATTCAATAGCCTTTGTGGTTTTAAAGGTTGAATCAACTAAGTGTCGCTCCATCCAAGGCTGGCTTTTAGATTCTTTGACTAGGTCATTGAGTGGAATGTCACTGGGGTGCTCATTTTGAATGATGTGGGCATTGAGATCATTTGTCATCATGTTTCCCCCCTCTAAGAACAATATGTAGGGTACAAATGGGGTACAATGTGGTACGGTATACTTCATATTATTCTTCTTCATCCATGAACCAAAAAGGTAGGTCATGGTAGATGGAATAATGGGCAAGAGGATATAACACCAATTTTTTAGACAAGGACCCATTCTTTATAGTCATGTTTTCGGCCATGCAGTTGATATAAGCATCGAAAGTGGCTAACCAAGGTATTTATAAAATGAGAGTATATCTATTAAGCTTGGCTTTTGGTTGGTGGATGAACAAATTTTTAGGATACTCCCAAGAGTCGATTGAGACCCTAACATCCTCAACAATTTCTTACAGACCTACTGTGGACCTATTTACAAGTTGCAGAACTATGATGGTCTTTCTCAAAGCTCCTTGGAGGTTGAGTTTAAGCATAGTTTCCTTGGTCATCACATTGATTGTAGCCCTGTGATCAATCAGAGAATTGGGGACTATGACTCCATCGATGTGTACATATACTATTGGACTTCTAGGGTCCATTTACTTCAGGAAGATGACCCTTCCCAACATTAGGTTGGAAAATTGTCCGGCTACATTGATGGTGGGGGTGCCTTTATTTTTTCTCCCAGGTTTCTTAAAGAATTTTTATTCGATGAGCCTATTGTAAATAGGAACATCCTTAATGGCCTAGAGAAGGGGTATTTTTAAACACAATTTTTGCAGTTCTCCGAGAATTTCAATCTCTTCTGGGGAGTGCTGAATAAATTGGATCATGCACTCAGGAAAACGATGTTATTGGACATAAGTTTTGCTTTCTTCCTTTATGGAGGATTATTTTTTGGAGGTACTCTTCCTGACATGAAGTTGATCTCATGTATCTCCAGAACATAAGCAAGATAAGATGTTTCTTGATTGTAAACCTGGTGTGCCTTCTTGTTGTTTAGGTTTAGATTGGGCTTGGAAGGAATATGAGGAAACTTAGGTGGATCAGAATGGGTGAGATGAGGTTGAGGTTGTGGTGGAGGCTGTAAAGCAGGTCGTTAATTGTGTTGGCGCCTCCACCCTTGTGATTTCTTGATCCACTGAGGTCATTGAGGAACATATTGTTGGAGTGGCTAGTTCACAGACTGAGGGTGACATGGGGGGTTGTAAGGCCAAGTAGGAGGTGTAGGACATGATGGAGGATTTGATGCATGTCAATAATTCATAGGCGCATTCTATTTTATATGATAGTATGAGTAAGGTTCACCTTGCATACCCTACTAATATGACCGAGGCCCTTGAGGCATCCTCTGATTTATTAAACATAGTAACTTGGGTCCTCCTTCCGCACCTTGATATACAAATTTGAACCCGAGTAAGTATGGACGCTTATCTATGCCATGATTCTCTTTAGAAACTAATAAAACCTCTATGAAATTTAGTGGACATTCATTTTGTGGATGATTTCTACTACATCTAGGACAGAAGATAGCGAAATCCCTTGCTACTTCCTCTTGCTTCCTCTTGATCTGAATTGTGTCCATTTTCAAATCTAAGGTGTGCAAAATATCACTTTTGATTTCCTCCAACATATTTCAAATCTCATGCTTGCTGGAGCTGGAAGAGGATGGGGTGTTCGTCATGCTTTGGCTTGCTCTACCTTTCTTCCTAGCTACCGTAGAGTGAGTTTTAAGGATATTTTTTATGTCCTCATAAGGAATATATTATATTTCCGCCAAAAAAACATATTAAGGGTTTCTAACACCACTTCCTTGATCCTTTAAAGAAATACCAATTTAAGTGGTTCGGGTTCAAGGGGGTAGTTCACTCTTTTATAGCTTAGCTGGAACCATTCTTCATAGTCCTCTAACGATTAATAGGGTCCCAGAGTCATCCTAAATATTTCCTTTTTGGTTTCCTTTCACCTAAAGTAGTCTCTATATTTGTTGTTAAAGGACTCTTTCATCTGTGCATAGGTAACGATGTTGTTCCCAGGAAAACTCATGAACTAGCACAAGGCTCCATCCTTGAAGTTGGATGGGAATATTTTTAGTGTTTGGTCATCTGAGGCAAAATCATAGGTCATGTAGACAAAAATGAACTCGAACATGAAGGTGTCAGGATTTTCAGAAGTAATTCCATGGAAATGTAGAAGGGTTGAGGGAGTGATTTTCTTCATTCTAGTTTTGCTATAAGTTTCCATAATGGGAAATACTCCTTGGGTCACAATCTTAAGCATCACTTGAATTGGTGAAGCAGGTTCCTCAGGTGAAGAAATTTCTTCTTCTTCTCCAATAGGTTCTTCAATTTTTCAAGGTGGTCACCTATGGTGTTTTTGACTTCATAGTCACTGAACAAGAATGAAGGGTGACTCTGTTGGGATGTGGGGATTTTGGTAAAATATTTCCCTGGTTATCCCTATTCCTACGAGGCATGAAATTCAATTTGTTTTTTTATTTTTCAATATCTTGGAAATGAATACAAAATAAAAGAGTAAACAACTTCTAAAATCCAATCAAAGAATCAATCTAGACACCTCCTCGACAACGGTGGAAAAAAGTGGTGAGCCCTGGTATTTCACCAATAGTGTTGCAACTACTATACACTACTCTAATTTACTTTATCAATACGGGTGTTCGTACAAACTTGGAGGTGACAATGCTATATACATAGCGTATGCATTCTACTCATGCCATCCTATTCTCAGTTCTAGGATGGGGTGATACACTAGGGTTACTGCTAGGATATGAGGTCTGTCACATATGAATGAAAACTAAGACTAGAATTAAGTCATCACCATTACTCTATCACCAAGACAAGAAACTATTATAGATCATAAATACTCATTTAGTTATTTGCAAGAAAGGAAATTCACACTTAACCTAATGCAAGAAATAAAGTTTAACAAAGTGGCATTCAACATTTAAATTAATGAACTGAACTTGAAGAAAGAAAAAGTAATCTAGGCACACATGCTGAACCAAATGACTGATTTAAATCTATCTACCTCATGCTTGACAACTATGCTTAACAATGCATCTATCAATGACCTAACTATGCTTGTAAATAACTTTGTTTTGCAACAAAAGAGGGAGGTGCTAAGGTCACCTAAGAGGGTCTAGGACTCATGGTTTCAGAGCTGAAGGTGTCTTGGAGGTTGTTCAAGGTAAAGATGAGGTGAAATAGGGGTTTTGGGATGAAGAAATTACTGACCGGTGCTACTATGGAATCGGCTTTAGGATTTTTTGTAGTGCTACAAGATGTCTTGAAACACTACAGGAAATAGGATGAGTATTTTGAGGCCATAAATGGTTAGGAAATGGGTAGGAGAGGTGAAATGAAGGTGTATCTAGGTGGATGGAAGGTATCCAACCCTTTGTACAAGCTCATAACTTCTCTCAAAGCTCGTCTTCCACCTCCAAGGTGGCTCTCGGTGTTGTGGTGGAGATGTCTAAAAACAAGGCTAAAGTTCATTTAGTTGGAGGTTCGTTGATGTGAGGTGGAAACTAGAGCTAATGGTGTTGGTGTAGTCATCTTCTTCTGCTCTACTCAAACCTGTAAGAACTATCTGTTCATGCAGTTATCGTTGACAAATACATTACGAAAATGGTGGAAAAGATCAATTTAATTTAAGAAAACCCACCTATGCACTTAAAACAGAAAAATAACTCTTCATCGACAAATGTTCATGATAAACAAAGAAACCTATCTAAATTTTCGAAGAAATCATAAACTGAAAGAAAATTTGGGTATGTGGTGAAAATATACCCTTAAACCCTAATGGAAGAGGTGAGAGAGGGAGGCTTTAACACAGAGTTTTATATTTTTCTATGCTACTACAACATGAAAGGTAAAGAATAATGAGAACAACATGAAATGGAATTAATACAACTACAACAATATGAAATGTAATAAAACTAACTACAACACTCAAAATGGAATCAAAGTAAATACAATGAGTTGAAAATGAGAAAACTAACTACAAAAGCATAAAAGGTAAAAAAAAATACATAAGAGAAATTGAGGTCAATATATTGGGCCCTAACCCAAAATCTGAACTCCCTGAAACTAACTCAGTGAAGAAGAAACTGAATAGCCATTCTATTTCATAAACAATTCTACGACATAGCATGTGAAATTCACAAATGTTTATCACGAGAGCTAAGAGTTCTCTATCTATCTCCAAAACTCATATCGTCATGAGCACTTACTCTGCACTATTTATCCTAAAGGCTAGCTACCAACATCTCCCTAAAAATTAGGTGATTTGTCTCCTTGGAACTCAAGAGGTGTGGAGCTTTTCTTCACTTGATCTTGAACTTGCTTGGCTTCCTTTGATTTTGATTTATTGGAGGAGAATATCAAGAATCTCTTGGCTTCCTTTAGGAGTTAATGAGGCATTCAACCCCCTACAACAAATCCTAGATATCTAATCTCGGCCTTCATTGTGCGATATTCAGAAAAATGGGAATATTCTCTTGATTTTCATGCATTTAAACCACATTAGGCATTATAAGTATGAGAACCCTGAATATACCATCTACACTAAGAAAGATATGACCATAATGGAATTAAATGTGATAAAGGGAGACTAATATGGCTAAAAACATGACAATTAACCCTTTAAAATGTACCTAGTGATGATGATCATCAATATCCTTCCTTTGGAGTCATATGAAATATTAATTTGCATGGATTGGTTAGAACAATAAAAGGTTGTTATAAATTGTGTAGAGAAGGCAATGAACAACACCAATTTGCAGGGAAAAATAGTTATAATAAAGGTAAAACCAAAACAAATCTTTTCCAGTCAAACATCTTCTCTATAGTTAAAAAGGGCAATAAGAGAGGGATTTAAACTCTATATGGTTCATGTGGAGGAATAAAAAAAACACACATAAACCACTGCCTTAGAGAATCTATTTGTAATAATAGTTTTTGGATATTTTTCCTAAGGAAATTCCTAGGCTAACCCCTCTAAGAAACATAGATTTCTGTATTGATTTAGTACCAGGATCTACATCAGTGTCCAGGGCCCCATATATAATGAGTGTGCAATAATGGTTAGAATTAAAACTGCAGTTCTAGTAACTATTAAACTAAGGAAATATTAGGCCAAGTGCGTCGCGATGGGGAGCACCATTGTTATTCGTCAAGAAAAAAGATGTCTCCTTAAGGATGTGCATTTACTATAGGCAACTGAAAAATTTGACCATCAAACATAGATATCCCCTACCCCAGATTGATGATTTATTTGAACAAGTAAGGTGAGAAATTATCTTTTCAAATATTGATTTGTGAACTGGTTATCATCAACTCTGCATAGATGATGAAAATATCCAAAATAAATACTTTAGAAAAAAATATGATCATTATGAGTTTGTAGTGTTTCCTTTCGGTCTCACCAACACACCCACCACCTCATGTGTCTCATGAATGGTGTCCTCCACAAATATCTTGAAAATTTTGTGTTAGTTTTCATAGATGATATCCTCTTATGCTCTAAGAGTGAAGAATAACACGAGATTTATGCAAAAATTAGCAAGGGTGCGTTTTATCAGCCTAGAATTCAGTACTTGGGGCATATTATTTCTATAGAAAGGTTTTTAGTAGAACCAATGAAAATTCAAACAACTATAAATTGGCATGTATCAAAAGATGTGACAGCAATTCATTCATTCATGGGGATTGTTGGATTCTATTGCTGATTTGTGGAGGGATTTTGAAAACTACCTTACCCAATTACTTCCTTATAGAAGAAGAGTTTAAAATTTTTATGGACAGCTAAGCATCAAGAAAGCTTCGAAAAATTAAAACAAAAACTGACCATAAACCTTATCTTAAAAATTGCAGATCTAGACAAGGAGTTTATTGTGTGCATGAATGATTGTTTATGAGGGATAGGAGGGGTGTTACTACGATATAATACTTTCATAATCTATGAGACAAGAAATTTGAAAAAACATGAAAAAAATAATGTTGTCTATGATTTAGAATTAGTTGTTGTCATGCATGCCTTGAAAATGTGAAGAAATTATTTGTTGGGAAAGAAGTTTCTGCTGATAATTTATTATATTAGTTTGGAATATTTATGAAGTAAACCATATGTAAATGCAAGAAAATCCAGGTGGTTATCCCTCCTTAGTTATTTTCAATTTGATATAAAACATATCAAGGGAAAAGAAAAGAAAATTGCAGATGAATTAAGTAGGCATGCCCATTCTTTGATAAGGAATACCAGTAGCAGTGTCAAAACATATTTTTAAGAGAAGGTATAGAAATCCCTTGAACAAGACCCATACTATGAAGAATTATATATGAAAATACAACATATAGCAATTCACGAGTATTCCCTAAACTGGAAAGGGTTAATTAGTTATCAACGTCGCTTGTATGTTCCCAGTATATTTTCCTTGAAATAGATGATACCAGTTGAATATAAGAAGAGACCATATGTTGTCCATCCATGCTACCAAAAAATTGTAACAACATTAAGAAAAAACTTGTTTTTTTCGAGCATGAAGAAGGAGGTAGCAAATTACTTGGAAAAATGCTTAGAGTGTCAACAAGAAAATGTGGAACACGAGCACCCAACATGATTATTAAAACCATTACGAATTTCGGAATGCAAATGGGAGGTGATATCCATGGATTTTATAGTCGAACTACCAAGGAATAAATATCAACATGACTTCATCATGGTAGTGGTAGAAACACTACCTAAATCATCACCTTTTATCCCTGTGCAATCTACCTTTGGAACAACACAGGTGGCTAAAATTTTCATGAAAGAAATTTTCAAACTTCATGGATTACAAAAAATGATAGTTTCTGAAATAGATACAAAATCCACTTGAATTTCATGAAATATTTGTTTGGAGGAATGGGGACTAATCTAAAATTTTGTATTTCATACCATCCTTAGATGGATGGGAAAAATGAAATGAAATCTTAGATTTTGGAGGAAATGCTCCAAATGTATGTAATGGATAGGCCCACAAAGAGGGAAGATTTTATGCATTTAGCTGAGTTTTATTTTAATAACATTTATTGAAAATCTATAAAAAGGAGTCCCTTTGAGGCTTTTTATGGCAGCAAATTACATACACCACTCAGTTGGTGCCAACCTGAGGATAGGTTGATTCTTGGGTCAGATGCATTATATGAAATGGAACAAAGAGTAGGAAAGATCCAACGCAATATCAAGACAACTCAAGACCGAAATAACAGTTATGTAGATAATAAGAGAGAACATAAAGAGTTGAAAATTGGATATCATGTCAATTTGAGGGTTAAAAAATGGAAAATAAACCTCAATATTGGAAGTTGTATAAATTTGGTGCCACAATATTGTGGGTCGTTCGAGATTTTGGATCCTATTGGTCCAATGGAATATCTATTGTCTCTACCTATTAATGTTAAGGTTAATAATTTTTTTCATGTTTCATTATTAAAAAAATATGTTGATGATCCTTCTCACATTGTTGAATGGAATTTCATAAAGGTGGATCCCGAAGGGGATTTTCTTTTGGAACCACTTCGTATATTGGATTGGGAAGAAAATATTCTTTAGAATCAAACCATCGCTCGGATTAAAGTGAAATGGAGGCACTCTAAACCTAAGGAAGCCACTTTGGAACATGACGATAACATGAAGGAAGCTTTTCGTACATTGTTCAAGGGATAAATGGTTGAATTCTAAACAATGATGACGACGCTCTTATTTTAGAGGGGAAATATGTAATACCCCAGTTTCATGTGTATATGATTTTAGTTGCTGAAATTTTTTAGGATGGACAAAAGGCTATATTTTCCATATAAAATAATTATGATGATGTAATGAATATTTTGAATAATATTAAGAAAGATTCAGCATTAACCTACAAAATAATTTGAATAATGAGATCATAATTCTAATCCATGTGGTTAGGATGGAATTCAATACTTTCCCAAAATTCTCCTAAAAATGCATCAGAGTGAATTTAAATGATTCTTATATTTGGAGAAAGGAATATAAAAAAATCACTCAATGTGGGGAAAAACGCTGGGAATGCGTAAGTAAAGAATTTTAGTGGATAAAAGTGGTCTTTAAAAGAAAAAAACTATACTTTTACCAGAAAGCATAGGCTATGGGGATTAGTAACTCCTAGAAAAATGGGACTTCATCAAGGAAAGTCTGCTCGGGAAAGTAGGCATAAAAATTACTTTACCAAAACAAAAGGGGGTTGTTGGTTCTGGGAGAAGATGTCTCAACTCAGGGGAGAACTAGGAAGATAAGGTTCTTGTTTGGCTGGAAAAATGCATTTGTTTCCATTTAGTATTTTTATACACTTTAATTGTGATAAAATGGATAGTAATTTTACTTACATACAATATGTTATTGCATACAATATTTTATTACTCGTTGCAGTGCTGATCATTGTGAATATGTTATTAGCTGCAAGAAGAGAACTAGTGTTTTTTAGATCTAGTTAAATTGATATGCATGTTATGTTAAAATATGTAGATTCATGCATGCATAGTTATTTTAAAGTAAATTCCAAGAAGGGTTCAACAGAAAAATGGTTGTTGATCAATTTATATGTCATAAACCTATGCCTGTTTTAGACATTGATAGAACAAGGTAAAAATCCAAGTGATATTTTTATAGCTCTAGAATGAAGTTGGAAAGTTTGGGCTATTTTTTTAATAATAATGTGTAGTTTGATATTTAATTATCTTCATTTTTATTCTGAAGATGCTAGATTTCCAAGTGAGTATAAAATGGTTTGCGCTACACTTGAAATTATTGGTTCTTTTAGTATGTGAAAAAGGATTTACTATCATTCAAATACACTCAATAAACATCAATAACATTTATATGGATGCATTAAAGTGTAGTGAAGGGATTTCCAAAATTTAGTACGATGAACAAGAACATATAGGAGGGTTTGAATAACTAAAATTTTAAAAGTATATGGCTATGCCAAGATTCAAGTTAGGGAAGTCAAATGTTGATGTATAACACTACTCTAGTAATACTGTTACATGCTCATGAGTTAGTGCAACCAAATAATGCGCTAAATGGGTGTCAGGTTTGGTAGCAATAGATCACAATTGCACCTTGGTAACCCACTGGGTATTCTGAAGAACGGGCTGGGGCTTAGACCAAGTAATTTTTAACTAAGACAATAGATCCCACCTAACCAGTGTGCTAAACAATCCAATGTCGGTTCAAAGTGCAGTGATGTAGTTAATGAAACCAATGTTAGGAATACCTATTCCTTATAATTTTTTTTACATAAGAATACATAGATGGAGTGAAAGAAAAAAAAAGAAAATTGGAAGATGCATCATTAAAAAAATTATAGAAAAATAACTTACAAAAAAACTTAATATTACAAAGATGAAAATTCATAACAAATTCTAAGAAATAAGTACCTCATACTTTAATTAAGCCCATGAATTGATTAAAACATTAAATTGCAGTTTTTACTCAATTTAATCGAGATAAAAAGGCATGAAAAAGGTGACCAAAACAAGCTATGAACTATATATACAACTCACTCCATGGTTTCTATGTCAAATTACATGAGCATATCTGAGACTGATAATATATACATATGTATGGTTTTCCCAAACCTTTTTAAAACAAAGAAATTTCCAACAATGCAAGAAAGAATACATAGAAAAAAAAAATATAACATTGTATTGATAGTCCCTAAGTACATCGATTACACAGGAAAAGTTATATAGGACAAACTTCATGTACGTATTAGTCAACCATTCTGCTATGGAGTCCACCTAAACAACTAATAAGGACTACAAATATAGATCCTCTATGATCTAAGAAAAAAAAGAGTTCATCCTGTATATCAAGGAGGTCGAGAAGTTCACAAAAAATAATTGAATATGCAATTATGTTCCTTTGGACGAACTCACACTTAAAACTAGTATAAGGACAATATTAAAAACTCGTCCACATAATATACGTATGAACATTAATGAATTTTCCTTAAGCAAACACGAGACACAAAACCATGATTGAAGTGAGGAATGGATAACCAAGCTATGTTCATTCAAATTAAAATTAGTCTTGGGGGGTACTATTCACCATAATGCGACATATGGATGTGGTTACTGGAGGGCGGCACCATACCTATAAAATAATAGAACATAGAGTCAATACTACCGCTAGCTAGTTTAAAGTAACAAAAATAAAAAAAATAACCATAACCATATGTGGAAAACTTAAGAGGTTTACCTGAAATATCTTTATCCTCACCAATCCTTCTAAGGTCTGCAATGCGTGCAAGTTAACATATAGGGATTATGTAGCTAGACAAAATGGTATGTGTAAGAGAAATCAAAATAAAGAAAACTTATTGTGTAAGGTAAATATACATTTGATCACTGATAACATTTTTTAGTGACGAAGATGTTGAACAATGGATTTGTGAGTATCTACTATTGAACCTCAGAATTATCCTCTCACTGGCATCCTTTCTCACCTTTTTTCCCTTAATTTCTCTTAAGTTCATATACTCCAATCAATGATAAATGTCATGTTTTGTCTCAAGGAATGCATTTAAATGATTTCCATGTTATATTATAATGTTATTGCTATTCGAATGGATTTTTGTAATTTGGCTACATAACACCCTATTCTGTATCTATTCATGGTCTAATAGGTTCCAAGGATCAAATGGAGAAATGAGCCACATGGGAATTTCCAGAATAATCTAGACATGGAGTTTGTCCTATTTACTTGATTGAGATCAATAGAAAAGGATGCTTGAGATCGTGGTCAAAGTATGGTCAAACGATGTAAGCCGAGAATAGAAGGACTCTTGATTTTATCTATCGTAGGAAATCAGGAGTTAAACTCTCAAAATCCAATTCTATAAGCCGGTTAAGGTTAGCCACTTGTAGGAAGAATTAGCTCATATCAATTATGTTTGTTTTATTTAAATACTGGATGTACAAAATCGAGATTCAGTAAGTTTTTGTTGAAACACTGTGTATTTTTTTAAGACTTCATTCTATTATAATACAAGGATCATGTTCATGGTACCAGTGATTCCTTAAGTGGGTATATAACTAGCTAGGATCCGAATCGAATCTGTTGCAGAGGGCCCCTGCATAGGAGGAGGCTTTTCGTACACTGTTTTAGTTTAAATTCCTTACTCTATTTTTGTCAATTCTATTTTCTGAATAGATTATTGTTACATTACAGTTTTGATCAGTAGCATAGAATTATATCATGAATGTCTTCCTAGCATCAATAGAATAGCTGTGTGATCATTGATATTCTAAAAAACATTTCGTGAGAATAGATCTATCTATTTTCAAATTGGACTAACTTTGAAGAGATAGAGTTCACAGTTATCTAGTTTCCTTTATTGTTTTGTTATTCTCTTTCTTAGATTAAAATAAAAATTTAATTGCATAGTTGGATGTTCTTGAATTTCATTTCAAGAAGATGATTTTATCAAATTTCTAAACTAAATGATTGAATATCTAATTCATGTAGTTATTGAGTTTTCCTCTGCACACTTTACTTAATTTTCTAGAACATTAGAAACTAAGATATAATTTGTTGCTTACACATCATTTCAAGAGGATAATACTTCGTATTGAATGTTGGAGTAATAAGATATACATTAGTTGTTTACAATCAGTTGAGCTTTAACTCTACATGCTTTCACATTTTCTTTTACATCTTCATTTAATTGCATCACTGGATGTTCTTAAAGGTCATTCGAAGAAGTTGATTTTATCATATTTCTAGACTGAATGGTTGAATATTTAATTCATGCAATTACTGAGTTTTTCTTTGCACACTTTACTTTCTTTTTTAGAACATTAGAAACTAAGGTATAATTGGTTACTTACACATCATCTCAAGAATTTGACACTTCATATTGAATGTTGGAGTAACTAAGCATACATTAGTTGTTTTCTTTTTCTGCTTTCACTTAGAATAGCATTGCAATTTCAATTTCAGTTATAAGATTTCTATCCATGGAATATGACTAATGTTAAATTAGAAGTCATTATAATAGATAGTCTATTTTTCAGATCAGATTCTGACTAGCCAATAGTCTTTGATTCATTTTTATGAAAATTATTTTAACTTAGAAACACTTCCTTTTAATCCTTCGTAAAATCCATTAAGATTCATCTCATTTCTCTCATAGTTTTCCATTAACACTCTTAGATATAAAGAACAAAATGTTGTGAAGCCAGCTCCCAAAATAGAACAAAAGAGGTATCAATGCCTTAGAAATAAGCCACTTCGAGGGGGCATCCTCCAATACATTACATGAATGAACAATTCTTGGATGATACAAATTACAAAACCTCCTTTCTATATATTGGAGTTCATGGGGCCACAATGTGATCCTAATGGGGCCATAATGTAATCCTAGCCGACCTATAAATAATAATTTAAGGGCACAATAATAACAATATGGGGGTTACAGGGGTAAAATAATAACAATAAGGCGATTACACTAATAACAATAAGGGACTATACTAGTAATATAGGGACCGAACACAAAACCCCAAAAAACCATAAAAATACATACAATGAAGTAAGAAGAAGGTTAACTAAGCACATATAGTGCACCACACTTCATTATTTTATAAACATCAGTTGATAATTTATGAAAGCATTAAGACATTAAATTGACGAAAAATTTTGGCGTCATTGGCGGGAAAGTGTAATTATATAACCTTATTTCTTACATCTGAAAAAAAGATGTGTGTAGAGAAAGAGATTCTAGGGGTAGATTCATAGCTAGAGGCGGGATTTTAATTCCTACAACGCCACTCACTCCACCAAGACCATGAAGTGATACACCTCCATATCAAACTCATACTCCATACTTCACTAGACATAGACTTCTTGATGTCCTAAGGTCATAAATCCAATTAGGATGATATCCTACTTCATTCGTTGAGACAGTCTTAGAGGAAGAGAATCTTAAAATCCAACAGAAGGAGTAACATTTTTTACCTCTACAGGGGAATATATTTTAGTTCAAGAGTTAGAATTTCCTAGTGGAGAGGAAGAGGAAGACCCTTTCTTCAACATACCAATGATATAAGAACCATAGGAAGAGCATTTAACCTTCCAGGTAGAATCTTATATTAGCTCTGAAGAATCTATAATGGCAGGAAGAGGAGAAGGAGGAGAAGGAGTAGGAGAAATTCTAAATGGAGGAAATGTGATATTTGGAGGAGGAAGAGGAAGAGGTAGAGGAAATGTAGGAGGAGGAAGAAGAAATAGGAAAATTGATAGTTCTTTTGGATTCCCTATAGTTGATGAAGAGAAAAATGCCATAATGAAAAATATCTCACCTTCTGTCCTCCCAAATTTTCATGGATTAAAAGTGAAGATCCTGAAACCCTTTTGTTTGAAGTTGAAGTCTATTTCAGAACTTATGATTATTTATAAGAATCTCAAAAACTTAAGCTGTTTCCTTCAACATTGAAATGATCATCTTTAAAATGGTTCATGGGTTTAATCACTCAGTCTATTGGAACATCGAATGACACGAAGAAAGCATTTCCAGAAAGGTATTTGGATTATTGCATACCCATCAATCACAGGAATGAAGTATTTAAAATGATGCAAAAAGAGAATTACAATTTGGAGGATATAATTGAAAGGTTCAGTTATAACATAAAAAGAGCAAAAATAAATAATTTAGATCAAGATACTTTAAAAGCTCTTTTACTAAAAGCCATTAGAGATGAATAGATACACATCCTCAATATGATGGGAAAAGGGGATATCTCTCAACTCCCATTATCTGACATTGGTGAATTATGTATTCATATCTCAAAGGGAAAATAAAAAACTAGGAAAAGTCCAAGATATCCTTCTCTTGCTAGAGTAAATAAATTTGTAACTAGATCAGCAAGTAGGGCAGAAATTGGAAACATGCTTGATGAATTTAAAACAAATATTTTAGGGAGTCTTAGTGAAAAAATAAACACCACCCTTAAATTACAAAACAAGAATAAAGTTGAGACTGATGATTTAGCTATATTCTGTCCTAAAATTAGAAAGAAGCATGCTTTAAGAGGATGCCCTTTTGATGCAAAATTCATAGAGACCTATATGATTTGTTCTTAAAGTCATGAAACTAAGAGTTGTCTTTTAATCCCAGGTCTTAAGGGTATTTTTCAAGAAGAAACAACTTCAAATACAACAGAATCTCTTTTCTTTGTCTCTAGAAGACCATGGAAGAGGCCACAAACTCACGACTTTAAAAATCAAATGTACACTCAGCGCCTACCAAATAATTCGAATTATTGGTGACAACCTTGGCCTTAACCTAAATCTCAATCTCAATCTCAATATTGGGCACAAAGAATGAAAAATACATATGGAAGATTTACTCAATACTATCAATATCCTCCATCATATCCAAACTATGCTCCCCAAAAAATTCCTCAACCCCAACAAAAAAACCAAAATCCACAACTTTCATTACCATTTCCACAAAGACCAAATCAACTACCTACCCAACCATTACCAAACCCCAATAATAAAAATACTCAAAATATTTATATGATAGAAGGACAAAAATTTCCAATCTACATGATTACCCCTATAGATCTCAATGATGTCCAACATAGATCTCCACAGCCAAATAAAATTTTTGAAGAAGGAAGATCTCTTCAAAACCAAAATTCTGAAAATGAAAAATAAAAAGAACCAGTAAACTCAAATCCAATCATAGATCAAACATCAATACTTATTTCTAAACCTCCTTTTCCTGTAATATTACTAGTTAATAAAGGGGTAGAAAAGCATATTATGTTGCTCAATTATGATTTTCTAGATCAATTGAAAAAGGTCTATGTCTAAATCCCATTGTTAAAGGCCATTAAAGAGATTCCAATTCTAGAGAAAACAATAAAAGAGTTGAGCCTAAAGAAACCAAGAAGAAAAACAAAATTAATAAAAAGAATTCAGCTATTAGGAAAAATTGCAGACATAATGCTGGGAAAAATTGACATACAAAAATATCTAGATCCAGGAAGTCCAGTTGTAAAAACACATATCAATGGTGTTGAAATTCCAAATACGTTGATTGATTTAGGAGTAGCAATAAACATCATGAGAAAAAAAGCCATGGAACAACTCAAACTTCCTAATCTTCTTTATACACCTACATTACTATTAGGATATTCCGACACATAGGAAATAGTTAAGAATAACTTAGTCTAGTGTAGAGTTAGGTAATGTGTGTTTATTTACTATGTACATTTATAACTTATAATCCAACAGTCACGATTTGTATTGATATGACGATTATCTCTCTCCTTAGTGTTAACAACACTTGATCCGTGGATTAACACTCGATTGGTCCATGATCTCTATTTAAAGAGCATGGAGGGTCATTTTTCCGATAACCGTTTATGAGAGAAACATATGTAAATTGTCTTTTCATATTAATAAATTTCTCGAAGTGGTCGGGTTGGCTAATAACGTGGATTGTTTCCCTCTTCGAGGGTTTTAACCACGTGATAATACTGGTGTATTGATGTATGATCTGTTTGTGAGCGATGACCTTTGGTTTTTGATCTAAGGAACATACTTGTAAATTACAACATGGTATCAGAGCTATTTTGAGTGCCGCATCCATTGTTGATCCAAATTCGAAGCCGATTTGACTGCCGTTTTCTAGATCTACTATTTCTGAACATTTTCAGGCCTAGAGAAATCCTCTATTATGTCCGGAGAATCTGTTACTGTGAGGAACGTCGTTCGTTTCATGTGAAAGGTTTCTGGTTGCCCAAGTCATAACAGTTTAGATCTCGAGGTATAAAGTATCTATTTTGCAGTTATATTTGTTAGGAGTTCTGATTATTTCAGTTCCTTTTGTTTATTTTTGGTTTTTAGGTTTTAATTTTTTTCCGGATCTATACCATATTCTCTATGTATGCTCTTTTCTCTACGTTGTGTGCGATCTCGGCAAATTAGAAATAAGAAAAGGGAATTTTTTTTCTACGTATTCTCTTTCCCCGCGTCTTTGTCCGATATCGGGAAATCAGAAATAGTGAAAAAATAGATAGTTCCTAGTAAGGGTAACTTAAGATATAACATTTCATTGTAAGGGTTGCATTTTGTTTTTATTTGGACAGATTTTTGTGTTTTTTGTGTAGGATTTTTTTTTTTTTTTTTTAAAGTTGAACTTCCTCATCAAATTTCAAATTGTTCTCATAACTATTCGACATCTACAACTCAGTTTTTTCTAAAAGGCATAACGTCTTCATCCAAAAGCCATTTTTCTAGCGGTTTTTTTGTAATCAGCCTAATTTTTCGAGATCTTTCCATTGGGTTAGTTAGTTTCAGCTTTTCTCAGCTTCAGTTTTTTAAAATGGAAAGTGCATGCTCGATTATTCTTAATAGCACCAATTATTTCCAATGTGCCACCTCACATGGTAGATATATTTATAAGTAAACCAAATTTTCTGATGATTATAAAGTCACTAATTGGGAAAATAAACAAGATCAAGCACAAGGGTTGATAGGAATGTCCATTGCTCAAGATATTCGCTTTCATATCCTTGACATTGACACCCCTCATGAAGCCTTAGATAAGTTAAATATTGTCTTTGGCATTGAAAATAGAATCAGGGCCCACCATCTTGAAAATGAGTTGCTTTGGACCCCAATAATTTCTCCTCTATTGAAGATTTTTTGTCCAAATTCAAGACCCTTAGACTTCTTTTAGAAGGTTTTAAGGTAAAAAAGGAAGATGGTAGCCTTATCTATTGCGTTCTTGCTAAGATTTGCCGTGCATACTCTATATTTTTTTCCACCTTCCCTTCCACTAGTGAAGCCATAATTTCTTCAGGAACCATCTACAAGTACCCCTCTTTTGATGCCTATTTTGATTCTTTGATAGGAGAACAAGAAAAAAATTTACACCTTGGTCTTTTACTTTTGGAAACACTTCTAAGAAAGCCTTAGCAGCCCAACAACAATCATATCAAAATAATCCTCAGAAGCAGTATCCTAAAAAGTATGGTCTGAAACCAAACAAGGGTCCTAAGAAATTTCAGTCGCAAACTGAAAAAGAAACTCACCAAAATGATAAGGCAAATAAAAACAAAGGGAATGAGACAAATAGACATTGCATCTTTTGTAATCGTGATGGCCATATAGAGTCCAACTGTTTTAGGAATATGGAAGCCTTAGAAGTAGCAATGAAGGAGCACAACATCACTTTTTAGAACTCTTTACCTTCATCTTCAGGAATGGCACTTTCTGCTTAGGGTCGTCAAGAATCAAGATCTTGTTATGCATTAAATTTATCTTATTCTTCTCATTCTCATGAGTGGATCACTGCTTCTAGAACTTCTTACCACATGGCCAAAAATAAAGCCATGTTTTCTTCCTTAAATGATTGTAACACCAAACATATTTATGTTGGTGATGATAGCTCTCTTAGTGTTGTAGGATCTTAAACCATTCATCTAGATAATGGTCATTTTAATGATGTACTATGTGTTCCTACCTTTTCATGTAACCTTCTCTCTTTTTATCAGAAAAATCATTCAGGTGAAAGGAAAATAGTAGAATTCTCACCTCATGATGTTGTAATCAAGGACCTCAAAGATCCTAGACATATTTTAGCTACTGTCATTGCTGATGATTCTATACGGTTGTATAATTTTTACAACTTTCAGTCATCATGTCTTCCCTCCATTTTTGTTGCTCATAATGATGAAGTGAGAAAACTTTGGCATGAGTGATTTGGTCACTTAGGCTATCTCTGTATTCAAACTCTATGTAAGGAAAATATGGTGATGGGTCTTCCTATGGTATCTTGCTGAGACGGTGTTTGCTCTAGATTTGTACTTGGAAAACATCATCAGGATTGTTTTTACAAACATGCCCCTTGGCACGCTTCAGCCCCTTTGGAGATTTTGCACAGTGATCTATGTGGTCCACTTCTTGTTGTTTCTTTCTTTGGTTGCAAGTACTTCTGAGCTTTCATTGATGATTTTTCCAAACACACTTTGGTATTCTTATTAAAACTAAAGAGTGAAGTTTTTAAAATTTTCTTTGCCTTTAAGGCCTTTGTTGAGAAACAATCTAGACATCCAATTCTTAAGTTAAGATCAAAAAATGGAGGAGAATAAGTTAACAAAAAAATTATCAACCTCTACACTGAGCATGGAATTCAATTGAAACATACCTTTCCATATACTCCACAAAAAAATGATGTAGCTGAAA
This sequence comes from Pinus albicaulis, assembly GCA_034641835.2. Lineage (NCBI taxonomy): Eukaryota > Viridiplantae > Streptophyta > Pinopsida > Pinales > Pinaceae > Pinus > Pinus albicaulis. Next base: position 185,343,110 of record CM076578.1, on the reverse strand, counting down.
GGAAGAATCGCACCTTAAAATAAATGGCTAATTGTATGCTTCAATCTAAAGGACTTAGTCTCAATTTTTGGGAAGAAGAAATTAACTATCCAAATTACATAGTAAATCACACTCCTAATAAGGTTTTAAAGAATGTAAATCTAGAAGAATATTGGAGCTGAATCAAACCAGATGTAAGTCACTTTCGTTTTTTTGGAAGTGATGCTTGCGCCCATATTCCAGATTCGAAACATAAAGCCTTAGAACCTAAGAGTGAAAAATGTATTTTTGTTGGATATTCTAAAGATTTTAAAGGATAGAGAATTCTTCAAGAACAACTGAAAAATATAATCATTAGAAGAGATATAAAATTTGATGAAAATATATCGACCTGCGAGCCTAGTTCGACGAGTGTGTCACTTTTGGTCGGTGAGCCTGATTCGGCATATGTGCCACCTCTCTCTCTCTCTTCTATTTCTAGTTCAGATGATGACAGCGAGGACGATAGTCATCCTCCACCTCTTGAATTTATTCCTTCTAATTTATCACTTCCAAGATGGGTCCATACTACTCGAGATGCAGCAGGTTCTCTTGTAGGTTACCCTGCTGATCGACGACATATACATTCTCAGCTCGAAAGAGTTTGTTCCTTATTGGCTCAAGTTCTAGAAAATCCTGATCTAGAAACCTTTGAAGAACCCTCTTGTCATATAGACTGTAATGAAGCTATGAATGAAGAATCTTGTCCCTTGTTATCAAACGATACTTGGGATCTTGTTCCTCTTCCAAAAGGAAGAAAACGTGTTAGATGCAAATGAGTTACAAAACAATGTTTGGACGAGATGGAAAACTGGATAGACATAAAACTCGTCTTGTTTCTAAAGGATTTTGACAAGATGAAGGCATTGATTATCCTGAAACCTTCTCCCCTGCTACCAAAATGAATTCTATCTACCTTGTTATTTCCCTTGCTACCTCCTTTAAATGGGAATTCCATCAGATGGATCTTAAATCCGTCTTCTTACATGGATATTTGCATCAAGAAATCTACACTAAACTACCCCCTGGCTTTATCTGAAATGAATCCAACCTTGTTTATCGCCTTACGAATTGTCTCTATGGTATCAAATAAGCTCCTCATGCTTGGTATGTGAAAATGGATATATTTCTATTAGATAATGGCTTTTCTAGGTGTCATTCTAACAACAGTGTCTACACCAAGAAAGTGGGTAAGTCCTTCACCATCCTTTTTCTTTATGTTGATGATCTTATCCTTACTGGTAGTGATCCCAACCATATAAACCATGTGAATTCTAGCCTCAAAAATAAGTTTTAAATGAAAGAATTAGGACACTTACATTATTTCCTTGGTCTTCAACTCCTGCAATCCAAAGAAGTTATCACCCTTTGTCATTCCAAGTATGCCTCTAATATTCTACGCCAAATTCACATGGAAGATTGTAAGTGAACCCCTTCTCGCTTTCAGTCTAGAGTGGAGTCAAGATTTGAGTCACTTGTAATACCCCTGAATTTGATGCTACCTTATACCTTTAACTTGTTGGTAAACTTCTATATCTAACCCATACCTATCCTGACCTTTCCTTTTCCATTGGTCTTGTCGCTCGGTTTATGCACCAACCTCATGAAAGTCATTGGAAAGCCACTAAAATAATAATTCGATATATTCGAGGTGCAATTCCATTCAAGATTCACTATAGTGCAGGGGAATCTCTATTATTAATTGGTTTCATTGATTCTGATTGGGCTGGTGACCCTGATGATCAAAATTCTACTACAAGATATGTATTCACTCTTGGTTTAGGACCTATTATTTTTTCTTGTAAGAAACAAAGTGTCATCTCTCTTTCTTAGGCTGAAGTAGAGTATCGCGGTGCAGTTGAAGCCAAAAAGGAATCCATGTGGCTTCATCAGATCTTGTCTGAATTTGGTCTTCATCGGCAACATCCAACTACACTTTGGTGTGATAATTAGAGTGTCATTTATCTATTTAACGATCCATTTCAGCATCAACATATGAAACACATTGAACTCCACATACACTTCATTGGAAAGCTCATTGATGATCGTGTTCTTGAAATGCAGTACTGTCCAAACAATGATCAAGTAGTTGATATCTTTACAAAGGCTCTCACAGAAGAGAAGTTTACCAAACTTCGATCCATGCTTAGAGTTCAAGAAATTTTTCATTAAGGGTGGATAGACTCTAATGCCTCCTTCCTTCTCCTATTGTGTCACTTTTGTAAGTCCTTCAATCTTATCTCAATTTTTTCTTAAGGGGGGATGTTAGGATATTTCAACACATAGTAAATAGGCTCCTTTTGTATCACCTTTGTAAATACTTCAATCGTATCCAAATTTTTTCTTAAGGGGGGATGTTAGGATATTCCGACACATAGGAAATAGTTAAGAATAACTTAGTCTAGTGTAGATTTAGAGAAAGTGTGTTTCTTTACTATGTACATTTGTAACTTACAATCCGACGGTCACGATTTATAATGATATGACGGTTATCTCTCTCATCGATATTAATGACACTTTATCCATGGCTTAACACCAGATTGGTCCATGATCTCTATTTAGAGATGATGGAGGGTCATTTTTCCGGTAACTATTTATGAGAGAAACATATGTAACTTTTCTTTTTTATATTAATAAATTTCATGAAGTAGCCACGTTGGCTCAAGATATGGATTGTTTCCCTCTTCTCTGGTTTTAACCATGTGATAATACTCGTGTACTGATTTGTGATCTGTATGTGAGCGGTGACCTTTGGTTTTTGTTCTAAGGAACTTTTCTTGTAAATTCCTACAATTACTGCAATTAGCAGATAGATCTATAATCAAGCCAGATGGTGTGTTAGAAGATATTTTAGTATCACTAGACTCTTGGGAGTATCTTGTTTATTTTATGATCTTAACTCCTAAGAACAATTTAGTAGGTCATCCACTTATATTAGGAAGACCTTGGTTGGATAAAACTGATGCTTTCATTAGCTGTAGATATGGTGACATGTATATCTCTGATAGTAACTCAACAAAGAAATTGACTCTATATCCTCCCGCAAAAATAATCATAGAGTTAGATGACAAAGAATGGATTTATGATGACAATGATATACAACCTCTCTTTACTATTTCAACCATTAGTGAAGATAGTCAAATCTTAAATTCAATAGAAAACTTTGAACCATCCTCAGAATATGAACATGATCAATTTCAAGAAAAATGCAATATTGAATATTTGTCATCAACACATATGTCTCTTCATTCTACAAAAGAATTTGGTAGCTCTATAGTTGAAATATTTCCAGGAAAAACTTTTAACATAAACAAAAACTTGGAGAGATTACAATCTGAAAAGTTAATCAAAACATTACAACAACATTCTTCTTCATATGCATGGGAATACACTGACATGAAAGGAATTAGTCCTAAGACTTGTATACACCACATCTACATTGCGGAAAATTGTAAACCTATCAGACAACCTGAAAGAAGGATGAATCCAAATCTTAGAGAAATTGTAAAAGTAGAGCTACAAAAATCGCTGAATGTGAAATTCATTTACGCAATTTCAGACAGGCAGTGGGTTTCCATTTTAGTCATTGTAACCAAAAAGAATGGTAAATGGAGGGTATGCATTGACTATCGAGAATTGAATAAAGATACCCTAAAAGATGATTTTCCTTTACCCTTTATAGATCAAATATTGGATACATTAGCAGGTAAAAAGTATTTCTCATTCTTGGATGGTTTTAGTGGTTACAATCAAATTCAGGTAGCACCTGAAGATCAAGATAAGACCACATTTGCCTGTCCATGGGGGAATTATTCCTACCGAGTACTTCCTTTTGGATTATGCAATGAACCTGGAACATTCCAAAGCACAGTACTAGGAATTTGTTCTAATCTAATACATGATCATGTAGAGGCATACATGGATGACTTTACAATCTATAGGAATTCATTTGAGGAAGCTTTAGAAAATTTGGAAAAGGTTCTTAAAACATGTAAGGAAGCAAACCTTTCACTAAGTCATGAAAAATGTTTTATCATGTTGACAAAAAGGATTTTTTTAAGACCTCACATTTGAGGAGATGGAATTAAAGTTGATACATCTAAAGCTGAAGTCGTCTCCAATCTCTCAATTCCAAGTTGTCAAAAGGATGTTAGAAGTTTTCTAGGATTCACAGGATATTATAGAATATTTATAGAAAATTTCACTAAAATAGCATCCCCACTCTTCAAGCTACTTACCAAATATTTTGAATTCAGTTGGAATCCTCATTGCCAATTGGCATTTGAAACTTTAAAAACAAAATTTTTTGAAGAACCCATCTTAAGAGGTCCAAATTGGAAACTACCTTTTCACATTTCAACATATGCTTCATATACAACTCTAGGAGTTGTATTAGAACAAAAATATTTGATCCCCTACTCCATCTATTACATAAGAAAGAATTTGACTCCCACTGAGTTAAATTACATTGTAACTGAAAAAGAATTCTTAGCTGTTGTTCATGCTATCAAAAAATTTAGACATTATATTACAGGCTATGAAACCTTTGTTCATACAGATCACTCTGAAATTAGATACTTAATGAATGAATCTATTGCTAATGGCAGAATTACAAGATTTTAATTACTCCTGCAATAATTTGACATCACCAATCTATACTGACCTGAAAGACAAAACACAGATGCTGATTTCTTGTCTAGAATTCAAAATATCAAAGATGACACTCCAGTTGAGGATAAATTTCCTGATGAATATATTTGTTCAATAATTAGTAAAACTCCTTGGTTTGCAGATATTGCTAATAACTTAGTCACAGGAAAGTTACCTTCACATTTGTTTCCTAGGGAGAAAAAAAAACTTATTCAAATAAGTTCAAGGTACTCGTGAATTACTAATGAACTGTATAAAACATGTCTAAATATCATTATTATAAGATGTGTTTGAAAATATGAAATGCTCAAAATTCTTAAGGCATGTCATGATGAACCTTGTTGTGGGCACTTTGCTAACAAGAGGACAACCTATAAAATCCTTCATTTGGGATATTATTGGCCATCCATCTTTAGAGATAGCAAATAATATGTCAAAAGGTGTGAAAACTTCCAAAGGATAGGGAAACCTGGTCGATCAGATGAAATTCCATTGCAACCTCAGGTACTCATAGAACCATTTGAAAAATGGGCCTTGGATTTTTTTGGACCAATCAATCCACCATCTAAACAAAAGAAATATATTTTGTTATGTACTGATTATGTCACTAAATGGGTAGAGGCTAAATAACTACCTTTTACTAATGAAATTTCTGTAATTATTTTTCTTCTTGAGGATATCTTCACTCGTTTTAGTGTTCCAAGAGAATTGTGACAGATCAGGGATCCAATTTTACATCCAAGTTGGTGAAAAGGCTCGTCGAATATTACAAGATGAACCACAAAAGTTCTACTCCTTATCATCCACAAGAAAATGGTCAAGTAGAGACTACCAATAAAGTGATTGAAGGAATTATCACTAATAAATTACATCTACATAGAAGATGTTGGGCAGAAAGGCTTCCTAAAGCCTTATGGGCCTATAGAACTACATGGAGGAATACATTAGGACATAATCCCTATGAAATTGTTTATGGAAAGAAAGTGTTGTTCCCTCTAGACATATTAAGGAGAAGAAGTTTCAAGCAGGGGACTAGGCACTTTTGTTCGATTCAAAATTCAAATATTTTCAAGGAAAGTTTCAGACTCATTATCTTGGGCCATATGAGATTGAAAAAGTCTTTGACAATGGAGCAATCAAGATAAGGACAATTGATGAAGACAATGTACCACTTCTTATGAATGGTCATCGATTGAAAGTATATCATAAGTCAACTTCAAGAGAAGAGTTTATCAATATTTTCCAAGATAATACTGATATAAAGTTAGTGAAGACGAATTATTATTCTTCACTAACTTAGCTTTATTTTTCCTAAAAGGAAATATAAAAATAAATATTAAAAAAATAAAAAATAAATAAAAATAAAACAAAAATAAAAATATAACTAAAACTAAAAATAAAATAAAGTGTATAAGTATGAAAACCAATCAATGATTATCATCCTTAAACAAAAAATACACGGTGAAAACCAGAGATTTCTAACATCCTATATTTTCCATTTGTTTTCTGCAATAAGTAGTAATAAAAAACTACAATACTATTCCATTTTTGCAGCAGATAATCTGTAGTTTCATTCCATTCCATAGTTATATTCCATTCTTGTTATGTAACCAACTCCAAAAATAGAAGAAAAGAGATATCAACGCCTTTTAAATAAGCCACTTCGAGGGGGCAACCTCCAATACATTACATAAATGAAAAATTCTTAGATGATACAATTTACAAAACCTCCTTTCTATATATAGGAGTCCATGGGGCCATAATGTAATCCTAGTGCACCCACCATGTAATCCTATCTGACCTAACAATAATAATTTAAAGACACAATAATAAAAATATGGGGGTTACAAGGGTACAATAATAAGAATAAGGGGGTTACATTAACAATAATAAGGGAGTATACTAGTAATATAGGGACCTAACATGCCCTTATCCTTCAAAAAAGTGTTGTCCTCAATGCTTGAGTAGCTCTGGGTGCTTCTGTATAAAATTCTCATCCTCCCATGCAGAATATTCAGTGGGTAAGTTCTTCCACTTGATGAGATACTCTGAAATTGATCGGTTCCATAGCTTTCGAGTTCTTGTTTCCATGACTGCTTCAGGTTCCAATATGATTTTTCCTTCCTCATCAAGTTCTGGAAATATTTTTTGAACTAGAATATTTTCACCTATAACCTTATTTAAGCATGAAACATGGAAAACTTGATGCACTTGTGAAGAAGAAGGAAGCTCCAATTTGTATGCCATAGTACCAATATTTTGCAACACCTTGTAAGGACCATAGTACTTTGGCGATAATTTATTATCCTTCTTAGCTTGCTTGAGCGAATGGTTGTAGCCGTAAAAATACCCAATCTCCTAGATCAAAACATCTCTCACTGCAATGTTGATCTGCCTATTGTTTCATTCGATTTTGTGCCAGGTTATCCTTTAAGAGTTGGAAAACTTCTTGTTGCTGCTGGATGTGATCTTCCACTGCTTGAACCTTCAAATTTTCCCTTAAATATGATGTGATGGATGGTGGATGATATCCATAAAGTGCCATAAATGGGTTCATTTTTGCTGTAGTATGGAAGGAAGTGTTATACCACCATTCAGCGAGAGGTAACCACTTGACCCATTGTGTTTTTTTATTAGATAAAAAACAACGAAGATATCCTTCCAAACATTTATTTACTATCTCAGTTTGACCATCAGATTGAGGATGATAAGATGAGCTATGAGCTAATTGAGTACCCAAAAAAGAAAATAACTCCATCCAAATATTTCCCGTAAAAATGGGATCTCTGTCACTCACAATAACCCTTGGGCTTCCATGTAGCTTTTGAATTGTTTCCATAAATGTAGCAGCAATTGTACTTTCTTTAAATGGATGAGATAATGCACAAAAGTGTGCATACTTGGTAAGTCTATCAACTACCACCATGATGACACTCTTTCCTTTGGGCTTAGGTAAACCTATGATAAAATCCATTGAAATCTCTTCCCAACGTTGAATTGGAATGGATAAAGGTTTTAGAAGTCCCGGGGTCTTAATTGTCTCAACTTTATTCTGCTGGAAAACCAAACATTCCTCCACAAACTTTTGAATATCAGTTTTAAGGCCATCCCAAAGAAATCCTTTCTTCACCCTGTGGTAAGTTTTTAAAAATTTTGAGTGTCCTCCTAAAGGAGAAGTGTGCAATTCCAAAAGAATATTTTGTTTTAGTTGGGAATTATTACAAAGATATAAGTGATATTTGTACCATAAGGAATCATTTTTCCAACTAAATGTATCAGATGTACTAGGATCTTGCTGCAACTTTTGAATGAGTGTCCATACATCTTTTTCCTTCATCCATTCATCTCTTGCTTCAGTTATCCAATCTGGTTGGATAATAGAAATGGCACAAAGCAATGCTTCCACCTCTTCATTCTTTCTTGAGAGTGCATCTGCAACAACATTAAGCTTTCCTTTTTTGTAGATTATTTCAAAGTCATAACCCAACATATTTGTGACCCATTTTTTCTTCTCTTCTGAAGATAGTCTTTGTTCCAAAAGTGTTTAAGACTATCATGATCAGTTTTTACCTTGAAGTGTCTTCCCATTAGGTAAGTTCGCCATTTCTTTAGTGCATGCAGTATTGCTAACATTTCCTTCTCATAAACAGGTTTTTGTAAATACTTTCCTTTGATTGGACGACTTTCAAAAGAAATGGCTCTTCCTTCCTGCATTAAAACTGCACCAATTCCATTTCCTGAGGCATCACATTCCACAATAAAGGTTTTTGTGAAGTCTGGCGTAGCTAAGACCGGTGCTAGGCACATTGTCTCTTTAAGATGTTCAAAGGCCTTAGTTTCTTCAGGAGTCCATGAAAATGCATCTTTCTTCAATAATGTTGTTAGAGGTGCTGCTATTCTCCCATAATTCTTAACAAACTTGCGATAATACCCTGTTAACCCGAGAAATCCTCGCAACTGCTTTATGGTTGTGTGGACTTTCCATTCCTTAATGGCTTTAATTTTGTTAGGGTCTATCTTAACACCCTCGTGAGATACAATATGACCCAGATATTCCACCTCTTGTACTCCAAAGAAACATTTGGATGTTTTTGCATATAATTGTTTCTCCTGCAATAGTTTGAGCACCCCGTCAACATGTTCAACATGATCCTTCCAAGACCTGCTGTAGATTAGTATATCATCAAAAAATACTAGCACAAATTTTCTAAGGAAGGGTTTGAAAATGGAATTCATCAACCCTTGAAATGTATAAGGTGCATTGGTAAGGCCAAAAGGCATGACCAAAAATTCATAATGACCCTCATGAGTTCGAAATGTTGTTTTTTGGAATATCTTCAGTCTTCATTCTAATTTGATGATATCCTGAACGAAGATCCAACTTGGTAAAATAAATTGCTCCATGTAATTCATCCAATAACTCATCAATCACAGGAATGGGAAATTTATCTTTAATGGTGAGCTTATTGAGCTCCCTATAATCCGGACACATTCGCCATGATCCATCCTTCTTGTGTACCAATACTACAGGAGCAGAGAAAGAACTTTGACTAGCTTGAATTATACCTGCCTCTAACATTTCTGCAATCATATGTTCGATTTCGCCCTTTTGGAAATAAGGATATCTATAAGGCCTGATGTTTGGAGGAACAATTACTGTGTAATGTCTCTCTGCTACACACAAATATTTTTTTTTTTATAAACCTCAGCTTAAAAGTCATTATAATTAACTTTCGTTAATGTATGGTCATTTATCTCTATAGTCATTACCAAGGGAAGTTGACCTTAATTGGTTTTATGATTTTGTTGCTAAATATGTCCTTGATATTTTTCAATTCCACTAGTATGCCAATTAAAAATTTGTTTTGTTACCTTTCTAAAATGATTTTTAACTTGTCTTTAGACTATGTTTATAGTCTAGATTAGGAGTTTCTAACTCCCATTGTTTGGTCTCAATCTAGTCTCCTAAACTGAGCTCATTTAATTGTCAACCAGGGTTGGTAAACTGCTGAAGTGAAGTGTACTGTATGTACCTAGGTGCTTGTTTCTTAATGCGTTGTGTGTAGTGTTTTGTGATGTTTTTGGTCTTTTGTGATGATTTATGATGTTTTTGGTCTTTTGGTGGTTTTATGTTCACAAGGAAAATGCCTAGAAAGCTAATGGAAAGGAGCTGGTGATTAAAAACAGAGTTAAGCCTAATTGGTTGATGTTAAATGGTAAATGAAATTTGAAACACTGAAGCAGAATCAAATCTAAACTATGACCAATCAGAAACAAAGCTTGATAATGACTTTTAAGCAAATGATTCAAAACACAAACTAAACTTGAGAAATGATCACTAAGTATGCAAATCCTCTAACTAAACAGTTAAACAACTAATCTTACAATGATGCAACATTTTGTCCTTGATTAGAGATTTGAAACATATTGGAGGAAAAACATTGATACCATCCTAAGATCTTCTGTTCTAGGACTAGTTGCTAACTCTATTATGCATTTTAATTGAATGTCACAAGACCTTACTCAAGAGTTATTGATTTCTTTTCAAGGTAATCTTTTGAGGGAGGGCTCTGTTTATGAAATGATAAGGAAATTGCAGAGATACTTCAGGCCTTATAGTGATGTTGTCTTCTGTTCATATGGTTATGGATCAATTGCAGATTTTAGAACAAGAAGATGTTTGTAAATAATGAAGGCTGTCTTGTTAATCTTAACAACTGAAGTAATCTATTGTGCAGTGGATGACAATCTGAATGTGAAGTGCAAGTGCAATGAGTTAATCTAAGAATGAACTTAAGATGCCACTAATCTAGAACAATGTTGAACTACAAGTCATCATCAAACTCAAAACAAAGTAACTGAACATGAATTAAGTGCAATTAAACTCCAGAGCATCCTAACTATACTATCATGCATTATTCTATGAAATTATACAGTCTGTTTGTCCATCATTGTTGATATTTTGGGAGAGTTCCTTCTTTTGGAAGAGTTAGAACAATTCTGACTGTGTAATTGAGTGCAAATGCAAACATAAAGGATGGAAAGCAATGAAAAACTAAGATATCATATCCATATCCTACTCGTCATTATGATGTTTTGGACAAGCGTTTAAGAGCAAGAACAGAGATGGTACTTAGTGCAAACACACAACTAAATCATTCATTATCACGGTCATGTCTTAAACATCTTAATAGTTTCTTGGAAGAGTTTTTTCTTGTGGAAGAGTGATTAGAACAAGTGTAACTGTGATAGTGAACAAAAAAAACTACAACTAAATCCTACAATACTATAGCCTTTTCCCATTCATCATTATAATCTTTTGGAAGAGCTTCTTCTTGTGGAAGAGTTAGAATGAGTATAACTACAGTAGCTAATTAAAAACAACTATGAATTCAACTTCAAATCCTACAATACTATAGTTGTTTCCCATTCATCATTATAATCTTTTGGAAGAGCTTCTTCTTGTGGAAGAGTTAGAATGAGTATAACTACAGTAGCTAATCAAAAACAACTATGAATTCAACTTCAAAATCGTAAAGGAAGCTAGAATACTTATCTAATTTACGCAAATAAATCTGTGCAAGAGGCAGGGGCCCTCTACCACCTGACGGAATTCAACTCCAAATTAAATCAACGCTTTCAAAACAACACTGTCTGCTTCATTAAAGATGAAATGAATTGAACATAGCACTCTGCATCTTCAGAAATGTAGCACAGAATCTAAGCAAATTCTAGCATAAAATCTAACATAAAATATAACATAGCTCTCGGTTTCCCAAGTGTTTATATAGCAAATGCACATAACAAGACTTGCAAAAATTTCAGGAACACTGTCTTTCCTTATCGGAATCACATTAGAACTCTTGAAGTGGCTGCGTGAAGAGGAAAAAGACATCTGGACTGAGATAGTCCTAATAGAAGTCTGCTTTCCTAAATGTGTTCCCACGTTCCAAAACCGTACCCAGAATTCGTTTCTTCCTCCATGATGAGCAACGAACCATGTAGACATGACGTGGATTATGCCCATATGCGGTTTTTCTTGAGAGGCCACCTGGAACATACCCAAACGTGAAGACAACTGCAGAATCGCCGGTTAGCTACGGAATGTCTGCATTCTGCAGCTAGTTCCGGTCAAAATGCTTTACAATGGCAAAAATCACAAAACTTAGCAAGTCAGTCATGTAAATCATTCTAAAAGTAATTTTAACTATATTCATTGATCAATTGGGTCTGGAATAGCAATGGACAAGGGAAAATGAGGTAAAATGAGATGAAAGAAAGCACAATTTTGAGGCTCAACATACCCCCACTGCTGACTCCTTGCATGTCCTCATGCAAATTATCCTATGAACTCAGAGGCTTCTGCAAGAACATCTAATCCTCTCCTTCTCCTTTGTCTGGAAGCTAGAGATCTTCTAGGTTTTCTGATAACAAGTTTGAACCTTAGGTTGGTGAGTGCCCTGATTAGCTTCTTGTTCCTTTTCTTCAACTTTTCATTGGTCTTCTCCACTTTGTCTATATGTAGGGATAAGGCTGAGTTCATATCAGTTTTGAGTTTGACTTGATCTTTGAGAATTTCATTCTCATTTTTGATGTGTCTATTGAGTAATTCCAACTCATACCTATCCCTTCTTAATACATCTATTTCAGACAGTGGAGGACTGGGGGTTCTCTCTCTGCTTTCTGAAGCTCTCCTCTCCAAAGTTTCCACATAGTCATAAATTTCCTGTTGAGCAGGGTCAATTTCAGGGGTTCCTTCATAAAAATCCTCTTCAACATCTTCTTCAATGGATGTTTCTTCATCTTCTATATTGATTACCCCTGTTTGTTTGATTAGTGTTTTCTTCAGTTTCCCTTTTATTCTGTGGCTTCTTCTAGGCTGAGAAGATCCCTCTCCTTTCTCCATGGCAGATTTCCTGATTACCTTTTCTTCCTTAAGTCGTCTCTTGATTTGAGTCAACTTTTCTAAAATGATTTCCTCACTGCTCTCTTGGACTGTTTTGTCAATTTCAACTTTTGAGGCCCTCCATTTCCTACTTCTCCTTGTAGGCTGTGGTTTTGGTGAGGGTTCTTTTGGCTCTTCAAAATGATTTCTTATCAAGAAATCGTCCCATGTATCATTTGTTTTAGCTAGATGGTGTTCAATCAAAATTTTGACCAAACCATGATGATATAGGGTTGTCTCTAAAAATTGAACCCTTCTTTGAACACATGAAGCCATCTTCTTCAGACTTTGAAGCAAGAAATATGGTAGGTTTAAGTCTTCCCCCAGAAAATGCATTATCAGTCTAATGTGGTAGACATAAAATGTTCCATATCTACCCTCACATGTAATAAATTTTTGTAGAAGAAGTAGTATGTTTCTCCATTTATTTTTCAATGCAGAACTGGGAATTCCTTTCTTAAATACAATGACATCCATACCTGGTGATTTTAAAATTTGTTTCCAGGATTCATTGTGGAATTCTCTATTTTTGAACCATCTCTCTCCAGTTCTGAGCAACCCTATAGCCTCTGCAATGAAAACTTCAGTGACAGTAAATTTGACATCTCCCACTTCAACTTCGGTTCCTTGAAATGATCTTGCAAATGTTTTAGTGACTTCCTTGTGGAAGCCATTAAATTTCTCCAAAAATTGAAGCCATCCTCTCTGTTGTAACATTTCTTTGCATTGAGGGTAGCCTTCTAAGTATTTTTAACCCACTGGTTCTGTTCTTACAATGAAACCCATGATTGCTTCTTCAATGTTCAAATTAACACTCTTCTACCCACAAAAATAATAGCTTTCACCTTCGAATTGAAATGACTTCAAGTTCTTAATGAAAATAGCTTCAAACTTCAGAATGACATACCTCTGATTGATAATGACAAATGTCTTCAAATTTTGGAATGATATACCTCTGTTGACAATTGAACTTTGGACTGATATGCCTCTGTTTGACAGTGACAAATGGCTTCAAATTTACCACACTACTATGCCTCTGTTTCTCGCTGGAAAATACATTTAAATTCCCATACTGCTATATCTCGGTCTCTTGGTAACAAATGGCTTCAACTTCTTCACTGCAATACCTCTGCCTTTTGGTAGGAAATGGTTTCAAATTCAACACTGCAATACCTCTGCGTTTACAGTGATAATGCTCTATCTCTGCCCACAGTGATACTTTGTCTACCCACGGAATCAAATGGCTTCATATTCTCATGCTGCTATGCCTCCGAATTTACCCTTTTGCTCTGCTCTGCGTTTACAATGATAATGCTCAATGCTATTCAAACTGATATCCTTTTTTCTCTACTCTCGGTGATAATAATATCTCTGTCTACGGAATGAAATGCCGGCTACAGAATGGAGTGATGGCTGTGGTCACGGAATGAAGTAGTGGAGTGAGGTGGAGGGAATGAATTAATGATTGAAGAGATGGCGGAGATTTTTAAAACGGCAAAGAGAATCATCATTGAATGATTTGGTTAAGAGACGTGAAGAATTCAAATACCTCGACCATTTTAACCGCTTAAATGATATCGGGCATGAAATTTGAAATGGGAGATTTTAATCCAAAGTCTGTGGAGGGTTTATTGGTCTTGATCAATAAAAATAATAAAAACAACCTTTTCGAACAATCCATAACTAAAACTTTGCTAAACTTTTATGAAATGCCATTATAATTTAAACTTGTTACCTCTGCCTTTCATTTGATTTTTGTAGTATTTGTCTTCTTGTTCACCTTTGGAAGAGTCTTCATTATCCTTCTTTGATGCTTTTGATTCATGGATACACTGGGTCACTTTGTTGCAATTCTAATGTCTGTTGATTGATGCCTTCAGGGTTTGTAGCTACGGAAAGACTGTCTGGCTGCAGAAAGGCTGATCAACTGCAGAATGTCTACTGAGCTGCAGAATGTTCCTGTAGAGCATTTTAATCATGGAATGGAGTGTTTTTAGAATATGGGTGAAATGTTATATGGTATGAATGAAGATGGATGATGGATTATGATATGTATGAAGTGGATGATGAAATGGAATGGATTCAGTTTATGAAATGGAGTGAAAGAACATAAGAACTGTACTGCAATTCATGACATGTTTTATTCACTTACAGAAAGACATCAAATTTTGTATTTTGACATGAAAATGAGATGGATGGAGTATGGAATGCGATGAATGAAATGTGGGATGGAGTGAAATATGAATGATGGATGAGATGGAGTATGGATGGATAAGTGAATGGAGTGAAATGAAATGAGATGGATCATAAGCACTATGGATCTGAACTTATGATTTTTGTAACAGCTGCTTGTAAAAACAAAAATGGGAAAAGTTAGAGTGTCAGAGAGACTCTGATTTTCACCCTATCTTTTCTGTATAAACATGCCAATCAATGATTGGTTTTCATGTTTATACCTTTATTTTTTATTTTTATTTTTTTTATTTTTTATTTTTTCAAAAAGAAATGCTTCAGAAAATTTAATCAAGTTGATGAAGAAGAGAGACTCTTCTTCATTAACTTCACATCATTTCTTTCTTGGAACTTCTTGACAAACTCTTCTCTTGAGAGTGGCTTGTGGTATAGCTTCAGTCTATGACCATTCACAAGAAAAGTGACCTCCTCTTCATCTATAGCTCTGATTTTTACTGCCCCATTATCAAAAATTCGAACAATTTCATATGGCCCAAGCCAATGTGTCTGAAATTTCCCTTGAAAATCCTTGAATTTTGAATCAAACAAGAGAGCCCAGTCACCCTCTTTAAATTTCTTCTCCTTGATGTACTTGTCATGCCATCTAGCCCTTTGGTGTTGGACTAGACTTGTTTTCTGAACTGCATCTTGTCTGATCTCATCCAATTCATTAATTTGCTCCAGTCTATGCTTTTGTGCCTCCGTTAGATCAAGTCCTAGCTGAACTGCCATCTTGACGGTTTGAATTTGGAACTCTATGGGAAACAAAACTTGCTTTCCATAAACAAGCTCATAAGGAGTATGGCATGTTGTGTTTCTCCATGTAGTTCTATAGGCCCACAAGGCTTCAGGAAGCCTATCTACCCAATCTCTTCTATGTAAATGAACATTCTTTGTTAGGATTCCTTCAATGACCTTATTAGTAGATTCCACTTGACCATTTGCTTGTGGATGATAAGGAGTAGATTTTCTATGTCTGATTTTGTACTTCTCCATCATTTGCTCCACTAGCCTTGATGTAAATTGAGCTCCTCGATCTGTAACAATTTCCCTTGGGACACCAAAACGAGTAAAAATATCCTCAAAAAGAAAATTAACTACAGATGATTCATTAGCAACAAGTAATGGTTTAGTTTCTACCCATTTAGTAACATAATCAGTGCAAACTAATATATATTTCTTTTGTCTTGATGGAGGACTAATAGGTCCTACAAAATCCAAAGCCCATTTTTCAAAAGGTTCAATGTGTACCCGAGGTTGTAATGGCATCTCACCTGAAGGAGAAGGTTTCCCTACCCTTTGGCAACTGTCACACCTTTTGACATACTCCTTAGCATCTTTAAACAAGGATGGCCAATAATATCCTAGATTAAGGATCTTATAGGCTGTCCTCTTATCTGCAAATTGTCCGCCACAAGGTTCGTCATGACATGCCTTGAGAATCTCAGGCATCTCATCTTCACGAACACACCTTCTAATGATCAAATCTGGACCTGTCTTGTACAACTCATTAGCGACCCATGAATAATTTGCACTATCATTAATCATTTTTCTTTTATCCCTTGCATTCATAATTGAAGGAAATTTTCTTGAAACTAAATAATTAGCAATATCAGCAAACCATGGAGTTTGAGTAGAGATTGAAAAAAGATATTCATCAGGAAATTGATCTTCAACCGGAGTGTCATCTTTGATATTTTGGATTCTAGATAGGAAATCAGCCACTGTGTTTTGTTTTCCAGGCCTATCTAAAATAGTAATGTTGAATTCTTGTAAGAGCAACAACCATCTTATAACTCTGCCATTAGTGATTGATTTGTTCATTAAGTATTTAATTGCAGAATGATCAGTATGAACAAAAGTTTCATAGCCTGTTATATAGTGTCTAAATTTGTTTATGGCATGAACAATAGCTAAAAACTCTTTTTCAGTTACAGTATAGTTTAACTCTGCAGGAGTCAAATTTTTACTGGTATAATAGATGGCATAGGGAATAAAATCTTTCTATCCCAATACTGCTCCTAGAGCTGTATCGGAAGCATCTGTCGAGATATGAAAAGGTAACTTCCAGTTAGGTCCCCTTAATATAGGTGCTTCAGAAATTTTGGTTTTCAGGGTTTCAAAAGCTAACTGGCAATCAGAAGTCCACTTGAATTCACAATATTTGGTGAGTAATTTGAAGAGTGGAGATGCTATTTTGGTGAAGTTTTCTATAAATCTCCGATAATACCCTGTAAATCCTAGAAAACTTCTAACATCTCTTTGACAACTTAGAATGGATAGGTTAGAAATGACTTCAACTTTTGCCTCATCAACTCTAATCCCATCCCCTGCAATGTGGTTCCCTAAAACAATACCTTCAGTAAACATCATAAAACATTTTTCATGACTAAGTGAAAGGTTTGCTTCTTGACATATTTTTAAGACTTTTTCCAAGTTTTCTAAAGCCTCTTCAAATGTGTCCCCATAAACTGTGAAATCATCCATGTACACCTCTACACAGTCATGTATTAGATCCAAAAAAATTCCTAATACTGCCCTTTGGAATGTTGCAGGTGCATTGCATAATCCAAATGGCAATACTCGGTAAGCATAGGTACCCCAAGGACAGGTGAATGTGGTTTTATCTTGGTCTTCAAGTGCTACTTGGATTTTATTGTAACCACTAAACCCATCTAGGAATGAAAAGTACTTTTTGCCAGCTAATGTATCTAATACTTGATCTATGAAAGGTAAAGGAAAATGGTCTTTAAGAGTAGCTTTATTCAATTCTCGGTAGTCAACACACACCCTCCATTTTCCATTTTTCTTAGGCACAATCACCAAAGGAGAAACCCACTGACTATCTGAAATAGGATAGATGAAATTAACATTTAACAATTTTTGTAATTCTTCCTCGACAATTTCCCTAAGATTTGGATTCATCCGTCTTTGAGGCTGTCTGATTGGTTTGCAATTTGCCTCTATATAGATGTGATGAGTACAAGTCTTGGGACTTATCCCTTTCATGTCAGTGTATTCCCATGCATATGCAGAAGAATGTCTCTGTAATACTTTGAATAACTCTTCGTGTTGAGATTTTTCTAGGTTCTTGTTTATATTCAAAGTTTTGCCTGGAAAAATTTCACTTGTAGAGCTACCAAATTTGTCCATAGAATGAAGAGACATCTGCCTAGATGACAAAAACTCAATATTGGATCCCTCTTGAAATGATTCATGTTTGTGTTCTAGAGAGGATTCAAAGTTTTCTAGAGTATTCAGAATTTGATTATCTTCACTAATTTCTAAAATTGTGAAGAGTGGTTGTAAATCTTCTTCATCCTCTATCCATTGAGTGTCATCTAGATCTGTAATTGTCCTAGCTGGAGGATATAAAGTGAATCTCTTAGTTGAACTACCATCATAAATATACATATCACCGGACCTACAACTAATAAAAGCATCAGCTGTAGCCAACCAAGGTCTTCCTAGTATAACAGGATGGCCTCCTAGATTATTCTTGGGAGTTAGGATCATGAAATCCACAGGGTACTCCCAAGAATCTAGGGACATTGGAATGTCTTCTATTACCCCATCTGGTCTGATCACAGATCTATCTGCTAATTGTAATAGTGTGGGTCTAAAGAGAAGATTAGGAAGTTTCAGTTTGTCCATGATTTGTCTACTCATGATATTTATTGCTGCTCCTAAGTCAATGAGTGTGTTTTGAATTTCAATTCTATTGATGTGAATTTTGACAACTGGATTTCCTGGGTCAAGATACTTTGGAATAGCAATCTTGCCCATCATAATGTCTGCTATTTGTCCTACCAGTTGAATTTTCTTGGTTTCTCTTATTCTTTTTCTTGTTGTCTTCATACTCAACCCCTTTATTGTTTTGGCTAAAATTGGGATTTCCTTGATGGCTTGCAATAATGGAATTTTAATGCAAACATTTCTCAATTCATCTAAGAAATCATAATTAGGCACCATGATTTGTTTTTCTACACCTCTATCAATTTGTAATCTTTCCGTAAAGGGAGGTATAGAAGTAGATGTGGATGGTTGCTCTAATACAGGAGTTGGATTTATTGGATCTTTTTGTTTTAGTTTTTCAATGTGTGGGTCTTGAAAGGATGTGTCCTCCTCAAGACTTTTATTCACCCGTAGAGAGTCTTCCTCAGAATTATCTTGTTCTTGTATGATCACAGAAGGTTTCCTCTTCTCAAGTATCCTTCCAGACCTAAGTTGAACATCACTAAGGTCTAGAGGAGTAATTAAATAAGCTGGAAATTGTTGTCCTTCTATCATGTATGTATTCCGAGGGTTCTTATTATTGGGGTTTGGTATGGGCTGAGCTGGCAATTGATTGGATTTTTGAGGGAATGGTAATGGAAGTGGTTGATTTTGATGTGGTTGGTTCT
Organism: Pinus albicaulis; assembly: GCA_034641835.2. Classification (NCBI taxonomy): domain Eukaryota; kingdom Viridiplantae; phylum Streptophyta; class Pinopsida; order Pinales; family Pinaceae; genus Pinus; species Pinus albicaulis. Next base: position 185,323,862 of record CM076578.1, on the reverse strand, counting down.
AATGATGTTGTTGAGGATTTTGTTGAAAATTTTGTGGAAGATTTTGAGGAAAATTTTGTTGAGGATTTTGAGGATAAAAATGTGGATATGGTGGATAGGATGGTGGATACTGGTAATATGGAGAGTATCTTCCATAGGAACTTTGTGATCCTTGTGCCCAAGCTGGAGATTGATTTTGAAATTGGGGCTAAGGTTGCTGCTAAGAATTCCAAGGTGGAGGTTGATTATACATTTGATCATGGAATCCTTGTGTCTGAGGTCCCTGCCAAGGTCTTCTAGATACAAATTTAAGAGATTCTGTGGAGTCTGTAGGAGTTTCTTCCTGAAAGACAGCTTTGAGACCAGGAAGAGAAGGACAATTCTTGGTCTCATGTTTCTCAGAACAAATGACACAGGTCTCTACAACTTTTACATCCAAAGGACACTCTCTTAAGGCATGTTTCTTTCTACATTTGTGACAAAAGATTGCCGAAGCATCAGATTCAGCCTTTTTCTTGTTTTGTATCTTGAGGGTGTCTATTTGTTCACTAAGACTCCCTAAGATTTCAGATTTAAAATCATCAAGCATGTGTCCTATTTCTGATCTACTTACTGTCCCAGAAGTAGACTTACTTGCCCTTGCAAGAGCAGGATCTCTTGGACCTTTGACAGTTTTAGATTTCCCTCTTGAAAGGTTGATACATAACTCAGATATTTTAGGTAATGTGAGTTGTGATATATCCCCTTTTCCCATCATGTTAAGGATATCCAACCATTCATCCCTAATTTTTTTCAACAAAAGAGCTTTTAAGGTGTCTTGATCTAGATTTTCCATTTTTGCCCTTTTGATGTTGTAATTAAATCTTTCCAACAAATCTTCTAAGTTTTCATCTTCTTTTTGTAACATCTTGAACACTTCTTCCTTATGATTAACCGGCATACAATAATCCAAATATCTCTCTAGAAACGCTTGTTTCATATCTTCCCATGTTCTAATAGAACTACTGATTAGACTCATAAACCACTTCAATGCTGCTCCCTTCAAAGTTGAAGGAAATAATTTCAGTTTTTGAGCATCTTGTAGGTAGTCATAAGTTCTACACAGCACTTCAAATTCGAATAAGAAAGTTTCAGGATCTTCATTTTTAAGTCCATAGAAGTTTGGAAGGACAGAGGGTGAAATGTTTTTCATGGTTGTATTGGTTTCTTCATCAAGTATAGGGAACCCAAAAGAGCTTCCTATTCTACCTCTTCCTCCATTTGCACCTCTACCTCCTTCTCCTCTACCTCTACTTCTACCTCCAAATAGTGTGTTTTCTCCATTAAAAACTCCTCCTCCTCCTTCTTCTGCCATAGTTGAATCCCCTGTGGAAGTGGAAATATTTGTGTCCCTACTAGGAGTCTTTAGATCTTCTTCTATGGCAGGTTCAGTGGATGAAGTGGAAGGTTTCTCTAATGAGATATCTGTTTTCAGGTCTTCTAGAAGTCCAGGATCAGTAAAGGATGGAAGATTGGTTTGAGTTGAAGGTGTACTAGCTCTGGATCTAGATGAAACAAGTGGTGGTATAGAAATCAAATTTCTGCCTCTGCTGCTTATAAATCTTCCCCTTGAATCTCTCTCCCTACGCATAAAACTGTTTTTGGATGCTAAGAAACAAATGTTACCTAGTTTTCACTTCCCCGGCAACGGCGCCAAAATGTTTGGTCTCAATCTAGTCTCCTAAACTGAGCTCATTTAATTGTCAACCAGGGTTGGTAAACTGCTGAAGTGAAGTGTACTGTATGTACCTAGGTTCTTGTTTCCTAATGTGTTGTGTGTAGTGTTTTGTGATGTTTTTGGTCTTTTGTGATGATTTATGATGTTTTTGGTCTTTTGGTGGTTTTATGTTCACAAAGAAAATGCCTAGAAAGCTAATGGAAAGGAGCTGGTGGTTAAAAACAGAGTTAAGCCTAATTGGTTGATGTCAAATGGTAAATACAATTTGAAACACTGAAGCAGAATCAAATCTAAACTATGACTAAGTAAAAGCAAAGCTTGATAATGTCTTTTAAGCAAATGATTCAAAACACAAACTAAACTTGAAAAATGATCACTAAGTATGCAAATCCTCTAACTAAACAGTTAAACAACTAATCTTACAATGATGCAACATTTTGTCCTTGATTAGAGATTTGAAACAGATTTGGAGGAAAAACATTGATACCATCCTAAGATCTTCTATTCTAGGACTAGTTCCTAACTCTATTCTGCAATTTAATTGAATGTCACAAGACCTTAGTCAAGAGTTATTGATTTATTTTCAAGGTAATATTTTGAGGGAGGAATTTGTTTATGAAATGATAAGGAAATTGCAGAGATACTTCAGGCCTTAAAATGATGTTGTCTTCTGTTCATATGGTTATGGATCAATTGTAGATTTTAGAACAAGAAGATGTTTGTGAATAATGAAGGTTGTTTTGTTAATCTTAACAACTGAAGTAATCTAATGTGTAGTGAATGACAACTGACTATGGAATGCAAATGCAATGAGTTAATATAAGAATGAACTTAATATGCCACTAATCTAAAACAATGCTAAACTATAAGTCATTATCAAACCCAAAACAGAACAACTGAACATGAATTAAGTGCAATTAAACTCCGGAGCATCCTAACTATACTATCATGCATTATTCTATGAAATTATACAGTCTGTTTGTCCATCATTATTGATATTTTGGAAGAATTCCTTCTTTTGGAAGAGCTAGAACAATTCTGACTGTGTAATTGAGTGCAAATGCAAACATAAAGGACTGAAAGCAATGAAAAACTAAGATATCATATCCATATCCTACTCGTCATTATGATGTTTTGGGCAAGCGTTTAAGAGCAAGAACAGAGATGGTACTTAGTACAAACACACAACTAAATCATTCATTATCACGGTCATGTCTTGGACTCAAGAATTTATTGGAAGAGTTTCTTCTTGTGAAAGAGTGATTAGAACAAGTGTAACTGTGATAGTGAACAACAAAAATTACAACTAAATCCTACAATACTATAGCCATTTCCCATTCATCATTATAACCTTTTGGAAGAGCTTCTTCTTGTGGAAGAGTTAGAATGAGTATAACTACAGTAGCTAATTAAAAACAACTATGAATTCAACTTCAAATCCTACAATACTATAGCTATTTCCCATTCATCATTATAATATTTTGGAAGAGCTTCTTCTTGTGGAAGAGTTAGAATGAGTACAACTACAGTAGCTAATTAAAACAACTACTAATTCAACTTCAAAATCGTAAAGGCAGCTAGAATACTTATCTAATTTACGCAAATAAATCCGTGCAAGAGGCAGGGGCCCTCTACCACCTGACGGAATTCAACTCCAAATTAAATCAACACTTTCAAAACAACACTGTCTGCTTCATTAAAGATGAAATAACTTGAACATAGCACTCTGCGTCTTCAGAAATGTAGCACAGAATCTAAGCAAAATCTAGCATAAAATCTAGCCTAGCTCTCGGTTTCCCAAGTGTTTATATAGAAAATGCACATAACAAGACTTGCAACAATTTCAGGAACACTGTCTTTCCTTATCGGAATCACATTAGGACTCTTGAAGTGGCTGCGTGAAGAGGAAAAAGACATCTGGACTGAGACAGTCCTAATAGAAGTCTGCTTTCCTAAATGTGTTCCCACGTTCCAAAACCGTACCCAGAATTCGTTTCTTCCTCCATGATGAGAAGCGAACCATGTAGACATGACGTGGATTATGCCCATATGCGCTTTTTCTTGAGAGGCCACCTGGAACATACCCAAACGTGAAGACAGCTGCAGAATCGCCGATTAGCTACGGAATGTCTGCATTCTGCAGCTAGTTCCGGTCAAAATGCTTTACAATGGCAAAAATCACAAAACTTAGCAAGTCAGTCATGTAAATCATTCTAAAATTAATTTTAACTATATTCATTGATCAATTGGGTCCAGGATAGCAGTGAACAAGGGAAAATGAGGTAAAATGAGATGAAAGAAAGCACAATTTTGAGGCTCAACACCCATTGTCTAAACTCTATTAAAATTGTTTTATGATTATTAAACTTATTAATATCATCGATGCCCATATTAATATCATACCATACGCTGAACATACCGAATTATATTCCATCCTGAATTCATTATATGAGTCTCCCTATAGAACTTACGTATCATATCATGCAACATATAGATTTATGTGTTATCGATTTTCTTTATAACAAATTTCGAATTATTTATATATCTATCAATGTGATATTTTTGTGTCAATTCCATTGATATTTCCGTATTAAGGCTCCCATGCTTATTAATGGTTTACCAGTACTTTTTTGCATTGGGATTACCCTCCAGATAATTTCCACGTTATTTTAATTCGGATGTAGTGCTCGAGACTGTTTTGGGTACCATTGCATCATTTTGAATTTAAGTGGATAGATCCCATTTCATATATTGTCTCAAGTCTACATTAAAGTGTATCAGATTTCATTCGGCTAACCCTAATTCGGAGTACTCCCTACGTAGATCTTGCCACCTGTAGGGTGAGGATGCTTTAGGGTTTTAGACCTAGACGGTGCTATATTATTTGATATTTTTCTGTAGCAAACTTCATTTGGTTTCTTCCCATCACTGTTATGGGTTTTCATTTCAAGTTGTCGAGATTTCTACCATCAAATCTCCTTGACACTTCGTTCGCTTCGTTCGCCTTCTGTATACACTCAATGGAGGTCAACATTTAGACGAATTTCCAGGTAATATTTCTCTACCAATTCGTAGGGTATTATGAAATTTTCTCTGTTATTGGTTATATGTATTGTGTTTATTTCTCCTATTTTCATTCGTATACTGAATCTTAAGGATTTTCTATTCGACCCTTGGCTACATAATCTTTCTCAACTTATTGTGAGCGTTTGCCCAAATTTTCGACTTCAAAACTTGTTTTAACTGTCTTTTTCTTATGGTAAATAACTCTGATCTCTATTCGGGCCTCTGTTTCTCTTTAGAACCCTCTAGTGGTTCGATTTGATTTTACATAAATAATTTTCACCTAATACGCATATTTTTCCCCATGTTTTCAGTGAGTCGGATGTGCGTTGAGCTCTCAAGCAATTATTATTAATTTGACACGTTTGGTTTCAAGTTATACTCATTTTAATATATGGAAATAATTTCCTCTTTGCCACTTTTTGTTTACGTTCTGGTTTTTATTGTGTTGTAGGCACTTTCTTGACCTCATAACCTCATTACTACCCCATTCGATAATACTCTTGTAATAATTGTGCTTATACCAATATTCACCACTTACATTACTTATGCGTATTCTCTCGAATTTAAAGAGATCATTGTATTCATATTTAAAAGTCTCATACTCCATATGCTATTTATTAGTTAATAGTTATATGATTTTTTGTTTCTATATATAATAGTTTATATGATGGACAATAGAAATATATTATGCTTCTGTGTATGCATAATAATAAATTTCGAGTCGTATTAATTTCCGTTAATTAATTCTCAAATTTTCAGTATATACACTCTTATGTCTATTAGCCAGAAAATTCAGACTTTATTCTTTGTCTATTTGAGGTCTATGTCAGAAATTTCTAATATAATTATGAAGCATAACTTCAATAGATTCTTTAAATCTTCCACAGTTGGAAATATACTTCTGTTTTGACTTATCTTAATTACGCTAACTAAGAATTAAATCCAATCCTCAATAGTACTTTCATTATGTGTTGTTCTAAGAACAGAGAACCATTTCTCAATATCTATATATATATATATATTTTGAGACTGTTGATGTAGAAAGAAATTGTCGCTTTCAATTTAACTGTATAGTCTATATTGTCAGCAGAGTATTTTTCTACTATCATTTCGTTTTAACTTTCCATGTAAATAATAATGATATATAATAGACTAAATGTTCAATAGATATATTAATGATATCTACTTTTCTGTTATAAACAAAATATGACTCATTCTTGAAGGCATAGAAATTGGAAATTGAATTTTTCTTATCATTTTTTTTATTGTACAGTAGAATTCATTTTCCTTGTACACTTATTTCATAAAACTCCAGAATATAACTTTTGATTTAATAAATATCATTCCTTGTTGATGATTATAACTAAAGTTTCCTTGATATAATTTTACAGAGTGTAGTAACCAAATCCATTAATTTCAGCGACTAACTGTAAATTTAGAATTTACACATATGTTTCTGTTCATGTAACTGTTCACACTACAGGAAAATGTCAGAAAACTTATATCTATAATGTTTGTACAACACCTAATGTTCCCATTTTCTTCAAATTCATAAATAATCTTCTATGTCTGGATTCTTGGATCATACATAATTAGTTTCACAGAAGCAAATTAAAGTTATAATCTTAATGGATTATGGGAGTAGTATAAATCTCTAGATTTAAACCAGTAATAGGTTTAGAGCTTCTGGATGATGTTCCCCATAATTCCTATTCCTAAAACTCTAAATAATTGAGAGGATTAAGTTCTTCTAACCAAATCTGTTAAATATATGGAGTACCACTTTCATATTTGAAGCAAATAAACATCCCCATTCATTAATCACACAACACAATAACAAGTAATTCAACCATACATAAACATTTTAGGCATACCACTTCTGAAATTGACCAGTCCTCCCAACCTTAGAGTTCCTCTGTCTCCAGAGCCCACCCCCGAGCTGAGATCATCACCCCGAACAAACCAACCTCTAGTCTATTCAGGAATAGCTTATTTAGGCTTTTTCTTCCCAAAGCCTGTTTCTAATTCTGCATCCAGAATTACTGGATGCTTTTCTTCCTATTTGCCTAGGCTTCCCTTACTTAGGGACTTTTAAAGCTGCTTTTTTCTTTTCCCAGCTTTTTACCTCTTCCCAACTACTCTCCACCTCATTGGGGAAAAACTAGATTTTTCCTCAAAAATATAATTTGGAAATAAATTCTTTCAAGGATTTTTGAAAGATTTTTGGGGAAAGTCTTAGCCTCTTTCCATACCTCATGGATTTGGCAAGTGATCTCAAATTTCTCATTTGGTCAATCTGTACAGAATTACTTTATTTATTTTTCACAATTAAATACTTGATTACGTCCACAAAATACTTATCCATTGGGGTCCACTCCCCTTTGGATTAAATTTCAATTGTCTAACTTGAAAGAAACATAAAACTAGGGGTGTTACATATTCCCCCTCTGAAAGAAAACACCATCCTTGGTGCTAACAACTAACTCCTAGAGTTCATTTTTCAAACAAATAGGGATATTTTTCCATCATCTCAGCTTCTCTTTCCTAGGTAGCTTCTTCAGCAATAAAGTGCTTCCACTGCACCTTTACTCTTGCTATTGTTCGATTCCTCAATTCAATTTCTTCCCGCTCCAATATTTGAAGCGGCTCTAGAAGGAATTCCCCTTCTGGATCCACCTGTACCACATTCCAATCAACAATGTGAGAAGCATCATGTATATATCTTTTTAATAATGAAACATGAAACACATCATGAAATATAACATGGGGCGGTAAGGCCAGCTTATAAGCCACTGGTCCCACCCTTTCTAACACCTCAAAAGGCCCACAATATCTAGGAGCCAATTTTGCACAACTTCCAGCATAAAGTGTGCTATTTTTGGGTTTAATGCATAAATACACATGATCACCCACTTTCAATTCTCGATGCACCCTCTTCTTATCAACAAATTTTTTCTGTCTATCTTGTGTTGTCTTGATGTTTCTTTGTATTTGTTTAACAATTCTTTCTATCTCTTGTAAAGCATCTGGCCCCAACATTAGCTTATCCTCAGGTTGACTCCAACTCAAAGGAGTACGACACTTCCTTCCATAGAGTGCTTCGAAGGGACTCATTCTGATGGAGGATTGATAGCTATTATTGTAGGAAAATTCTTCTAAATGCAAGTAGTCTTCCCATTTTGATGGCCTATCCATCACATACATTCTCAACATATCCTCCCAAATCTGATTTTTTCTCTTTGTCTAACCGTATGTCTGAGGGTGATAGGCAGTGCTAAAATTTAGCTTTGTGCCCATGCCCCCAAATAGCCCTTTCCAAAAAGCTGCTGTGAATTTAGAATCTCTATCTGAAACAATAATTTTTGGCATGCCATGTAGCCTTACTATTTCTTTTAGGAACACATCCGCTACTTGGGTTGTCCCAAAAGTAGATTTCACAGGTACGAAGTGTGCCGCTTTTGTTAATGTGTCTACTATTACCATCACTGAGTCGTGCTGGTATTTGGTTCTGGGTAACCCTATTATTAAATCTATAGAAATGGTGTCCCATCTCCATTCTGCAATCGGCAAGGGATTTAGAAGACCAGTAAGATGTTGATGCTCAACTTTAACTAGTTGACACTCCGTGCATCTAGCTAGATATTCTGCTACATCTCTTTTCATTCCTGGCCAAAACAATTTCTTTTTCAAAGCTGTTAGCATTTTCTGATATCCAAGGTGTCCTACATACGGTTATTTATGATATTTATCTAGGATTCCTTTTTTCAAATTTTCCACATTGGGGATGTACAATCGGTTTTTGTAGCAAATCAGCCCTTTTTGGTTTTGAGTGTATTCAGCCATTTATTTCTTTAGTATTTTCACTTGTAGATTCTCATAATTTGGGTCTTAGTCTGCTACCTTTTTCACTAGTTCCTCTAAATCAAAACTAGCACTGCTTCCAATGCCGTTTATGTTTTGGCAAGCATTTCTGCTCAGTGCATCAGCAATTTTGTTTTCTTTCGCTCTGATATGTTTTATGTATATATCAAATTCACTCAGAAAAGAAAGCCATCTGGCTTGTCGAGCATTCAAATCAGACTGGGAAAAGAAGTTTTTAAGACTAATATGATCAGTCATCAATGTAAACTTCTTTCCAAAAAGATAGTGTCGCCACATCTTCAAGGCATGGATTACAGTAGCTAATTCCAAATCATATGCACTATAGTTCTGTTCATGTGTCTTAAGTTTCGTAGAATCATATGCAATAACAGAATTTTCTCACAACAAGACTCCTCCCAACCCCTCTCTACAGGCATCCGTACACACAACAAATTCTTTATCAGGATCTGCAATCTTCAGTATAGGGGCTATAGTGGGTTTTAATTTTAATTTTTCAAAACTATTTTGGCATTTTTCAGTCCACTCAAATTTGACACATTTTCTTTGTAGTGAAGTTATGGGATATGCTATTGCAGAAAATCTTTCCACAAATCTGCAATAATAACCTGCAATCCCCATAAATGATCGCATTGCTGAAACATCAGTTGGCACCAGCCATTATCTAATAGCCTTTATCTTTTCAGGGTCAACAGCCAACCCTTGTTCATAAATAATATGTCCCAAGTATTGGATCTTGTCCTCATAGAATTCACATTTACTGAATTTGGCATAAAACTGGTTTTCTTTCAAAGTTTGCAACATTATTATCAAGTGTTGTTTTTGCTCCTCGTCACTTTTTGAATAAACTAAAATATCATCTATGAAGACTAGTACGAATTTATCCAAGTACTTGTTTAAAACACTATTCATTAAGCACATAAAGGTGGCAGTGGCATTTGTCAAACCAAAAGGTAGGACTACAAATTCGTAGTGACCATACCTAGTTCGAAAAGTTGTTTTACTAATGTCTTCCTCCTTAATTCTGAGCTGGTGATAACTAGTCCTTAGATCAATATTCAAAAATACTGAAGCTCCCCTTAATTGATCAAAAATATCATCAATTCGAGGCAAAGGGTACCTGTTTTTAACTGTCAACTTATTCAGCTGACGATAGTCAATGCACATTCTAAAGGTTCCATCCTTCTTCTTCACAAACAGCACTGAGGCTCCCCAAGGAGACACACTCGGTCTGATATAACCTTTATCCAGCAATTCTTCCAATTGCATTTTCAGTTCCATGAGTTTAGGGGGACTCATTCTATAAGGGGCTCTAGAAACAGGTGTTTCTCCAGGCACCAAATCGATTGAAAATTCAATCTCTCTTTTAGGGGGAAGATGAGGAATCTCCTCTGGAAAAAATTCCTTAAACTCTCTTACTACTGGGAGAGTATCCAACAGGTTTTCTTCAGGTTGTTGTCCTAATTCTTAGGCATGTACTGCATATACTTGATATCCTTTCCTAGCTGTTCTTTTCAATTACAGTGTTGATATTTGTCTTACAGAGATGGGTTTTTGTTTTCCTTTGAGAATGAAAGGTTTCCCTTATTCATCTATGCAATGCAGAGTTTTATCCCAATAGTTCATCATATCCTTTCTCTTTTCCAACCAGTCCATTCCTATCAGCAAGTCATATGAGCCTAAGGGCAGAATGTTTAAATCTACTTCTGTCTAACAATCGTTTAATTTAATTGCTGCTTGAGGTAACTTATGAGTTACTTTCCTCTTGGTGCCACCGGCTAACTGGACCAACCAAGATTTCTGAAATTTTTCAGCTTTGAGATTTCATTTTTCTACCACTTGTGGACTAATGTAACTCAAAGAAGCACCTGGATCAATTAAAACAGTAACAAATTGGTCAGAAATTTTACCTTCCATTTCGACCATGGTAGCTTGGTGTTCTGCTTTTCGATTCTCCAAAGCTGCACTGATAGTGGGTATATTTCTTGCTATGTCATTTACTGTGGTAGCTTCTCGATCCCTCATAATCATCTGAATATTATGGTGGGGAAAATCCCTCAAGAGAAGAGGTTCTCCACAACCCCAGCATTTCAAAGGCTCATCATTTTAACTGTGCCTTCCTTCTTATTCTCTCCATCTAGTTGCTTGGAACCAAATTGGGACTAAGCAGTTTGGCTTTCTTTTGGTTTATTAAGCTTTTCCCGTTGATGATCCCTACCAAAGTTATTTAAGTAGGCTGCTTTCTATTTCTTTCCTTTGATTTCACCTTTGTTTACCCAGCCTTTACCATGCTCACCCTTTCCTTTAAACTGCTGGTAGCATAATCTAGCTTTCCTCACTACTTCGTCCATAGTTTTTGGATTATCGAATTCAATCCTCTCCTTGTACACAGCAGGCAAACAGTTCAAAAGCCTTTGCACCTTTTCCTTCTCTTCTCGAATGTAAGGAACATACCTTAACAGATTTGCAAACTTGGCGATAAACTCATCGATAGTGAGCTGTCCGAGTCTAATTTCGTGGAATTCCTTTGCTTTATCATCATAATAACGTTCATTTAAATAGTGGTTTTTAAACTTAACCTGCAAATCTTCCCAAGTAACTGTCTTTTCATCAATGGAATGGACCATTTTCATCTCCTCCCACCACAAGGTAGCCTTACCTTGTAGCTGGTAGATAGCTAATCTAGCCTTCAAATTGCTTTCATATTCATAGACCTAGAAATACTTAATCATATTCAACAACCAAACCTCAACATCTTCCTCCTTCTCCCCATCATAGGAGGGAGGTTTGATCTTTCGGAATTCCCCCTGTAATTCCTTTTTCTGCTTATACTGGTGTCTATTAGTGTCCTCTTCCTCAGAATCATCAGAGAACTTTCCTTTCTTCCTCTTTCTAGAACCTTCACCTTCTTGGCTATTCCACGAAGTCAATTCTCTGATGAGTTTTTTCTGCTCCTCACTGGCTAATGACAGTCTGTCATTCTGGCTTCTTATCTCAGCCATTTCTTGTTGAAAACTGTGCAACATAGCCACCGCCAGAGCGTTAGGATCTGGTGTATTATCTTCATCACAAAGATCAACATAGATTTCATCACCTTCAGCCATTTGGCTTTTTGTTTCAGCACCACTATAAATTAAACAACACATATCAGCAATAACAAAAAAAAAAAAAAAAAAATTTATACAGTGGGAACAACAATAGCCCAGTTTTATCTAACTTGGCTTCGATACCATTTGTAATGTCTCTCCGCTACACACACATTTTTTTTTTTTCTTATAAACCTCAGCTTAAAAGTCATTATAATTAACTTTCGTTAATGTATGTTCATTTATCTCTATAGTCATTACCAAGGTACGTTGACCTTAATTGGTTTTATGATTTTGATGCTAAATCTGTCCTTGAGATTTTTCACTTCCACTAGTATGCCAATTAACAATTTGTTTTGTTTCCTTTCTAAAACGATTTTTAACATGTCTTTAGACTATGTTTATAGTCTAGATTAGGAGTTTCTAACTCCCATTGTCTAAAATCTATCAAAATTTTTCCATGATTATTAAACTTATTAATATCATCGATTCCCATATTACTCTCATACCATACACTCAACATATCGAATTATATTTGATCCTGTATTCATTATATGAGTCTCCCTATAACACTTACGCATCACATCATGCAACATATCGATTTATGTGTTATCAATTTTCTTTATAACAAATTTTTAATTATTTATATATCTATCAACGTGATATTGATGTGTCAATTCGATTGATCTTTCTGTATTAAGGCTCCCATGCTTATTAATGGTTTATCAGTACTTCTTTGCATTGGGATTACCCTCCAACTAATTTCCACGTTATTTTAATTCAGATGTAGTGCTTGAGACTGTTTTGGGTACCATTGCATCGTTTCGTATTTAAGTGGATAGATCGTGTTTCATAGATTGTCTCAGGTCTACATTAAAGTGTATCAAATTTCAATCAGCTAACCCTAATTTTCAGTACTCCCTATGTGGATCCTGCCACCTGTAGGGTGAGGATGCTTTAGGGTTTTAGACCTAGATGGTGCTATATTATTTGATATTTTTCTGTAGCAAACTTCATTTGGTTTCTTCCTGTCACTATTCTGGGTTTTCGTTTTAAGTTGTCTAGAGTTTCGCCATCAAATCTCCTGGACACTTCATTCTCTTCGTTCGCCTTCTGTATACACTCTATGGAGATCAACATTTAGACGAATTTCCAGGTAATATTTCTCTACCAATTCATAGGGTATTATGAAATTTTCTCTGTTATTGGTTATATGTATTGTGTTTCTTTCTCTTATTTTCATTCGTATATTGAATCTTAAGGATTTTCTATTCAACGCTCGACTGCATAATCTCGATCAGCTTACTGTGAGCATTTGCCCAAATTTTCGACTTCAAAACTTGCTTTAACTATCTATTTCTTATGGTAAATAACTCTGATCTCTATTCGGGCCTCTGTTTCTCTTTACAACCCTCTAGTGGTTCGATTTGATTTTAGATAAATAATTTTCACCTAATACGCATATTTTTACCCACGTTTTTAGTGAGTTGGATATGCGTTGAGCTCTCAAGGTATTATTATTAATTTGATGCGTTTGGTTTCGAGTTATACTCATTTTAATATATGGAAATAGTTTCATTTTTGCCACTTTTTGTTTACGTTCTGATTTTTATTGTGTTGTAGGTACTTTATTGACCTCATAACCTCATTACTACCCCATTTGATAATACTCTCGTCTCTTCCGGTTTCATCAAATGACTTTGGTATTGGCTTGTTTGATCAGGTTGGTACCTTCTCATTTCAGAGAATTCGTCGTCTGACACTTAATGTCCCCAATATGGGTTGACGCCAGGTTTTTATTTACTTTTTTGGTATTTTAACTTGTTAAATTTTATGGCTCGGGATTTTCGATATCCGCAGCCCCTGTGTATATGTTGTAAACAATTTGTTTGGAATGTTTAACTTCTGGCTTCTTTGTTTTATAATAAGTCCAATTTTGCTAACTATCTGACACGGTTTATTTTGACATGTTGGCTTTGTAATAATTGCGCTTATACCAATATTCACCAGTTACATTACTTAAGCATATTCTCTCGAATTTAAAGAGATCATTGTATTCATATTTAAAAGTCTCATACTCCATATGATATTTATTAGTTAATATTTATATGCTTTTTCGTTTCTATATATAATAGTTTATATGATGGACAATAGAAATCAATTATGCTTTTGTGTATGCATAATAATAAATTTAGAGTCGTATTAATTTTTGTTAATTAATTCTCAGATTTTCAGTATATACACTCTTATGTTTATTAGCCATAAAATTGAGACTTTATTCTTCGTCTATTTGAGTTCTCTGTTAGAAATTTCTGATATAATTATGAAGCATAACTTCAATAGCTTCTTTCAATCTTCCACGGTTGGAAATATACTTCTGTTTTGACTTATCTTAATTATGCTAACTAATAATTAAATCCAATCCTCAATAGTACTTTCATTCTATGTTGTTCTCAGAACAGAGAACCATTTCCCCCGTAATATATATATATATATATATATATATATATATATATATATATATATATATATATATATATATATATATATATATATATTATTTTTTATTTTTTTATTTTTTTTGGATATTGTTGATGTAGAAAGAAATTGTCCCTTTCATTTTAACTGTATACTCTATATTGTCAGCAGAATATTTTTATACTATCATTTCATTTTAAATTTCCATGTAAATAATGATGATATATAATAGACTAAATGGTCAATAGATATATTAATGATATCTACTTTTCTGTTATAAACAAAATCTAACTCATTGCTGAAGGCATATAAATTGGAAATTGAATTTTTCTTATCATTTTTTTTTCGTACAGTAGAATTCATTTTTTTTGTACACTGATTTCATAGAACTCTAGAATATAAATTTTGATTTAATAAATATCATTAATCATTTATGATTATAACTAAAGTTTCCTTGATATAATTTTATAGAATGTAGTAACCAGATCCGTTAATTTCAGCTACTAACTGTAGATTTCTGTTCATGTAACTGTTCACACTAGAAGAAAATGTCAGAAAAATTATATCTATAATGTTTGTACAACACCTAATGTTCCCATTTTCTTAAAATTCATAAATAATCTTCTATGTCTCGATTCTTGGATCATACATAATTAGTTTCACAGAAGCAGATTAAAGTTATAATCTTAATGGATTATGGGAGTAGTATAAATATCCAGATTTAAACCAGCAATAGGTTTAGAGCTTCTGGATGATTTTCCCCATAATTCCTATTCCTACAACTCTACAGAATTTAGAGGATTAAGTTCTTCTAACCAATTCTGTTAAATGTATGGAGAACCACTTTCAAATTAGAAGTAAATTAACATCCCCAGTCATTAATCACACTACACAATAACAAGTAATTCAAACATACATAAACATTTTAGGCATGCCACTTCTGAAATTGACCAGTCCCCCCAGCCTTAGAGTTCCTCTATCTCCAGAACCCACCCCCGATCTGAGATCATCTCCCCGAACAGACCAACCTCTAGTCTGTTCAGGATTAGCTTATTTAAGTTGTTTCTCCCCAAAGCCTGTTTCTAATTCTGCGTACAGAATTAGAGGATGCTTTTCTTCCTGTTTGCCTAGGATTCCCTTACTTAAGGACTTTTAAAGTTTCTTTCTGCTTTTCCCAGCTTTTTACCTCTTCCCAACTACTCTCCACCTCATTGGGGAAAAACTAGATTTTTCCTCAAAAATCTAATTTGGAAATAAATTCTTTCAACGATTTTTGAAATATTTTTGGGGAAAGTCTTAGCCTCTTTCCATACCTCATGGATTTGGCAAGTGATCTCACAATTCTCATTTGGTCAATTTTTACAGAATTACATCATTTACTTCTCACAATTAAATACTTGATTACATCCACAAAATACTTATCCATTGGGGTCCACTCCCCTTTGGATTAAAGTTCAATTGTCTAACTTGAAAGAAACATAAAACTAGGGGTGTTACATACTGGAATAAAATTAATAGCATGATCATGATCATGAATAGGTGGGATTACTTTGGGAGTTTCAAACACCTTGCAATGATTGTCCAAGACTTGTTGGAGATCTCTAGAAATAGATGATTTTGATGTTGGAACTACTAGTGAGCATAATTTTGCAATTATGCCTCGTTTTTCTTTCTTTAGAAGCTTTGTCATGACATTAGGGCTTATTATATTTCCTGGATTCCCTGCAATACCTCATAATTCGACTTCCTTTCCTTCTGAAAAAAAATTCAAGAAAAGTTTTTGAAAATTAAAAGCTACCATCCCCAAAGATTGTAACCATTGTACTCCTAGTACAACATCAGCACCTCCCATAGGAATGGAAATCATTGGACTATTCAATACACATCCTTACGGTTAGCTCGATATTATGGCATTTTCCGCGTAAACTTATATCTATTTGCAACCATCACTTGACATTCTTGTGTTGGGTATAGGAAACAATTCAATTCCTTGGCTACCTTACAATGAATAAAATTATGGGTACTACCCAAATCAATCAACACTATTACCTTTTTTCTTCTTGATATGCCCTTCTATCTTGAGAGTTTGAGGAGTGGTAATTCCTATCAACGCATTACACGATATGTTCGGACTCATTTCTTCTTCTTCTAGGGTTGGTTCCTAGTGTATATCCTCTTCTTTTGAAGTTTCTTATTCATTTTCTTCCTCCTCTTCACAATCTATGTAAAATAATTTCTTCTCAACACACTTATGACCTTTAGTGTATTTGCTATCACAACTGTAGCAAAGCCCTTTTGCTCTTTTTTCTTCCAATTGTTGTGGTGTCAACCTTGTAGGTTGTGGAAATCTAGGCGTAGAAACACTTCTTTATAGAAGTGAGTGGTAGGCTTCCTTGTCGCCATAATTTTACATTCAATTTTTCTTGCCAACCTGAATGCCTTCTCCAATGAATCAGGTTCCAAAACGTGAACTTCATGTTGGATGTTATCCTTTAAAGTACCTATGAAGAGATCAATCCTGTGTTCCTCTGGAATATCAGTTACCCTTATATTCAATTTTTGTAAGTCCTCAATGTGCTCCCCCACTAAACCCTTTTGTTTGAGATTTATCAATTGGCTAAAAAAGGTGTTTCTCTTTGTATCCTCATAATGTGCTATCATTTCCTCCATAAAAATTGACCAAGTGACAACATTTTTATGGGAGAAAAGCCATGGATACCATACAAATGTATTTTGTTCTAAATGTAAAGTTGCAATGCGTACCTTTTGTGTGTTTTTCACATTATGGTGATCAAAATATTGCTCCATCTATAGTATCCATGTTACAGGATCCTTTCCATCAAACTTCCTCATATCCATTTTTGGAATATGGTGGTTCTTCCCTCCAACAGTAGAGTTTATGAAATCACGATTAACATTTATTTTGTTCTCATCATGAGTTTCCTCTACTATCTTTTTACCATTAGGAAACATTTCTTGTATCAACTTTGTCAAACCTTCCATGTCTGCTTTTAGATCATTCTTCATGTTTTCCATTTTAGCTTCCATGTCATCCATCTTAGATTCCATGCCAGCTTCCATGCCCTCTATCTTAGATTCCACGCCTTTCTTCAAACCATCCATATTATTCTTCACACCATCCATCTTCACTTCCACGCCTTTCTTCAAAAATTCCATTTTATTTTTTGCTGCTCTTTGCGAGAGTGAAATTTGGTGCACTTTCTCTTGTAATTTTGATAGATCATGTTGCAATTCTTCATCTTCAAGAGTCATAGTAGAGCCTTCTGAAGGCTTAATGGGTGTTGAATTATTTTTACATGGCATTTTTTAGAACCCGATACTGATATATATTCTACAATATGCCCTTGGAATCAATTCAAATTGATTCTTCAAACAAGACATATGTAATTTGGAAAAAAAAAAAAATACACACCTTTTTCTTGCTTTTGAGGAGCTCAATATTGAAATTGGATTATCTCTATGATTGCGAATCTTCAATATCTAAAATTTATCAGTGAAGTAGCCCTTGAAATTCTCTTTTGAATTCTATAGGTCTGACCTGATTTGGATTCTCCAAGACAAAGTTATGTCCAATCTCCCACAATGACCTAATTATGGACTGGTTCAGTAGAGCGAACTTGTATAGCTTGCCACGTGTCATTTTTTTGTCCTATGGCTCTGAAATTGATAGCCAAGAAACTAAATTCTATGTAATTATGACCACTTTTTACAACACTCCAATCTGATGCTCAGAGAGAGAGTTGTGAAACTGTTCCCACGATCACCTTCAGATGAAATTCAGGAGCCTGAAAAAGCACTACCTTCCATAGATCATATCTCCGAAAATATTGCGAACCAAGCTCAAATTTTTTGAAGATTTTTCTAAGGATTTTGGCTTCGCAACCTAAAAATTTCATATTCTTAACCTTCGTAGAAAAAACGTTATAGCGAAAATTCCACAATCACCTGTTTAGAGAAGTGAAACCCTAGAATCCAAACCTCTAATACCAAATGTTTTGTAACCAGCTCCAAGAATAGACGAAAAGAGATATCAATGCCTTAGAAATAAGCCACTTCAAGGGGGCAACCTCCAATACATTACATACATGAACAATTCTTGGATGATAAAATTTACAAAACCTCCTTTGTATATATAGGAGTCCATGTCCCCATAATGTAATCCTAGTGGGGCCACATGTAATCCTAGCCGACCTAACAATAATAATTTAAGGAAACATTAATAACAATATGGGGTTTACAAGGGTACAATAATAAGAATAAGGGGGTTACACTAACAATAATAAGGGACTATACTAGTAATATAGGGACCTAAAAATTCCACATTAATATTCCATTCCACTCCACAAACATATTACATTCTGTAGTTGGTTCCATTCTGCAGCTGATTCCACATTCTGCAGTTGATTACATTCTACAGATGATTACATTTTGTAGTTGATTCCATTCTACAATTGATTCCATTCTCTAGGCACATTCCATTTCATTCAGAATCTCTGACACATTTGTACAACCTACTAAAAATTTATGAATACAGGAAATTGAAAGACTACATTGTAACACCACCATGCTAAAAGGTGCCTTTAGAATAAACACCAAATAAACGAGAATGAAATGTTAGTTCTAAAGGTAAAGTTGCAAAAAATTATTTTAATAGCAATGTAAAAACATTATCATGTATAATATGGATGATCATATGCTCCCTTGACATAACATCATTAGATTTGATTGAGATTTCCATCATATCACAGATCAACCACATCATTCGAATTATGTTTCATACCGGTCCACAATAGACTCCCCCATTTATGATTAACGATCATGACCTGTTGACATCAAATATCTGTCTACGTTACTTCAAAACCCAAATCCATATCACTTATTTATTCCTACAAAACCTCAGCGCCTCTCATTAGATCCATAATACAATTCATTTCATAATAGAGAAGGATAATTCTGAAGGTTAGAACTCTTCATAATATAAGGCATGGGACTGATAGTCAATACAGAACCAGTGGGAACAAAATATATGGAAGGATATCCACAAGTCAATGAAATTTTGTAGAAATCTAGATGGCTCAAATTCATAGAGAAATATGACGGTTTTCACAAAGAGATCACAAAGCCTTTGGATAGGTCTTTTGATGGCACACAAGTGGAAATTGGAGAAATCAAATTCACAGTTGCTAAGAAATTCATAGCCAAAGCCACAAAACTCCTAAGGTTTGGCGAAAGGTGGTTCAAAAACAAGGAATTTTACAATGAATCATGGAAAGTTATCCTCAAAAACGTATGTATGGATGTTTCTATTTTTAGAAAAGGTATCCCAATCTTAGCTCTTCAAAAGAAATGGAGGAACATGTTCTTGGTTTTACAAAAATTTATCGCCTGTGAAGGAATATTTGGTTGCATGTATGTATATTATATTCGATTGTTGATGAATTTCTTAGAGAATGGTGAAATCAATCTTCCCTTATTTTTACCGAATAGCATAAAAATAATGTCTAAAAACGTGAAAAAGAGAATATAGTTTATAGATAACACTATGCACCATCATGGGTTGATAAAAATACTTGTTCAATTTCATTTAAAAGGTATAGAATATTCCTGGGAGAATTTTCTTATCAAAAACCATTTCGAAGAAGCACCAGAGCAACCTAAAGAAAACAATGTTACAAATAGAAGAAGGAAGAATATTGATACAAACATTGAAGACAGACCTGTATCTTCATTTAAGAAAAATGATGAAAATCTCATCTCTATAGAGCTGACGGAGAACAGAAAGAAAAATAAAGTCAAGACATGAGGTAAGATAATAAAGAGGAGCAACATTACAAGGGAGGAAAATGTAAATCCTCTATAGGTAAGAAGGAGCTCCAAACTCCGAGTTTCGAGGAATAAAACACTAAAAAAAGAGACAAAGTGTATAAGTTTAGATGAAGAAACTCCAATAGCATCTCCTGTCAATATTTATCCTCCATATAGTCCTCAAAATTCTCCTATTCATAATTTTGAAGGTAGCCCCAGCAGAAAATCTCCAGGCATAGACCGAGCACAACAAGAAATATATGATTACATAGAGTCGTTGGAGAAGAGAAATGCAACAGTAAATCCAGAACCTCTTATCAATCCACAAGAAACTCTAGTTGATACTCTCAAAGATGAAATTTATGAACTAGAGATTCTGAATATTCATATTAAACAAGAGAATGAAGCCTTGAAGCAGCAAAAAAAGTTGGAAAAGGTAGTTAGTGACAATATCATTCTACATTTAGGATTGTGGTACAAAAATAAAACAAATTTGAAAAGAAACAACAAGTCACTAAAAAATATAGTCATTAATCTCAAATACAAGCTCCTTATGACAAAGCCTAGAATGCAAAATCACTTCAAAGAAAACTGAAAAAAGGAAATTGGATGTGTTAGCAGAAATTTCTAAACAAATTTAGTAAGAGAGGAAAATTAAATTTTTTGGTAAATTACATGAGGACATGAAATGAATTCTCAGTGGGGGTATGTTGAACCTCAGAACTATCCTCTCTCTGACATCCTTTCTCACATTTTTTCCTTAATTTATCATAAGCTCATATACTCCAAGCAACAATAAATGTCATGTTTTGTCTCAAGGAATGCATTCAAAATATTTCCATGTTATATTCTGATGTTCTTTCTATTCGAATGGATTTTTGTAATTTGGCTATAGAACGTAGCCTATTCTGCAGCTAATCATAGGTTTCATAGCTACTTTCATCGTCTGGCAAGTTCCAAGGATCAAAAGGAGAAATGAGCTACATGGTCATTTCCAGAATAATCTACACATGGATTTCGTCCTACCTACTTGATCGATATCAATAGAAAAGGATGCTTGATATCGTGGTCAAAGTCCGGTCAAAGGAAGTAAGCCGAGAACTAAAGGACTATTGATTTTCTCTATCGTAGAAATTCAAGAGTTAAACAGTCGAACTCCAATTATATAAGTTGGTTAAGATTAGCCACCTGTAGGCAGAATTAGCTCATAACAATTATGTTTGTTTTATTTAAATACTGGTTATATAGAACCGATATTCAATAGGTTTTTATTGAAACTTTGTGTATTGTTTTAAGACTCTATTCTATTATAATAAAAGGATCATGTTCATTGTACCAATGATTTCTTAATTGCGTATATAACCAGCTAGGATCCCAACTGAATATGTTACAAAGGGTCCCTGCACAGGAGGAGGTTTTTCATTCATTGTTTTAGTATAAATTCCTTACTCTATTTTTGTCAATTATGTTTTCTGAATATATTAATGTTATATTACAGTTTTGATCAGTAGCATAGAATTATATCATGAATGTCTTACTATAATCAATATAATAAATATGTAATCATTGATCCTCTAAAAATTATTTCGTGAAAATAGATCTATCTATTTTCAAATTGGATTAAGTTTCAAGAGATAGAGTTCATGGTTTTCTAGTTTTCTTTATTGTTTTGTTATTTAATTTCATAGATTAAAATTATCAATTAATTGCATAGTTGGATGTCCTTGAAAGTCATTTCAAGAAGATTATTTTATCAAATTTCTAAACTAAATGATTGAATATCTAATTCACGCAGTTATTGAGTTTTCCTCTACATGCCTTACTTACTTTTCTAGAACATTAGAAACTAAGATATAATTGGTTGCTTACACATCATTTCAAGAGGATAATACTTCATTTTGAATGTTGGAGTAATAAAATATACATTAGTTGTTTACAATCAGTTGAGCTTTAAATTTTCATGCTTTCACATTTTCTTTTAGATCCTTATTTAATTGCATCACTGGATGTTCTTAAAGGTTATTCCAAGAAGTTGATTTTATCATATTTCTAGACTGAATGATTGAATATTTAATTCATGAAATTACTGAGTTTTCCTCTTCACACTTTACATGTTTTTCTAGAACTTTAGAAACTAAGGTATAATTTTTTACTTACACATCATCTCAATAAGGTGACACTTCATATTGAATGCTGGAGTAACTAAACATAGATTAGTTGTTTTATTTTTCTCCTTTCACTTA
Organism: Pinus albicaulis; assembly: GCA_034641835.2. Classification (NCBI taxonomy): domain Eukaryota; kingdom Viridiplantae; phylum Streptophyta; class Pinopsida; order Pinales; family Pinaceae; genus Pinus; species Pinus albicaulis. Next base: position 185,301,588 of record CM076578.1, on the reverse strand, counting down.
GAAAAACATTACAATTTGAATTTCATTTATAAGATTTATATCCATGGAATAAGACTAATGTTAAATTATAAGTCATTATAATAGATACTCTGTTTTCAGATTAGATTCTTACCATCCAATAGTTTTTGATTCATTTTTATGCAATTTAGTTTAACTTAGGAACACTTCCTTTTCTTCCTTCTTAAAATCCATTAGGATTCATTTGATTTCTCTCATATTTTTAGATTAAAACTCTTATATATAAATAAAAAAATCCCCAAAACAACATAAAAATACGTATAATGAAGTAAGAAGAAGGTTAACTAAGCACATATAGTGCATCACACTTCATCATTTTACAAACTTCAGTTTATAATTTATGTAATCAATTTAAGAAATTAAATTGACTATAGGCTACAAGTCATGGACTAGTTGGGAGAGTATGTATCTATGTCTTGTGGCACAAATTAAGCCATGACATAAAATGGACTAGTAGAGGTGAAGTAAATTTGGGGTAAATAAATTAAAAACACTTACTCGAGTGTGGTAAGATATCGACCACCTAGTGAATCCTTGAATTACCCAGAGGAATCACACATCATTCACATAATAACGTATTAAATTTTGTCCATGGCGCAAAGAGAAAATAAAAATTGTGCAATAAGATAATTTTACCTGGAGATGCAAAGGTGTAATAAGTGGAAGAGTAAAATTCAAGGCTGTGGGTGGACGTTGTTTCACATGTACTTGGTTATGATGGAACATATACAACTAGATAAAAACCCATCAACGAGTAACTCAACCAATTGATACCTCTGTAAAATAGGCTACCCATCATTAAATTAATGATCAGAACAAACTTACCAATAAATTGAAAGGGTGTCATTGGGGTTGCAGTTGTAACATCTCCATTTCGACAATTTTTTTTCTATTTGTAGAACTAATACAAATCACACCCCATGAACTAAATATTGTTTGTAACATTCTAACGTATATCATCCATTAACATTTTGTTGTGCTATACCTTTAATCTTTCATAAGTTGCACATATATTCTTTGGGACTAAAATCCCACTTCTAAACTTTCAATGAGACTCCAGGTCTAGTGGAAATTCCATTTTATTTTACATGGAAGTTAATAGAGAAATAATTAAATCCCACTTTAATTATTATTAAACCATTCTTTTCCATGTTAATTAATTGATACACCTGATCAACCTATTCCTCTATAGTCATGTATACATTGGATTAAATTTGGTTAAAAGTTGCAGACTGTCTCTACTTTTAGATATATATATATATATATAATGTCATAAGGGAACATATAATTTTTGGTATGGTATTGTTTCTAATTGATATAAATTTTCACATATACCTTGTTCCTCTATATGAACCTTACAAAAGCACGATCAAATTTTGAGGACTAAATAATTCAATTCATTGATCCATAGTATAATGAACCATGAGTTTTATAATCGAATTGATATTTAGATTATCTCACATTAATACAACTAAAGCAATTGTCCACGTACTTATGAAGATCTACTTGCAGGTTCCCTTTTTAACTTAATCATATCACATCGATAAACTATGAACTCTTATGTTATATTTACATATATATATTTATTGCAAGTATGACTGCATTACCAATATTAACTATGTTTAATTCGATTTGAATTTATACTTGTCCTCGTTGAAAATAGAGGACATTTATCAAACTTCTTTTGTGAATTCACATTTGATAAATTGTTTTTCATATTATCCACATCACTATATTTAAACACGTTGGTTGTATCCTATTTTCTGTGGATAAATGTGATCGATTTTTCGTATCCGGTTTTCCCAAAACCCTATCAACGATCTCCTCACGATCAATAATCATTAAATTGACAGTAGCTCCTTCACATGTCTCATCTGGCCTGATTGAACCCTTCAATCCATGGGAGGTGATCTAGATGTACTACACCTAGTCAGTGAGGATCTCTTTGCCTTTAGGGTTTGGGGTTCAATAAAATTTTGCGTTTTTGGGTTTAGAAAAATTTTCACTCCATAGTTTTGGTTGAGAAACCTTTCTCTCAACCTATGATATGCATATCAGTTACTGGTAATAATTTTTTTTTCACCCTCCTCAATTCGTTGTTCACTGTGGAGATGTGAATTCACTATGGAAAATTAGAAACGAAGATTTTTTTTTCCGCACAGAGGGAAAATTCAGCGTAATGTCCAGGTAATATACCTTGATTCCTCTGGTGTTTGTGGAATTTGACATTGGTTGTTTCTTGTTTTCATAGTTCTGGAAATTTTGTTTCCTTTTATAGATTTCTGGGTTGTTTGTTTTGATCTTTCTTAGAGACATATACCTTTAACCACAGTTTCCTAGAGAGAACGTAGCTTCATCATTATTGTATAACCTATCTTCCATATTATATTTAATTCAAGTGCTGTATTTAGTTTAAATGATGGTTCTAAGTTATACTGTAATATATCCTTTTCATTAAACCAAAGTTATAGAGATGAAATCCTCCCACTCTCCTATCGCTCTTCTTGGTGGAGCTATGTTGCATCTTCATTTTCCCACTTTTCCTCTTCAACAAGTAATATAATCCCTCAGTTAAAATCCCACTGTATATATATATATATATATATATATATATATATATATATATATATATATATATATATATATATATATATATATATATATATATATATATATATATATATATATATATATATATTCCTTTCTCAATATGTCTTAATCCTTCAAGGGTTTTGCGAATTAAATTTGGGAGGCAGTTTTGTCAATTAAAAACCATTTCACATTTAGTGGTAATTAATATGTAATTCCAATATGTTTCAAGTGTGGATATAGATGAACCTAATAGCAAGACGCTCCAGGTCTTCCATTTCCATCTAAAAAGTATCCTCTTTACAAATTTACCCTCACGTACAGGTAATTGGGCCCTCTTATCATATTTTTCTAACTGCTAGTTAACATTTACAGTCTCGTTGTCTTTGCTAAGTTTTCTTTACCGATACCTCCATATTTTTATGGATTTGTTTGGTGATCGATTGTAAATCTTTGTGGTAGCATTTGTAATACTATTTATGAAATGCATTATTATTATTCCAGCATATCAGTTTGGGTCTCATACCCTACTTAAGAAATTCAATTTCTAAACCCATATTCTTAAATAGAAATGTCGTATATTTTTAATTCAATATCATACGACCGATGAAATGAAAAGTGGATTTTTAACGATTATTAATTCCTTTATTTCTTGGAATTCGATACAGGAATTACCATTCCTGACAGGACCATTTCCTCTCATCATAAGGCTGGATTTTTAAGGTAAGAATTTTCTGAAGTTGAATTTATTTATTTCTACCTATGATGTATCCTATCCATCATTCCCTGTGGTAATTAAAATTTCTTCTGTTAATTGCAGGTTGGTCTTTCCCTTCCTGTACGTAAGGTAATTCCTTATCCCTTATTGGTTTTAAATTATTTTTATTTTTATATGCATGAACCAGAATTATTTCCTAGTTTCTGTTCTATGCATCTACTCTTTACCTCATACCTGGTTTACATACTACAGACAGTCTTTCATAATCAAGCGTAACTGTGAATATTTCCTATTCAGTTTGGTCCAGTAACCCACTTGGGGATTTCTGAGATATTATCTCTCCATAATTTACAAAGATCTTGTACAGCTTATTATGTAAAGGACAATGTTTACCACTTGTATACTTGGGTTATGCCTAGGTTGAATTTGGACTGTGAGACAACATGGAATTATATTCTTAGATTTTCTAGAACTCTGTAATATATCTGACATACTCTTTTCTTCTTTAATGAATTTACATTTGTATTTCTGATGTAATACTTTCCTTAAAAGTTGTATTTCAATTCTAGTAATTCTTTCTTCCCTGCAATTTATTACTGAAATGTCTCAATACTAGTATTATATCATTCAGTTCTACTCAGTATGTAATTTACTTGCATGTCCTAAAGTCATATAAACTGTCATGCATATTTCATTCTAGATTACTTTATTTATAGAATTTCTTGATTTGAAGAATAATGCTAAAACAATAATATTATTCAGAAAAAATTTATGAGAGTCACCTAACCCTAGAATTAGACCTTCATTAAGGTTTAGATATTCTGAGACTTGGTACTCTTAAGATGATTGTATGTACAACCATACAGAGACAGAGTATATTTATTATAGACTAATCTCTTAAATATAAAGACTTAACAGTTGACTGACACTTAGTCTTTTTAACTTTTCTTTAACGTACATTGTCTACTCATGCACATATTTAATTAAGTTCTTTTCTACAAGTTTACCTCACCATAATAAGCATAACCATAATAAAATTCTAAGTTAAAATGAATTAATTGATGCATACCAATTAATGTAGATTATTTTCCACCCAATCTTTGATCTCTTTCTCCACAGCTCCCCCCAAGCAGAGATCTAATCTTCCAACGACACACAACCTCTTGTCTACCTAGAATTTTATTATTTAAGTCTGATTTCCCATAAGAATGTTTCCGTAACTACACCCAATTAATCAGAATGTTGCTTTTGTTTCTGCCTAGGATTTCCTTTTGTTTCTCCCAAAAAAGTACTTTAAAAATAGTGTTTCCTCTTTCTAGTTTTATTCCACCTCTTCCCAGTAACTCTCCTCTTTATTTGGGAATATTTTTTATTTTTATCTCCAATATAAAATTCAATATTTAATTAATTTTCTCCAAGGATATTTGGAGAAGTGGGAAAGTCTTATGATCCTTATCCATCCTCGTGGATTTGGATTGCCGATCTCTAATAATTATCTAGTCTTTGAACCATTAATTCCATTTTAATTTTATTAATTCAATATATCCACAATAAGTGTTTTCCCTTGGGTTGATTTGACCCTTAGAGTCTTTTACTACCTAAATTAAAAGTATAAAATTAGGGACATTACATATTCCCCCTCTAAAACATAACATCGTCATCGATCTTACCTATTTTTATGTTGATTTCTCAACTCTAGATGAAGATTCCTCCTTCATCTCATCTTCTTGCTCCTCGAAATTACTTCAGAGTACCAGTGCATTCACCATACCTTTACTCTGCCTACTGCAATACTCTGGAGTTTGATTTCATCCTGCCTCAGTATAAGAGGTATATCTGGAAGAATTTTTCATTGCTGCTTCCACCTATCCACAGTTCATACCAATTCATATTACTATCACCTATATATTTTGATAAGAATTAATCATTATAATACTATGAACCTTAATTGTGCTCCAAAGAGTCACTTGGTAGCAAAATGCATCATGGTTCATAGTAGTATATGGCTAATTTAGCACAGCTACTACGCTTCCATGTACTTTTGTGAGGCTTTCTCCTCAAGTATACATGGCGGTCTTTGAACTTCTTTGTGAGTTTTTTTATCCTTTGTACCTCTTTTCACATTGACTCCATGTTATCGAAGTTTAGAAATTCCTCTTAAACTTAGTTTCACAAAACAAACACCTCTTAATTAGAAGCTCATTAATTTCTATTAAAACCATTTTTTTCATATGTAGTAGTCCCACTTAAGCTTTTGTCCTTTCTTCTAGTTTATACATTCATATCATGTACTAATAATCGAGTGATTCTCTCAATCTGTTCAGATGGTGACAAATAGTACTCAAGTTCAACTTGATACTGTTTTTTCTGTAACACAGTGTTCAAAGTCCACTTGACATTTACTTTATTAGTTTTATCAGTTATCATCCATCTTGAAAATTCATATTAGTTCACAATTTTGGTCTTGAATACATTGAATGCTCTTATTAATGTCTGGTTCTAGCCCAACCAATTTCTAAATTTTATCAAAAAATATTCCTACTTTTGTTCTGGAATAGGGATAGTATCCAAAATTTCCATCGGATACTTATGTTTCATTATCACTAAGTAAAATTTTCCATCTAGAAAACATATTACTTTTTTTTTCCATACCAGGCGAAAACATACTTTGCTTTAAATATTGAAGGCAATTTTAGTCACAAGTATGTCTTTTCTAAGGACATTTATGATATTTTTTTTCTAAAATTTATGTTTTACTGAGATCACATTGCTAATGCATCATCTGTTTTTTGCAATTATTGGTCCCTCCTGATTTGTAACGTATACCAATATCTTAGTATGTTTCATTTTTTATTTGAGTTTTTTCCTGTTTATTGCTGAAATCACTTTGGTTTGTATCAATCCTTCAAAGTCATAGTTTTCATTACTCCAATATTCTTCAAACTTTGAGGAATGTTCCCGTTAAAACATCTAAAATCTTATTTCCTTTTTCATTTCCATGTTTGATTTTTATTTCAAACTCATTAAAGAAAGACAAGCACCTATTTTTCTTAGCACTTTTTAATGTTGTTGAAAAATTTATACTTCAGACTTACATGTGGTGGGACCAAAACCCCTTCTTACCTTAGAGATAATGTCTCCACTTCCTACATCATATATTTCAACATCAAATCTAAGGCATACTCAGTGTAATTATGTTCAGTTGTATGAAATTTTTCTTCATTGATATGGTATGACTAGGTAATAACACTACTTCTAATCCTCCTGCCCAGGCCTCTGCACCACTACAATTTGTTGGATTGGGTCAGAATATTAATAGAGGAGTAGTTGTTAGTTTATTTTTTTATTTTTTTAACTGTTCACGCTATATTCAACTTTTTTGGTCCATTGATTATTCTCTCCTTTCTTCTGTAAAGCGAATTTTTTATAGGCTAAGACTAATAATCTTTCTATCAATTTCCTCTAATATTTTTCAATACCCGTTGATATTATGGCTGAATCATCATGAAATAATAATCAATTCATGTCCACTTGTGTCTTTTCTCAGTCCACTACTGATCCTTTTTCTAAATTTACAGGACTCAAACACTCAATTTTATCTTTATAAAATTCCTTTTTGTTAAGTCTATCATGCCATTTATGCTCTTTAGATTTTTCAGAATTGTAAAACAATTCTGAGTTCTTCTTCATGTTCTATTTTATTTGACACATAAGGGAGAAAAAAATTAATCAATGCAATCATGTAGAACTTCTAATTCATAGATTGTGTATCTTTCTCTTCATACAGCTCTTCTTCAATCCTCAATTTATGATAAATTATTAATCAATTAAATCATCTATCCTGAGTAGAGGATATCTATTCTTATCATCATTTTAATCTATTTTTAGTAGTCTATACCTACTCTAAATGTTTCGACTTTATTTTTGACCAACATTATTGGTGCTCCTCGCGGGGATACACTTGGTCTTATATATCCTCTATCCAACAACTTTTGTAGTTGCAGTTTTAACTCTTAAAATTTTGGGGTAATCATCCTGTAGGGCTATAGAGACTGATGTAGCTCCTGATATTAACTCAAATAAGAAATCAATTTCTCTTTTAGGGGGTAAATGAGGGATTTCATCTAGAAATACATCCTTAATCTCTCGGATGACTAGTAATTTTTGTACAAGTTATGTTCCAGTTTGTTGTCCTACTTCTAGAACATACACTTGTGAGCCTTTTCTTACTCTCCTTTTCAACTGAAGTGTTGAAATTTTCCTGATTGATATTGGGCTGGGTTGTCCTTTTTACTATCTTTGGTTTCCCCTCACCCCTATACCACGTATTGTTTTATCTAAACAACTTTGTATCTTTTTTTTTTTTTCTAACCAGTCCACTCCTACCAACACCGCATAGGAATCTAAAGGTAAACCATTTAACTTTAACTCATGTTATTTATACTCATTTAATTTACAACAGTCTTGGGTAGCTTATGTGTCACTTTTCTTTTAGTAAATTAGTTAAACAATTCCACCTTGCTAAAAAATTTCTTTCTTATGTTAATCTACACAAAAATTCATCAACCAGGATAGGTTGTTTAGCATTCATACCTTTAAATTTATTTTCAAATGTCTCTAGCCTCTTTTTCCTACAACAAATTTTATACTTCTACAGATAGAATATCTACAATTTTGAATTATTTATAACTTTCTTGTTTTATTTTCAGTTTCTAGAAGTATTTAATCAACCATAATTTGTTCAACATCCCTACCTTCCATTTTATTATCATTACTTCTATCCTTCAAGTATATACTTGAACTTGACGAAGAGTCTACTCAATTTTTGGTCCTTCCACTCCACCCTTTTATCATTTTCGTTTCTACCTAATAAAGTTAACTTTTTCCTGCAATTAGTAGATTTCAGATTATGGTTTTCCTAAATTCAAGAGCCAAAATTCCTCATCCTTCTCCTTATATATAGTAGGTAGGAAATTTAACAAAATAACCTTAACCTTTATTTCTCTTCTATTTTATAGGATATCTAGCAAACAAACATTTGATAACAACTCATCAATGGTAAGTTGTCCCAACCTAAGCTCATGAAACTCTTTGGCTTTGTCATCGTAGTATTTTTTATTTAGATATCAGGATTTAAATTTAGTTAGTAAATCTTCCCAGTTCTCATCTATCACAGGAACCATTTTCATTTCCTCCCACCACAAGGTAGCATTTCCTTGTAATTGGTAATTAGTCAACCTGGCCTTCAAGTTACTTCCGTACTCATAAACTTGGAAGTACTTTACCATGTTTAGAAGCCAATCTTATCCATCTTCCTCCTTCTCTCCATTGTAGGAGGGAGGTTTTATTTTACAGAACTCACCTTGCAATTCCTTCCTCCTTCTAGACTATTGTCTAAAGGATTCATCCTCCTCAAACTCTTCTGAGTGATTTTCAATTCCTCTTCTCTTCTTCCCAGAGCCTTCACCTTCCTGACTATTCCTGGAGATCAATTCTCTAATTAACCATTCTTTCATTTTAATTGATAGCCATAATATTTCATTGTGGTTTTTCAATTGCATCATTTCTCTTTCCATCTGATGCATCATGGCCAACAATGGAGCATTAGGATTTGATGGATTTTCTTCACCACTAAGATCCCACCTACAGCTCAACCCCTTCACCCATAGTTTGTAGCTGTATGGTTTTACACTAAGTCACTATATATAAAAGTAAACATTAGTGAAAAATTATGTTAACAAAAAAATTTATAGAAACATAATTTTTCTCTCGTGTGAGCAAACATTTTGGCCCAGTGTTTTAACATGGGCTCTAATACCATTTGTAACATCTCTATTTTGACAAAAAAAAATTATTGATATTTGTAGAACTAATACAAATCACACCCCATGAATTGATTATTGATCATCACATTATGACGTATATCATCCATTAACATTTTAGTATGATACACCTTTAGTCTTTCATAACTTATACATATATTCGTTGGGACTAAAATCCCACTTATAAAATTTCAATGAGACTCCAGGTCTAGGGGAAATTCCATTTTATTTTACATGGAAGTTAATAGAGAAATAATTAAATCCCACTTTAATTATTATTAACCCATTTGTTTCCATGTTAATTACCTAATACACCTTATAAACCTATTCCTCTATAGTCATGTATAGATTGGATTAACATTGGTTAAAAGTTACGGACTATCTCTACTTTTATATATATATATATATATATATATATATATAGATTGTCATAAGGGAACATATAATTTTTGGTATGGTACCATTTCTAATTGATATTAATTTTCACATATAACTTGTTCCTCTATATGAACCTTACGAAAGTTCGATCAAATTTAGATGACTAAATAATTCAATTCGTTGATCCACTGTATAATTAAACATGATTTTTATAATCGAATTGATATTTAGATAATGTCACATTAATACTACTAAATCAATTGTCCACGTACTTATGAAGATCTACTTGCAGGTTCCCTTTTTAACTTAATCATATCACATCGATAAACTATGAACTCTTATTTTATATTTACATATATATATTTGTTCCAAGTACGACCACATTAGCAATATTAACTATGTTTAATGGGATTTGAGATTATACATGTCCTCATTGAACACAAAGGACATTTATTGAACTTCTACTGTGCATTCACATTTGATAAATTATTTTTTATATTATCCACACAACTATACTTAAACATGTCGGTTGTATCATATTTTCTATGGATAAATGTGATCGATTTTTCGTATCCAGTTTTCACCAAACCCCTGTCTGTGATCTCCTAAGGATAAATAACCATTAAATTAGTAGTTCCTCCTTAACATGGCTTGTCTTGGCCTGATTGAACCCTTAAATCCGCGAGAGGTGATCCAGATCTACTACACCTCAATGGTGAGGATCTCTTCACATTTAGGGATTGGGGTTCAGTAAACGTTTGCATTTTTCAGCTTAGACCATTTTTTTACTCTACAGTTTTGGTTGTGCAACCTCTCTCTCGACCTCTGCTACCCATATCAGTTACTCTTAAGCGTTTTTGTTTTCACCCTCCTCCATTCCTTCGTTCACTTTGGATATGAGAATTCACTATGGAAAACTGGAAACGAAGATTATGTTTTACTTGCAGGGGGAAAATTCAGTGTAATGTCCAGGTAAGATACCTTGCTTCCTCTAGTGTTTGTGGAATTTTACATTAGTTGTTTATTGTTTTCATAGTGCTGCAATTTTTTATTCCTTTTATAGACTTTTTGGTTGTTTGTTTCGATATTTCTCAAAGACATATACCTCTAACTACAATTTCCTAGAGAGAATGTGGCTTCGACATTATTTTATAACCTATCTTCCATCTTATATTTAATTTAGGTGTTGTATTTAGTTTAAATGATGGATTTGCGTTATATTGTAACATATCATTTGGATCGAACCAAAGTTATAGAGATGAAATCCTCCAACTCTCCTATCTCTCTTCTTGGTGGAGTTAGGTTGCATCGTCGTTTGCCCACTTTTCCACTTCGACAGGTAAGATCATACCTGAGTTAAAAGCCCACTATATATATATATATATATATATATATATATATATATTCCTTTCTCAATACGTGTTACTCCTTCATTGGTTTTGCGAATTAAATTTGGGAGGCGGTTTTGTCACTTAAAAACCATTTCACTTTTAGTGGTAATTCATATGTAATTCCATTATTCTTGTGTGGGTGTAGATGAATGTAATAGAAAGATGCTCCAGGTCTTCCATTTCCATCTAAAAAGTATCCTCTTTACGGCGTTACCCTCACGTATAGGTAATTTGGCCCCCTTAGCATATTTCTATAAATGCTACTTAACGTTTATAGTCTTGCAGTCTTCACTAAGTTTTCTTTACCGAGACCTCCATAGGTTTATAGATTTGTTTGGTGGTCAATTGTAAATCTTTGTGGTAGCATTTATATCATTATTTAAGAAACAAACTCTTATTATTCTAGCATATCAGTTTGGGTCTCATACCCTACTTAGGAAACTTGATTTTGAAACCAATATTCTTAAAGAGAAATGTTATATGCTTTTAATTCAATCTCATATGGCCGATGAAATGAAAAGTGGACTTGTAACAATTATTAATTCCTTTATTTCTTAGAATATTATACAGGAATTACCATTCCTGACGGGACCATTTCCTCTGGTCATAAGGTTGGATTTTTAAGGTAAGAATTTTCTGAAGTTCAATTTATTTCTTTCTAGCTATGATGTATCCTTCCCATCATTCCCTGTAGTAGTTAAAATTTCTCCTTTTAATTGCAGGTTGGTATTTCTCCTTGTGTATGTAAGGTAATTCCTTATCCCTTATTGGTTTGAAATTCTATTTTTATTTTGTATATGCATGAACCAAAACTAATTCCTTGTTTCTATTCTATGCAGATACTCTTTACGTCATACTTGGCTTACATACTGCAGAAAATATTTCATAATCAAGCATAGCTATGGCTTTTTCCTATTTAGGTCGGTCCAGTAACCCACTTCGGGATTTTTGAGATACTATCTCTACATAATTTACAGAGATCTTGTATAGTGTATTATATACAAGATAGTGTTTCCCGCTTGTATACTTGGGTTACGCCTAGGTTGAATTCGGACTGTGAGAAAATATGGAATTATAATCTTGGATTTTCCAGAACTCTATAATATATTTGACAAACTCTTTTCTTTTTTAATGAAGTTACATTTATATTTCTGATGTAATACTTTCATTAAAATTTGTATTTCAATTCTAGTATTTCTTTCCTCCTTGCAAGTTATTAGTGAAATGTCTCAATACTAGTATTACATCGTTCAGTTATACTACATTTTGTAATTTACTTGCATGTTATAAAGTCGTATAAACTGCCATGCATATTTCATTCTACATTACTTTATTTATAGAATTTATTGATTGGCAGAATAATGCTAAAATAATAATATTATTTAGAAATAAATTTTGACTGTCACCTAACCTCAGATTTAAACCTTAATTAAGGTTTATATATTCTAAGAGTTAGTACTCTTCATATTATTGTCTGTACAACCATGTAGAGACAGACTATATTTATTATAGACTACTCTATTAAATGTATATACCTACCAGTTGATTGACACTTAGTATTTTTAACTTTTCTTTAATGTACAACATCTACTCATGCAAAAATTTAATCAAGTTACTTTCTACAAGTGTACTTCACCATAATAAGGATTACCATAATAAAATTCTAAGTTAAAATGAATTAACTCGTGCATACCAATTAAGGTAGACTAGTTTCCACCCAACCTTTCAGCTCTTTCTCCACATCCCCCCCGACGAGAGATCTAATCTTCTAGCAATAGAAAACTTCTTGTGTACCCAGAAATTCCTTTTTTTTTAAGCCTACTTTCACATCAAATTGTTTCCTTAAATGCGTCCAGTTAATTAATATGATGCTTTCCTTTTTTTCCTAGGCTTTCCTTTGATTTCTTCCACAAAGTACTTTAAAGCTAGCTTTTCCTCTTTCTAGTTTATTCCACTTCTTCCTAGTAACTTTCCTCTTTACTAGGGTAGCTTTTTAGATTTTTATCTTGAATCTAAAATTCAATATTTAATTTCATTTCTCCAAGGATTTTTGGAGAACTGGGAAAGCCTTATGATCCTTATCCATCATCATGGATTTGGATTCCTGATCTCTAATCATTATGTAGTCTTTGCACAATTAATTCCATTTTCATTATATTAATTTAATATATCCACAACAAGCATTTTCCTTTGGGTTCGCTTAAGCCTTAGAGCGTTTGACTGCCTAAATTAAAAGCAAAAAATTAGGGACATTACAATAGTTCAGGAGTGAGGTCATATCGACTTCCACTTGGGCCAGCAAGTAGAGCCGTACCTCTCCATGAAAGAAAATAGTATAGCAACTAGTATGTAAATAAGCACCATATAACCTTGAAATCGAATAGCTTCCACCTTCAAATGATAACCGGGTTTCCATTCTCACTCCCATGGGAAAAAGTCTGAAGAGTTGTGTGGCGCTCCACCAAAGAGAAATGAATTGAAGTGAGAAATGTTCTTAGGGTTTAGTGTAAGTGGAACCATTTCTCACCGTTGGATCACATCAAAAGGATCCTAACCATTGAACATAACTCAAGATTCCCATATGTGCTCCATGTGAAATGCAGGTGAAATGGAGGAGGTGGCATCTAGATATTTGAGGCGCAAAACCATAGAAGAGTAGAGTAAATGTATTATATTGAAAGGATAGTGTAAAATATATTTCACAAGGCTATAGTATAATGGACTATCGAGGAGTGTATGGAAATATTTCCAAAGTTTCTGAATGACCTTAAGTCTAGGTTGAAAGGGTTCATGAGCCATTGATATGACCTTAGTAACCATGGCATTAGAATGCCCAAAAACCATAGCTACTCCTAGGTAGAGGTGTCACTACAACCAATGTTCTAGCTCATAGCCAGCAAGTAGAATTGATAAGGGTGATGGAAGTTTCAATTACATTATATTATTCAATGTGGAAATTAATAATATGAGGAGGAAGTGTAGTTAATTTTATTGGGAGTCTCTATTCAAAAAAAAGAAAAAAAAAATGTTGATAGAGAGAATTGTTACATTAGATTAATAAACCCAAGGGATAAAAATTATAAACCCAAGGTATATAAATCATAAAATAATTTTTTTAAATTGTAAAATAAACATGGTTGTCCATGGTTAATTTCCATATTGATACAATCTTTGTCAGAATGCAATGTTGGACAATGGTTCACCATAATTGACTGTGGTTGACCATGGTTAACCATCAACATTGATCATGATGGAAGAAATTTTAATCAAGTAAATAATATTAAACCCTACGAATGTGAACCCTTAGATTAACAATGAACTCCTACGCCGCAAAAATTTTATGATTTTTCTTGAAGCAAATCATGGCTATAATATTATAAAATTAGTTAAAATTTACATTTGCAACCTTTAACCTATCTCAATTAAAAATTAATTTTAAAAGTTGAATTTTACTAAAAAAAAATCATGACTATAATATTATAAAATTAATTAAAGTTTGTATATGAAAACTTAGCAACCATTACTTTAGTGCAATATTTTTCAATTATACCTAATCTAATGAACAATTTTAATTGTCTATAAAATAAAATGACCCATATTATAACAATCTAGATAACTAACTTTTCAAAAAACATAAAGAAAACAGACAACATTACCTCACTCAATAAAAGTTTTGAAAAAATAAATAAATTTATTAACCTATGATTTATTAAAAAATAATTTATTAAAACAATAATATATTTAATTTGTTTATTTATTTATTATTTACTTTTTAAATCAAATTGCAAATTTTCGTCGTTAACATTGTATTTTTAACTGCACCAAAAATTATTTTTATATTTAAATTTTGCAATCTCAACAATTTCTATACACAATTTCAACAATTCTTTTGAATAAAAAAAAAAACCTCGAGTATTTTTGGCTTACATTCACGTCCCTACTTTTCCGTTATAGACACTTCTGCAAATTGGTGTCGTTTTCACTTATGAACCCTTTTTATGTAGTTCGGCTGGAAAATATATGATTCAATGACTTATCATAGAGATACTACTTCTTCAGTCATCACCTTATGACTTTTGCATTATTAATTTAATGCTTTCATACCCTATTTGCCGAATGGCTTAAATTATAAATATTTTAAGCGAGGTTAATAATTATTGAATAATTATCATTATCTATACATATATTTTTAAATTATTAATGGTTCAAGTATAAATTATTTTTATAATGCTTTATCGCTGTCATTCATCTACACGTAATATGCATTTACTATATATGTATTTACATACCTACTAATTATATGTACACATAAAATATACACTCACTAAATAGGATATATATGACCTACTAATTAATTAATGTACATGCAGATCACTATCATGAGTAAAATTCATGGTCATCGTTAATTTTTCACTGGAAAATAAATACATGGTCGAAGAGCCACACAGAATTTTTACCTGTAACGTTTTCAGCAGAGATTACTCCAGTGTTGAGGGGTTATACTTGACATGCTGAACGATTTTCAACAATAACGTTACAGGGTAAAAATCGTGGTCTCGAGGCGTTATACTTGACATGGTGGAGGATATCCCTGCTAGACGGTCACAAACGTCGCAAGAATCCTACAATACAACCCTAATTTAGCGGTGAGCATGATAAATCTGAAAGAAATGTAAGACATGGATCAAATTTAGAGGTAGGTAGAGGGTTTCCTTGCCTTCGGTATTGTCACACATAGACCATAGCCATGAACACGATTCTTACAGCATCGTTTTTAAGATTGTTCTGGGTACGGTGGGAAAAACCAAATCCTAGGGGAGGTCGGGAACGCAATTCCAATCCATGAGCAAAAGAGTTGAAAATGAATGAGCAGGTGCAAGCCCAACCATGGATTTTCCTGCTAAATGGTCTCGATGATGGCAACAATCCAACAAGAAAACCCTAATTTAGTACCGAGCTTAATAAATATGAAGCTCGATAATAAATACTGAAGAAATCGAAGACATTAATCAAATTTAGTAATAGGAAGAGGGTTTCCTTGCCTTCAATATTGTGACACGCAGACTAGATCCATCAACATGAATCTAGAAATGTCATTGCTAATCTCTCTTTGGAGAAGAAAGGAAAAACCTAACCCTAGCGGAGGGCGGGAACCCAACTCCGCCGGATGAGCAAAAGAGTTGACAAATAAATGAGTCTCACTTGGTTACCCTGGCATTAAAGAAGTGGAATACCACCAGATGTAAGGCCACAATCAGCTAAACAAAATAAAAAATTAATGCCAATTCGAGAATCCCAAGAACTTTACACCAAGGTTCGAGAGAATTCGATTCAAGGTGTAACGCTAAGCAAATAAGAAAACAAGTGGCACAATGTGATAATACTGTGGCACTGCTACAATTGTAAGGTAACTAGTGGAATAGGTAGGTGATGAGGTAGATATAAGTTGACATAATAGAAATAAACACCACTTGGAAATGGTGGTGTGATAGTTAAAACCTTTACACGTAGGGTTTATCCTCGAGCATTACAATGCTAGACCACGAAGGGAACAAAAAAATATACTTGTCTCGTGAGAACATTTAACTTTTTCAGGTTAGAACAAGTTAACAGTTCAATAAAGTATAGAGATGAAAAGCAATGCCTTCTGTTGTCGAACATAATGTTATTTCTTTTAATAAAGTTATCTTTTTTAAACAATGTTATTTTATTTAAATAATTTTAAGTTTTTTTTTAAATAATGTTATTTTTTAATGTTGTTTTTCGTTAAATAAGGTTATTTTTTAAATAATTGTACTTTAAATAATGTTATTTATTAATTTTTTTTTTTCTGAAAGGAAAGGAAATGCGATTCTAATGCTATTGTTTTTTCTAAATATTAATATTCTTTTTTAAACAATGTTAATTCTTTTCCATAATATTATATTTTTTGGATAATGCTAATTTTTAAAAAATATTACTTTAAATAATCTTTATATAGTTTTAATAATATTAATTTTTTTTTAAATAGTGTTATTTTTTAACATTGATTTTTTTAAATAATGTTATTTTTTTAAATAGTGTTTTCCTACTATCATACTTTAAATAATGTTGTTTTTTTATCCAATAATGTTTACAAGGAGAATATTGATTTGAATACAATAACTTCATGGTATTTTTACTTCATTTTTGTTTTGTGTATTGAATATTTTTTTATTATTATTTAATTATTGGCTTACTTCATAATGTTATATATATGACAATATCTATCATGAAGAAGCATTAATTAATTTATTATATCTTTATTATTTGTAAAAATATTAATAATTTTCTGTTAATATATGTACTAGTTAGATATTGTAAGTGTAACACACTTATAGTTATCATTTTTAAGCATTTAATATTTTTAGAGATTTAACTATTATTGGATTTAATGAAGATGAAAGCTATAATAAAAATTATGCTATGATGTAATTAATTTATTATTATTTAATTAGTAAATTAATTTCTTTGAAAGAAGACTTATTTCCACTTAAAAAGTATCCTTCCAAGACATGATGGACCTTCAGTAAAAGTCTCCTAATATTCCTAGGAAAAAATAATTAAAAAGAAATTAAAATAAAACAATGGGAGATAAATATTGAGTTAATTACTTAGTTGGAAATAAATAATAAATGGGGTGGAATAAAATACTGCATCAGAATAAAATGTGCTTTAACAAAAACAAAGGTATTTTTTTCAAAAGAGAAAAAAGAAATCTAAAACAAAATGACCTAGGAAAAAAAGCCTAAGAAAAAATTTGCATGACTTTAAAGCAAGACGCTCCTAAAAATATGTTGGGAAGAAAGTTATAGAGGAACCACCTAGGAAATAAAGAGTCTTGTTTATTCTGGAGGGCAAGATCTTCTTATCTTTAAAGGAACTCGCCAACAAGGAGTTCATGGTTGGTAGGAGCATGCTTTGTTCCTTAGTATTCCCCCAAGTAGTAAGTATGATTATATTTTTGTCAAAGTTTTGTATATTCTGCCATTAATGTCTAATGGGAATTGAGATTTGTGTGCATGTGGTGTATATATATATAGTCTACACAATAATTTACTTACCATGGTATGCATTTCTAGTTAAAAATTTACGGATATTGAATTACATAAATCATTTCCATGTGTGAATTATTTTATGCACATTGTTATAGAGAAGAACTAGTGAAAATTAAATAAAAAAATAAATACATTTACAAACAAAATCATGTTGCATGCCAATAGAATTTTGAGGTCTAAAACAAAGCTTACATTCTTCCTGGGTGTTAGATTCTTCGCACTCACATGTACGCATGGATCAAGAAAAAAATGGTATAAACTCAAGAGTACACAATTATTTATTCATGATACAAAGTAATGAAATAAAAAAATCAGAAAATTGACTACTATTTCTGAAGAAGATTCAATGCCTACAGTCAATAGAAGAGTCAACCAAATGAATAATTCTGAAAAATCGAAGAAAAAAATGTTTCAATGAATGTTTATGTGACAAACTTGTAAATAGTGGGTAGTTTCGTGAACGAGAAGCTACCCTCATAGACAAACCAAATTGCTATTCAGTGTTTCGCCATATGGTTTTTAAACACGCCATATCGAAGCAAATCACATATACAATTGCAGATCTTAATATTCCAAGCCACTTCGTCAGTTAAATATTCAAGAAACTAAAATTACTAGCAACTCTACCCGGCATCAATGAAACCCCATATGTGTTAAATTCCCCATTGAGTCAAGTTGCATAACATCATTATGTCATTACTAATTCAATATTTTATATCATAAGTATAAACCCATTTTATGTCTACTAAATTAAAAATCCTTACGCGATTATATATTTTATATCATAACTATAAACATATTTTATGTCTACTAAATTACAACTCCTTCCTCGATTACAAGACATAGAATGTCGATCTCATATTTAAGGAATAATACTAAAGAGTATTGATATAAATATAAATATGGAGAGTCATGTATAATACCTTGTTTTCCTTATAATATTATGAGGCATGAAAAGCATTTGGAAAGCGTGGGCACTGTTGAGAAAGGAATTACTTTGGTAAAATAAAAAAACCTACAACAATGTGATTAGAAGGCTAGAGAATAGTCAAAATCTAAGGCAAATTTTGCAAATTATACCATACGATATCCAATCTGTACACACTTACACTTGGCAATGAAACTAAGGTTAAATATGAGGAAGAGTTCTAATACATAAGTGGGATAATCCACTCCTATAAAAATAAAATCAACATACTTACAGTTGGAAACGCAACTAAGATTAAACATGAGGAAGAGTTACTTATAAATACGAGGGATAATCCACTACTACATAAGTTAGCGTTTGAGATGCAAGAGCATAATAAAAGAGTAAGAAAAAGTAAAATCAAGGGTATATAAAGAGGGAAGTTGGAATTCGAGCATTAGCGCTCAACAATTAAAAGAAAAATAATTCTTAGAATAACTCGTTAAAAATATTTGACATCTTTTTGTAGAGAAACAAGCACAAAAGAAAACAACAAACCATAGCGGGTTAGTAATGACAAACTTGCTATTCCAATGACCTCGAGAAAGGAGATATACTATAGTGAACACAAAATATTATAAAGGCTGAGTGGATATCATGGAAAATACAACATAATCTACATACGAACATTGAGCCGCAATTATTTTACATGTAATCACACTAGTAATGAAGTAGGGTGATATTATTCTATCCTTGAAAGCATAGAAATACTCGGGAAACATTACAACATATGTCGGTACACTATATGACCAATGAGGAGAAAAAAATTAATGTAAATGCAACTCAAAGGACTACTCAAGTCATTTCATAAATTTTAAAGAAGAAATTATATATTGTCTTTAGGCCATTCATGACCATATAAATCCCAACGTATTCCAAAAATATATGGTTGTTTTAAATCACGATCGATGATACATTCAGTTTGACAGATACTACGCTAACAAGCCAATATCAGGTTTTCTAGATGGATCCATCTAGAGGACCTTATGCTTGACATGGCCAAAAATTAAACAAAACCATGGACGGTGAAGATATAAAATCAAGAAAACACTCGAAAGTGGCTAAATGAGAAATCAAAACTCAATGTGAAATGGTGAGGAAAGGGGTAGGAGAGGTGAAGTGAAGGTGGATCTAGGTGGATGTAAGGTACTCAACCATTAGCTTTAGTTTCTACCCCACATCAACCAAGAGACCTATCTAAATTTTCCAAGAAATCAAAAACTTAAAGAAAATTTGGGTCTGTGGTGAAGATTTGACCTCCTCAAACCCTAATGGAAGAGGTGAAAGAGGGAGGCTTTAAGACAAAATTTTAGAGTTTTCTATGCTACTGCAACATGAAAGGTAAATACTAATGACAACAACATGAAACAGAATCAATACAACTACAACAATATGAAATGTAAGAAAGCTAACTACAACACTCGAAATTGAAGCAAACTAAATACAATGAGATGAAATGTGACAAAACTAACTACAAAAACATAAAAGGTAAACACAAATACCAAAGAGAGACTAAGGCCAATGGATTCAGCCCTAACCCATAATATCAGCTCCCTAAAAATAACTCAGTTAAGAAGAAACTGAATACTCATTTTACTTCATAAATAATTCTATGACATAGCATGTGAAAGCCATAAATGTCTATTACAAGAGCTAAGAGTGATTTATCTATATCCAAAAATAGAATCATGTTGAGCAATTTTTCTACCCTATATATCTTAAAGGGTAACTACCAACATCTTCCTAAAAACTAGGTGATTTGTCTCATTGGAACTCGAGAAAAGTGGAGCTTGAGTTCACTTGACCTCCCACTTTCTTGGTTGCCTTTGATTTTGACTTGTTGGTGTTGAATCTCAAGGATCCCTTGGTTCTCTTGAGGAGTTAACGAGGCAGTCAACCCCCTAAAACCACTCCTAGATATGTACTTTGAGCCCTCATTGTGTAATCTCCGGAAAAAATGTCATATTCTCTTTATTTTCTTGAATTTATTCCACATTAGGCATTCGAAGTATGAGAATACCATCTACACTAAGCAACATATGACCATAGTGCAATTAAATGTAAGAAAGAGAGACTAGTAAGGCTAAAAAGGTGACAATTAACCCCAATAAATGTACCTAATGATGGTGCTCATTAATATCCTTCCTTTGGAATCATATGAAAAATTAATTGGCATGGATAGGTTAGAACAAGAGAGGGTTGTTATAAATTGTGTGGAGAAGACAATGAACTGTATTAATTTATAGGAACAACAAGTTATGATAAAGGTAAAACCAAAACCAATCTTGGTCAAACAAACATATTCTCTACAGTTAAAAAGCATAGTAATAAAGGGATTTAAAGTCTATATGGTTCACGTGGAGGAATCAAAACAACACACAGAAACCATTGCCTTAGAAAATCTCTCTGTAATAAGAGTTTTTCAAAAAAAAAATCCTGAGGAAATGCCTAAGCTACCCCTTCGTAGAGACATAGATTTCTCCATTGGTTTAGTGGCATGAGAAACATCGTTGTCTAGGGCCCCATATAGAATGAGTATACCAAAATTGTTATAATTAAAACTACAGTTGCAGGAATTTTTAAACAAAGCAACATTAGGCCGAGTGTGTCTCGATGGGGAGCACTGGTGTTATTAGTGAAAAAAAAAGATGGCTCCTTCAGGATGTGCATTGACTATAGGAAATTGAACAAGTTGAACATCAAAAATAGGTATCCCATACCCCATATTGATGATTTATTTGAACAACCAAGGGGGCAAATTTTCTTTTGAAATATTTTATCTCTTAACTGGTTATCATTGACTCTGCATAAAAGACGAAGACATCTAGAAAAAATGCTTTAGAATGCAATATGGTTATTACGAGTTCCTAGTGTTGCCCTTTGGTCTCAACAATACACCCGCCACCTTCATGTGTCTCATGAATAGTTTCCTCAACAAATATCTTGACAAATTTGTGTTAGTTTTCAGAGATGATATCCTCATATGCTCTAAGAGTGAATAATAACAGCAGGAACATATCATATTAGTGTTGAAGAAATTATGGGAATACTAGATTTATGCAAAAATCAGTAAGTGTTAGTTTTATTATCCCAGAATTCAGTACTTTAGGCATATTATTTCTAAGGAAGGGTTGACAGTACACCCATAGAAAATTGAAACAAATATAAATTAACCTGTACCAAAATATCTGACAAAAAATCGTTCATTCATGGGGATTGATGGATACTATGATAGATTTGAGGATGGATTTTCAAAACTAACTTACCCAATTACCTCCTTACATAATAAGGGTGTCAAATTTGAATCGAAAACCAAGCATCAAGAAAGCTTTGACAAATTAAAACAAAAATTGGCCACAACCCCTTTCTTAAAAATTGCAGCTCCAAATAAGGAATTTACTGTGTGCACGGATGCTTGTTTAGAAAGGATGGGAGGGGTGTTACTGCAATATAATGCTTTCATAGCCTATGAATCAAGAAATTTGAAAAAACATGAAAACAATAATGTCGTCTATCATTTAGAATTAGTTGTTTTGATACATGCCTTGGAAATGTGAAGGCGTTATTTGTTGGGAAAGACGTTTCTCTTGATAACTAACTATATTAGCTTAAAATATTTAGGTAGTCAACCATATATAAATGCAAGAAAAGACAGGTGGTTATTATTGCTTAGTGATTTTGAATTTGATATAAAATATATAAGGGGAAAATAAAATAAAATTGTGGATGCATTAGGTAGGCATACCCATTCTTTGATAACCAATATCAGTAGCAGTGTGAAAACATATTTCAAAGAGAAGGTAAATAAATTCATTCCACAAAACCCACAATATCAGGAATTATAGTTAAAAATACAACATATTGGAATTCCCAGGAATTCCATAAACGAGAAAGGGATAATTACTTATCAACATATGTTTTATGTTCCTAATATGCATGCCTTGAAATAGATGACACTAGACGAATAAAAGAAGAGACCATATGCTGGCCATCCATGTTACCAGAAAATGGTAAAAAAAAATTTAAAAACTTGTTTAGGCTGGGCATGAAGAAGGAGTTAGAAAATTACATGGCAAAGTGCTTAGAGATTCAACAGGTAAAAGTGGAACACTAGCACCTGGTAGGATTATTAAAACCATTACCGAACCCGCAATGGAAATGAGAGGTGATCTCCACATATTTTATAGCCGACTTACAAAGGAATAAATATCAACATGCCTCCATCATGGTAGTGGTAAAGAGACTGACTAAAGCATCACATTTTATTACCGCTCAGTCTCCCTTTGGAACTGCACAGGTGGCTAACATTTTCATGAAAGAAATTTTCACACTTTATGGTGTACCAAAAATGGTATTTTTTCACATAGATGCAAAAATCACCTTGAATTTTTGGAAATATTTGTTTAAAAGAATGGGTACCCATATAAACTTTAGTATTGCATACCATCCTTAGACGGATGGGTAGACTGAAAGGAAAAATCAGATTTTGGAGGATATGATCGGTATGTATATAATGGATAGGCACACAAAGTGGGAATATTTTATGCATTTAGCTTGGTTTTCTTATAATAACAATTATTGAACCTCTATAAAAATGAGTCCCTTTGAGGCTTTATATGGCAGAAAATTCCATACACTACTCACTTGGGGTCAATCAAAGGATAGGTTGAATCTTGGGCTCGATGCATTATATGAAATGTAACAAAAAATTCGAAATATCCAATGGGATAAAAAGACAACTCAATACCAACAGAAGAGTTATGTAGACAAGAAGAGAACACAAAGAGTTGAAACTTGGAGATCATATCTATTTGAGGGTTAAACCTTGGAAAAGTACCCTCAATCCTGGTAGTTGTGTAAATTTGGCGCCACGATTTTGTGGGCCATTCGAGATTTTGGATCGAATTGGTCCAATGGAATATTAGTTGGCTCTAGCTAGTTATGTTTAGGTTCATAATGTTTTTCAAACGTCATTATTAAAAAAATATGTTGATGATCCTTCCCACATTGTTTAATGGAATTTTATATAGGTGAGCCCGA
This sequence comes from Pinus albicaulis, assembly GCA_034641835.2. Taxonomy (NCBI): domain Eukaryota; kingdom Viridiplantae; phylum Streptophyta; class Pinopsida; order Pinales; family Pinaceae; genus Pinus; species Pinus albicaulis. The sequence continues at coordinate 185,277,589 of CM076578.1, read as the reverse complement.
AGGGGACTTTCTTCCAGAACTGCTTTGTATCTTGGATCAGGAAGAAACTGTGCTTTGGAATCGAACCGTCACTTAGGTTACGGTGAATTTGAGGCACTTTACACGAGGAAGCTACTTGGAAACATGTGGATAACATGAAGAAAGGTTTTCCAACATTGTTCAATCACTAAATGGCCGAATTTTAAACACCGAGGATGATGTTATTATTTTAGAGGAGAAATATTTAATACCCGAGTTACATGTACATATGCTTTTAGTTGTTGAACTATTTCTAGGATGGAAAAAATACTATATTTTCCATATAAAACAATTATTATAATGTAATGAAGATTTTGAATAATATTAAGAAAGCTTGAGTATTAACTTGAAAAATAATCTTAGTAATAAGATCATAATTCTAATATGAGTTTTTGGGAAGGAATTCAATAATTTCCCAAAAATTATCCTAAAAATCCATGGGAGTGAACTGAGATAGTCCTTATATTTGGAGAAAGGAATCTAAAAAATAATCACCCAGTGTGGGGGAAAAAACGTTGAGAATGGGTAATCAAAGCATTGTCGTGGATAAAAGTGGTCTTTAAAAGAAAAGAAACTACACTTTTATGAAAAAGCATAGGCTATGGTGACTAGCAACCCCCGAAAAACAGGATGTCGTTAAGGAAAGTTTGTTGGGAAAGTATGCATAAAATTTCCTTCACCAGGAAAAAAGGGGGTTAATGGTTATGGGAGAAGAGCTATCAGCATAGGGGAGAACTAAGAAGATAAGGTTCATGTTTTGGTGGAAAAACGAATTTGTTTCCAAATAGTATGTTTGTTAGACTTTAATTATGATAAACAAATATTCATTTTAATTACATACAATATGTTGTTCCATACCATATTTTATTACTGGCTGCAGTGATGGTCATTGCGAATGTGTTATTAGCAGCACGAACGGAACTAGTGCATTTTAGATCTAGTTATATCACTATGCATGTTATGTTAAAAGATTGTAGGGTCATGAATTCATAGTTATTTTAAAGTAAATTCCACGAAGGGATCGACAGAAAAATGGTTGCTCATCAATTTATATGTCCTAAACCTATGGTTGTTTTAGACATTGATAGAACAATGTCAAAGTGTACGTGATATTTTTATAGCTCTTTAATTAAATAGGAAAGTCTAGGTCATTTTTTAAAAATAGTGAATAGTCTCATATTTAATTAGCCTCATATTATTCTGAACATGCTATATTTCAAATTGGGTATAAAATTATGCTTTGCGCTACGCTTGAAATTATTGGTGCTTTAAGTATGTGAAAAAGGGTTTATTGTCATTCAAATCTATTGAATCAACATCGATAACATTCATACGAATGCATTAAAGTGTAGTGAAGGGATTTCTAAAATTTAGTAGCATGAATAAGAAGAAATAGGAGGGTTTCAATAACTCATAGGAGGGTTAGGCCACGATTGAAGTGGGAAAATTCAAGTGTAAATTTATAAAACCACTACTCTAGAAATATTTCCAAGCACTCATGAGTTAATGCAACCAAATAGAATGATAAATGGGTGTCAGGTTTGGTAGCAGGCGATCCCAATTACACCCTGGTAACCCACTGGATGTTCTGAAGAGCAGGTAAGGGCTTACACCAAGTAAGTTTTAACGAAAGTAGTAGATCTCACCTAACCGGTGCGTTAAACAACTGAATGTCAGTTCAAAGTGCAATGATGTAGTTAATGAAACCAATGTTAGGAAGACCTATTCCTTCTAAATTGTTTTATACAAGAATATAAAGATGGAAAGAAACGGAAAAAAGGAATTTGGAAGATGTCCCATTAAACCAATTAGAGAACTGTAACTTATAGTACAAATTAATATTAACGAGATGCAAATTCATAATAAGTTGTAACCAATAAGCATCTCATACCTTAATTCGACCCATGAATAGATTAAAACATTAAATTGCAGTTTCTAGTCAATTTAATATAGATACATAAGCATGAAAAAGGTGACCACCACAAGCTATGAAACATATATACAACCGACTCCATGGATGCTATGTCGAAGTACATGAGAATAGCTAAGACTGAACAATATGGAACTATATATACAACCGACTCCATGGCTACTATGTAAAATTACATGAGAATAGCTCAGACTGAACAATATATACATATGTATGGCTTTCCCAAACCTTTTTAAAGCAAATGAATTGCCAACAACGCAAGAATGAATCCATAGAACAATAAAATATATAACATTGTATTGAGAGTTCCTAAGTACATCTCTTATGCAGGAAAAGTTCTACAGGATGAACTCAACAAATAATTGAATCTGGAATTATGTTCCTATCGAGGAATGCACAGTAAAAACAAGTATAAGGACAATATTAAAAACTAGTCCACATAACCAAAGAATGAACAATAATGAGGTTTCCTGAACCAAACGCAAGCCACAAAACCCTCATGGAAGTGGGGAATGTATAACCAACCCGTGGTCATTCAAAATCAAATTAGTCCGGGGGGTACTATTCACGATAATGTCACATGTGTAGATGGTCATTTGAGGGAAGCATCACACCTGTAAAATAGTAGAACATAGAGTCGATACTACCGCTAGCCAGTTTAAAGTAAGAAAAAATACAATAACCATAACCATATGTTGAAAACTTAAGAACTTACTTGAAATAATTTTATCCTGGTCAATCCTTCTTGGGTCTCCTATGCCAATAAATTGTAAGTTAACAGATAAGGATTAGTTAGATAGATAGAAGGGTATATGTAAGAGAAATCAATAGAAAGAAAACTTGTTCTATAAGGTAAACATACCTTCGATAACCGACAACATTTTCAAGTGAAGAAGATGTTCAACACGGGACTCGTGAGTAGCTGCAAGTCATTACCTAGTTGGGAGACTATGTGTCTATGCCATGTGGCAGAAATTAAACCATCACATACACTGGAATAGTGGAGGTGAAGTAATTTTCGGCAAAAAAATTTAAAACCCTTACTGGAGAGTGGTAAGATATCAACCACATAGTTAATCCCTACATAAACCAAAGGAATCACACATTAGTCACATAACAACGTATTACATTATATCCATGGCCCAAAGAGAGTAAAAACTGTGCAATAAGATAATTTTACCAGGAGATGCAGAGGGTTAATTCGTGGAAGAATAGAATGCAAGGTTGCGTGTGGACGATGTTCCACAGGTACATGGTTCTCCTGGATCATATACAACCAGATAGAACCCCATCAATGAGTAAGTCAACCAATCGATACCTTTGTAAAATACGCTAGCCGTGAATTAAATTAACGATGAGAACAAACTTACCAAAAACTTAAAAGGTTGCCGTTGACGTTGCATTTCAGGAGTGAGGTCACGCCGAATTCCACCTTGGCCACAACCAGAAAATAATATGGAAACCGATATGTTAGTAAGCGCCATCTCACCTTCAAATCGAGTATATTCTACCTTCAAATTATCACCGGGTTTCGATTCTCACTCCCATGGAAAAAGATAGAAGCGTGGTGTGGCACCACGCCAAGGAGAAATGAATTGAACTGAGAAAAGGGCCACGGTTTATGTAAGTGGAAGGCTTTCTCACCATTGGATCACATCCGGAGGATCTCAACCATAGAAAATAATTCAAGATGCCCATATGCGCTCCATGTACCCCATGAAATAAAAAACTGAAAGAAAATTTGGGTCTGTGGTGAAGATTTGACCTCCTCAAACCCTAATGGAAGAGGTGAAAGAAGGAGGCTTTAAAACAAAATTTTAGAGTTTTCTATGTCACTCCAACATGAAAGGTAAATACTAATGACAACAACATGAAACAGAATCAATACAACTACAACAATATGAAATGTAAGAAAACTAACTACAACACTCGAAATTGAAGCAAACTAAATACAATGAGATGAAATGTGGCAAAAATAACTACAAAAACATAAAAAGTAAACACAAATACCAAAGAGAGACTAAGGCCAATGGATTCAGCCCTACCCCATAATATCAGCTCCCTAAAAATAACTCAATTAAGAAGAAACTGAATACTCATTTTACTTCATAAAGAATTCTATGACATATACAACCAGATAAAACCCCATCAATGAGTAAGTCAACCAATCGATACCTTTGTAAAATACGCTAGCCGTGAATTAAATTAACGATGAGAACAAACTTACCAATAACTTAAAAGGTTGTCGTTGACGTTGCATTTCAGGAGTGAGGTCACGCCGAATTCCACCTTGGCCACAACCAGAAAATAATATGGAAACCGATATGTCAATAAGCGCCATCTCACCTTCAAATCGAATAGATTCTACCTTGAAATTATCACCAGGTTTCGATTCTCACTCCCATGGAAAAAGATAGAAGCGTGGTGTGGCACAACGCCAAGGAGAAATGAATTGAACTGAGAAAAGGGCCACGGTTTATGTAAGTGGAAGGCTTTCTCACCGTTGGATCACATCCGGAGGATCTCAACCATAGAAAATAATTCAAGATGCCCATATGCGCTACATGTACTCCATGAAAAATTCAGGTAAAATGGAGGAGGTGGCATCTAGAGATTTGGGGCACAAAACCATATAAGAGTAGAGTCAATGCATCACACGAAAGGCACAATGTAAAATTTATTTCACTCGGCTATAGTATCATGGACTATCAAAGAATAGTATGGTTGGTAAAGTTAATGTATGGGTAGATCGAGGAGCATATGGAAATACTTCCAAAGTTTCTACCTGACCTTAAGCCTCGGTTAAAAGTGTTTACGAGCCATTGATCTGGCCTTAGTAACCATGGCATTGGAATGCCCAAAAAGTAGAACTACTCCGAGGTACAGTTGTCACTACTACCAATGTTCTAGCGTATAGCCAACCAATAGAATTGATAAGGGTGATGGGAGTTGTAATTATGTTAAGTTATACCATGTGTAAATTAATATGAGGAAGAGTAGTTAGTTTGATTGGGTGCGTCTATATAAAATATAAAATAAAAATAAAATTGTTGATAGAGAGAGTTGTTACATTACATTAATAAAATTTATAAACGCAAGATATATAAACCATAAATTAATTTTTTAAATAATAAAGTAAACATGGTTGTCAATGGTTAATTTTCATATTGAGACAATTCTTGTCACAATGCGATGTTGGACAATCGTTGACCATGATTGACCGTGGTTGACCATGGTTAACATCGATGTTGATCATAATGGAAGATATTCTAATCAAGTCAATAATATTAAAACCTAGGAATATGAACCCTTAGATTAATGATGAAATGGTAATCGACCTCACAAATTTTTTTTGAGTTCCATAACCTATCTCTTTTAGAAATTAATTTTACAAGTTGATTTTCTTTTTAAGCAAATCACGGCTATAATATTATAATATTAGTTAAATTTTGGGAGCAAAAAATTTGCAATCGTTAACCTATCTTGCTTAGAAATTAATTTTAGAAGTTGAATTTTACTAGAAGGAAATCATGTCTATAATAATATAATATTAGTTAAAGTTTCTATATGAAAACATAGCAACCATTGTCAGTGGGGTTTTGGTTAAACGATGATGAGATGGCTTGTTAGTATATGGACATGTTTGTGAAGATGGAATAAAAATAAAAGAGAAAAAAAGAAAAATGAAAAGTCCTACCAAACTTACAAAAAAAAAAAAAAAAATTAACAACCATGACTTTAATGCAGTATTTTTGAATTCTTTACAAACTAGTTAAGAATTTTAATTGTCTTTAAAAAAATTGGCCCACAATCTACATAACTAACTTTTCAAATTTTCAAAAACATAAAGAAAATTGAAAAACATAAGGAAAATAAACAACTTTACCTAAGTGAAATTTTAAATAATTTATTAAATTAATGATATATTTAACTTGTGTGACAGCTACATTATTGCTAAACTTGCTGAATTACTAGTTAAGTAATTTTATTGTTGTTATTAAATGAAAATACTGAGACATTTAATGTTATTTTTTTTTTAAACTGTTCTAAAAAATAACTAGACAACAAAAGTAAAAGCTGTTGGTAAATGATTCCAAGAACTGAAAAGAGGTTGGGAACAGTTAGAAATAGTTACCTACTCTTCTAGGATAAAGGACTGATTCCAGAGAGGAGTAGGGGTTCTATAGATGGAAAGGGGAAAGAGTGAAAAATTCTAGAGCTGGTATTCACAACTGGGATTACACTCGAAAATTTCATGAAACTTCTAGTTCTGACTGCACTAGGCGTCCTAAGGTCACAACAGAAGGTTTATTTTCCACTATTAACCCGAACCAATCATTTTTGGAGCACGGGGGCAAGGAGGAAGTAATAGCCTCACATGATGGTTGCAAGGACCACAGCTGAATAAATTTTAATCAGATAAGTACTCTTGCAAAACTAAAACTGATAAGTTACATGTAAATTATTATTTGATGGAGAGAATTTATCAGAATGATGGAAACATAATGGTATAAACTGTTATTAATTCATTTATTTTATGTCATAGCAATAATATTACTCTCTATTAATAAATGAAAATTTCAGACAGAATAAAAAAATACTGTGATGTTTCTTTTCAATAAATATTGTTATGAAAGAATACAGAGATTTCTAGAAAAACAATAGCGATATTCCTTGAAAACAGAATTAAACATCAAAAGGACAGAGAAGTAATGTTAAGCTTAGAGAATTAGCTTATATGTACTTTTCGGAAACAATTTCGATTATTAAATCAGAGTATTATATATTGCAGAAAAATATTTACTTTTCCAAATTCACACCATTGTATAGATATATATGACGTTAGGCCCATAACTCTACTAATGGGTGAGAAGAATTAAATGGTAATGTGTACAGATATTTTACTGAAGCAAGACGGCTATTCTCTTTAACTATGTAATGGTAGAAATTTAGCATTTTTAATGAAACACTGTGAGGCAAATGGATTATGGTAAATAACCCAATTCCCTAAACCTAGTTGTCCCTCACATGTGTTCATTGGAAAAATACATGGACGTAGAAAAGAATGGTGGTCTGGACACCCTGAAGAAAATACATGAGGAAAATGTTACATACTCATATGAAGTAAACATATTTCATTTAATCTTTTATGCATACCAAAATGGTTGGTTTAATCCAGGAGAATAATTTCATGTATATTTTTGTAATATGAGCCTTAGCCATAGCAGAGAAGAAGAACGCATATTCAGCGATGAAAATATTTGGACATCATAGTTAAAACTTCAAGAAAACTACACGTTGATTCTATGCCCAACGTTATATTTATATAACTAGAAGGAGGAAAAACAAAGATAAAATGCAGTCGCCCTTAAGTTATTGAAATATTTGGGATAACTCAGAATTTCCCTTCAGTAGTATCAACTGGAAATTATTACAAGCGAATATTTAAAAAGAAAATCACTTACAATTCCGTATAATCCCCCAACAGAAAATGTATCACAACAATGTTCCTGTAGGGAATCTTTAAACCCTAAAGAGATTAATTAGACCTTCGAGAATAATCAATAGAGTTTGTATGCATTTTGCAACTTAGGGATCGAATGGACAAGGCAGAGGTAACCCTCGTGCATACCTGGTTTAAAACCCTGAATTAGTTCTGTGAAATGTTAAATCGGAAAATGAATAAATTTCCACAAGGCTTCAGAAGCCTTACCTGCCAAAAACAAATCAAACTGAACCATTAAAATTCATCGAGGTTACATAATTTCGAACGGAAAATGATAAACCCTAAATTTATTTCAGATTACCTGAAGAGAGCGCCAAAGTGAGACATTTTGCTACTACCCCATGGGCCTGAACACAGGAAAGACGATGGGTATAATTAACCATAGCGTCTAAACAGTCCATTTAAGTTAAACAGGTAAAAAAAAAAGAAAAATAAAATGATAACAGGAGTTTGGCCATCGAATAACGAATATTGCGAGGGAAAAGTATTAGCCTGGTAACATAGCTAAAGCAGCAACAGAGAAAAATAGAGCATCGGATGAAAAACGACCTCGTTCAACTGGTTTAAATGAGCCAAATCTCCTGCATTTGTTGGAACGAGCTCGGCGTTACCATGAACCTCCATACGTTTTGTAAAAAAGAGGATTGGCATAATGGTGGAGAAAACCCTAGAGAATAGGCACATCCCTGAAGGAAAATGGCACGCAAAATAGCCAAGTGCCTAGAGATAGGGCTTGGCGGGATTTCCAAAGCCCAATTACCGCCTCGGCTAGTTGTCATCGATCCGATTACCTCCAATCAAAGGCGTATATTAGACAAGCAACCTTGTGATCACTGTATGATGTGTACGCCACATAGGTGTCACAGAGAGTTTGATCACGTATCCAGTCACATAAGTGCCAGAACTAACAAGCTGAGACCTCATTAAATTGAAGTTACAAGTATAGTTAATGAGCTTAAAAAATATCCATAAGGTTCAGCAAACATGTACCGATGTTTTGGGTTGAATAACGTATTTAACCATTGCTATTATGGTTGATAATTATATATTCCGAAGTATTGGTGTAGAATGTCACAATTATAATTCTAATGTTTATATATATATATATATATATATATATATAAACCGTGGAAATGCCAAACAACTTATTACAGTGCTAAAACTTTTATGATTAATGTATCTGTAACATGAGAGTGGAAAGCCCTTATTACATGGTTACATGATAAGTTTGAGAAAATTAATATTCGAAAAGTAATGAAGGATAAGTTTTTTTTATGAAGTTTGTGAAAGGTGTGACAAGTGGTATGAGAGATATGTTGCTACGCTGGGACACTCAAGGTCTACTAACAGTGAAGCTGTGTATGTGAATAGTGTAGAGAGAGAGAGAGAAAGAATGAGTGATAATGACAGGAGCTAAAGCATCATAGTGGGAACTAGAGGAAACTCAAGCACCAACAGTCATGAATCAAGAAATGTGGGTTCAATTAAGTGTAGAGCAGCATCAAAAGACCAGTTAGTTGCTTGAAGAACAACAACACCAAACTAAATTCTTGTTGAACACAATACATCAATTACAAGAGGAAATGTTAAGAGTCCGGAAGGATAATGAGTGACTGTTTCAAGATCAGGAGAAAATATTAAAGATTTTATCAGACAAAGAAAACCAGGAGATGGAGCATCCAAGTGCTGAAAGAGACTTATCAACAGATGAAGATCAACAAAGCAGAAATGATACTACAGACAGAGTTGAAAAGAGTCCCTCCAAGAGGAGAAAAAACAAGAATTATAGTGAGGCAGAGTCGGGAAATTTGTCTGACCAGCAAGACATTAAGAGACAGAAAGTGGAACTAGAGGAAGAATTCCGCAAAATTAAACCACCAACATTTGATGGTGAGGCAGAGGAGGTGGTTGAAGCCTGGTTAATTAATATAAATAAGTACTTTCAGATATATGAATATAGCAGCAATGTGAAGGCCAGATTGGCTATATACCAGCTACAAGAAAATATTACACTGTGGTCGGAAAAAGTGAAAAATGTACGTAGCATCGATGAACATGATATTTCTTTGGAATTGTTTCAGTAGTAATTTACAGACAAGTACTTGACGGAAAGGTTTTATGATGACAAAGCTAAGGAATTCCATGATCTTAGGTTGGGACAAATGACCATGGATGATTATATCAGTAAATTCACTTCCCTATTACATTATGTTCATTACCTCTGAGAAGAAAAGGCCAAAGTGCAGAGGTTCTTAAGTAGTCTACCTACCCATATGAGAGAACGAATAGAATTTGTTTATCCTCAAACCATGGATGAAGCCATTCATAAAGAACGAATGTGTTATCAGTAGTCCAAGGCCAAGGGTGAAGGAGGAAAAAGCTGGCAGCGCAAGAAATGTCAGAAAAATAATTCTAATCTTAAAAGTAGTAAGAGTGGCAACTTTAAAGGTGCAGCACAAAGCTCTATCAGTAAACAATTTGGTAGGAATCATCAAAGAACCAAATGGCTAGTGGAAGAGAAACCCACTGAAGCATCCAGTAAGCTAGAGCAAGGAGAGATTACTAAACCTCCTCTACAGTGTTGGGGCTGCGGGGAGGCTCATTATTATAAAAACTGTCCACAATGAAACAAAAATGAAACTGTAACCAATCTACAGGAAGAATCTACAGTGGGAGACGTGGCGCACAACATAACTCGTATCAATGCATCCTTGGAAGATCGGCAGGCTGATTATCATCCCACAATGATTGAATTAGAAGGTACTTTACTAACTAAACATGTTTCAATTTTGGTAGATCCTGGAGAAAGTTTGAGTTATGTAAGTCCCAAACTAGTGGAATTGTGCAATTTAAAAGAACCGAAATTTAAAAATTCTTGGTTAGTATAGCTAGCTACCGGGGAAAAACGAAAGGTAACTGCAAAGATTCTGAATTGTACATTGGAAGTGGCAGAACAACAGTTACAGGTAGATTTAAATATTTTACCATTGGGATATTATGATGTGTTATTGGGTATGGATTGGTTAGTGAGACATTGGACCTTAGTGGATTGTAAAGAAAATATCATTTATTATACAATGCAAGATGGAACGTGAAAAGAGATTCAAGGAATTAAAAAGCCAGTGCAATTATGTCCAATCACAGCATCTCAAATGGGTGAGTGTATCAGAAAAGGATGCCAGCTGTATGCAATTCAAGTAGGGTACACAGACTCCAAGGAGAAGTCACCAATGATGGAAGAGATTCCTGTAGTACAGGAATTTCTGGATATTTTTCCAGAAAACATTCCTGGTTTACCACCCAAAAAGGATATTGACTTCACCATAGAATTGCTGCCAGGAGCCTCTCCAGTGTTAAGAGCTCCTTATAGAATGAGTGTACCAGAATTAATATAACTGAAGATACGGCTACAACAATTGTTAGACAAAGACTCTATCCGTCCAACTGTGTCTCCATGGGGAGCACCAGTTCTCTTTTTTAATAAGAAAGACAGAGCCTTACGTATGTGCATGGACTAGAGGCAGCTTAATAAGCTAACTGTCAAGAACAAATACCCCTTACCAAGAATCGATGACTTATTCGATCAAGTAAGAGGGGCTAAGGTGTTCTCTAGGATAGACTTAAGATCTGGATATCATTAGATTCAGATTAAAGATGAAGATATTTGTAAGACAACATTTTGTACTTGCTATGGGCACTATGAATTCATGGTGCTACCCTTCGGATTGGCGAATGCACCAGCAACCTTTATGAGGTTGATGCATGGCATCTTTCATCAATTTTTGGATAAATTTGTACTTATTTTCATAGATGACATATTTATATATTCTAAAGGTGAGAAGGAACATAAAGAGCATTTGAGGATAGTTTTGGAGACATTAAGAAAGCATCAGCTCTACGCCAAGTTAAGTAAATGTGATTTCTTTAAAACAGAAATCCAATATCTGTCACATGTTATATTAGCGGAGGGAATCGCCGTTGATCTAGAAAATATAAAAGCTATCATGGAATGGCGAGTACCCTAGAATATGGCCGATATTAGATCGTTTATGGGATTAACAGATTATTATAGAAGATTTATAGAAGGATTTTCTAAAATTGCTTTTCCTATTACATCTTTGCAGAAGAAGGGAAAACTCTTCAAATGGACAAATGAGTGTCAAAAAAACTTTTAAAAGCTGAAAAAGATTCTAACTACAGAACTGGTTTTGAGGGTAGCAGACCCTGAAAAAGACTACGAAGTATGTACTGATGCAAGTAAAGAAGGTGTAGGAGAAATCTTAACCCAGGAAGGTAAAATAGTGGCATACAAGTCTAGAAAACTGAAGGACCATCAACAAAAAAATTCTTCTTATGATTTGGAGCTGACAGCAGTGGTACTTGCTCTCTGGGTGTGGAGGCAATACCTGCTAGGTAAGAGGCTTGTACTTAAAATAGACCATAATAGCTTAACTAACTATTTTAAGCAAGCTGATTTGAATTCTAGACAAGCAAGATGGAATGCTTTTCTAAGTGAATTTGACATGGAGATACATCATGTTAAGGGAAAGGAAAATCAAGTGGTAGATGCGTTGAGTAGAAAATTACAGGGTATTTATGCATTATACTATAATCAACTAGAAAGCCAATTTTTGGAGCAGTTAAAAGAAGAGGCACATAAAGACTCGGAATACAAATTTCTGTGGCAACAAGTGGAAGAGGATAAAAAGAAAGGCAAAGCATCTGAGTATGGGAAGAATGAAGATCAGGTGCTGACCTTCCGAGGAAGAATTTATGTGCCTAATCACATAACTCTAAAGGAATTAATACTGAATGAGTTTCATTGCAACAATTACATTGTTCATCCGGGATATCAGAAAATGCTTACTGTAATAAGAAATATATATTTTTGGGCGGGCATGCGTAAGAATATTGCTAAATATCTAAGAAAGTGCTTGGAATTTCAACAGGTGAAGGTGGAGCACCAACATCCCGCGGGACTATTGCAGCCCATACCCATACCTGAATGGAAGTGGGAGGTTATCTTCCTAGATTTCATCACGGGTTTACCGCGAACAAAAAGACAGAATGACTCAATCATGGTAGTGGTAGACAGATTAATGAAATCTACAAACTTCATACCTGTACAGTCTACTTACAAGATAGTATAGATTGCTGATATATTTATGAAAGAAATTTCGTGTTGCATGGGATTCCAAATACTGTGATCTCAGACCGAGATGTTAAGTTTACATCTGCATTTTGTAAAACTTTATTTTCAGGTCTGTGGACACAGATAAACTTTAGCACCACCTATCATCCCGAGACTAATGGGAAAACGTAGCGAGTGAATTAAATTTTGGAGGATATGTTGCGCATGTATGTGATGCAGCAACCAACCAAGTGGGAGGATTATTTGCACCTAGTTGAGTTTTCTTATAATAACGGTTATCAGGAATACATGAAAATGAGTCCCCGCGAGGCATTATATGGTAGGAAATGTTGTACACCTATAAATTGTAGCAGTCCTGAGACAAAGATATTTTTGGGACCTAAGATGTTTGCAGAAATGGAAGTTGAACTGAAAAGAATCTGAAGGCTGCTCAAGACCGACAAAATATTTATGCAGATAAGAAAATTTCATATCGTGAATTTGAAGTAGGAGATCATGTTTACGTGAGAATTAAACCCAAGAGGTGTACCTTAAGGTGGACCTCTTGTGCTGAATTATCTCCCAGATACTGTCGAACTTTCCAAATATTGGAAACGGTAGGACCAGTAGCTTATTGGCTGGCTTTACCCAGCCACATTCACGTTCACAATGTGTTCCATGTGTCCTTGTTGAAGTGATATGTACATGATTCGAAGCATGTAATTCATTGGCAACATATAGAGGTAGGAAAGTAATGAAATCCTAACTTGTAATACATTTTTCTTTGCAAGAAATTGACCTGAAAATTGTTATTGTTTCAGGTAGAACCAGACGGAGAGTTCTTGGTCGAGCCGCAACACATACTTGGAAAAAGGGAAATCATGCTCCAGAAGCGAGCCATCACCTAGGTGAAAGTGCAATGGAAGCACTTCAGCCCAGATGAGGCTACTTGGGAGGATGAAGGTTTCATGTGGAAGGCTTACCTAGAACTCTTTACAGAGTCAGGGTGAAACACAGAAGATGGTGTTACTTCTGGGGGGGAAGCTGTGACAGCTACATTATTGCTAAACTAGCTGAATTACTAGTTAAGTAATTTTATTGTTGTTATTAAATGAAAATACTGAGACATTTAATGTTATTTTTTTCCTTTAAAATTGTTATAAAAAATAACTAGACAAGAAAAGTAAAAGCTGTTGCTAAATGATTCCAAGAACTGAAAAGAGGTTGGGAACAGTTAGAAATAGTTACCTACTCCTCTAGGATAAAGGAATGATTCCAGAGAGGAGTAGGGTTTCTGTATATGGAAAGGGGAAAGAGTGCAAAATTCTAGAGCTGGTATTCACCAGTGGGATTACACTGAGAAATTTCTTAAAACTTCTAGTTCTGACTAGACTAGGCATCCTGAGGTCACAGCGCAAGGTTTATTTTCCACTGTTAACCCAAACCAATCAGTTTTGGAGCACGGGGGCAAGGAGGACGTAATATCCTCGCTTGATGGTTGGGAGCACCACAGCTGAATAAATTTTAATCAGATAAGTACTCTTCCAAAACTAAAACTAATAAGTTACATGTAAATTCTTATTTGATGGAAAGCATTTGTCAGAATGATGGAAACAAAATGGTATAAGTTGTTATTACTTCATTTATTTTATTTCATAGCAATATTATTCCTCTCTATTAATAAATGAAAATTTCAAACAGAATAAAAAAATACTCTAATGTTTCTTTTCAATAAATACTCTTATGAAAGAATACATGGATTTCTAGAAAAATAGTAGCAGTATTCCATGAAAACTGAATTAAACATCAGAATGAAAGAGAAGTAAAGTTAAGCTTATATGTACTTTTCGGAAATAATTTCGATTATTAAATCTGATTATTATATACTGCAGAAAAATATTTACTTTTCCAAATTCACACCATTATACAGATATATATGATTTTGGGCCCATAACTCTAATAATGGGTGAGCAGAATTAAATGGTAATGTGTAGAGGGTTGAAAATGTGAAGCTGGGTTACACTTTTTGCCTTTTTTTGAGAAAAAAAATTCATTTTTTTCAGTTCTTCAACTTTCTGCAAACTATAACAATTTTTCTGTGTAGAATTTCATTTTGCGATAAAAATAAAAGTTGTGAGAAATTTTGTTAGCTTTCTATTACTTATTTTTCGAAATTTTTTTATTCAGATTTGATATGTAAACTTAGCGTTTCTTTGAGTGTGTGTTTCTTAACAATCAAAGGATTCATAAGAAGTCGTGTTATGACGCAATGTTGTATTCATTGAAAATTTGTGTTTTTGAAAAAACAAAATGTGTTACAGCAATCTAGACAGAGTCTACCTTGTTTTTGTCATATTTACGAAGCTAATGGATGCATATCATAATTATTAGAATTTTTTGAACTGGCTCAATACGAAAAACTATGTATTTTGGATATGTTTTGCATCACAAGAAATTTTTTAACATATAAGTTATAAACTAAAAATCTAAAAGCTACCCATTAGAGACGTCGGACCAATGTAATGCGCCATAATTTTTTCAATTTTTTTTACAATGTTTTTTGGGAGATACAAAATTTTGATTTCACTGAATCACAATGACCCTCAAAAATTGTTTGCACCCATTTTATTAGAAAAATAATTAAAATTAATAAATGTTTATGAAATTCCATAAAAGTTATATTTCCTAAAAGTAGATTCAATTCTGAAAATGCTTGTCTTGGTTCCGACAGTTAATTAACAACCTTTCATGGAGTTTAATCAGTCCAAAGTTGCAGAACCGTTTTCAGAGCCTGGTTTTTGCGTAATTGGTGACGCGTTAGTTCGGCCGAACTTTTTGTCCAAGTTCGGCCGAACTATGTTTTCCGCTTAAAGCTCGTTAAATCTAACGTCTTAATAGTTCGGCTGAACTTTTGATCAAAAGTTCGGCCGAACTATTGTATAACACTCCGTCGGTCGGAAAATTTTGTGGAGCCCCCTACTAAAACACATTTCGCATCAATATAAATTGCCGCGAAATGATTCACAATTTTCGCACATTTCGCACACTTCATCTCATTTTACAAAGATTTTGGTTTGGGTTCAAAAAAATTTCTTCAAAGTTTGGGTTTAAGAACATTTCTTGGAAGCAAATTGATTTTTTGGAAGACATTTCTTGGAGGTATGTACGTGTTTTGAGTTGAAGTAAATATTTTGAGCTTCGTTTCATTTTTATAAAACATTTTTCTCTCGAATTTTTTAAAGTGTGTGTTTTGGATTGGAGTATGTATTTTTTACAAAAAATTTACACTGAATTTTTTTTAATTAAATCTTTTGTGATATTTTTTGTAATTGAGTTATTGTCTAATTTTTTGAAGGAAATTTTTTGAACTTCATACCCTATTATCATGGGAAATCGAAGAACTTGTGCGAGAAAATATGATCGAAAAAGAGACCCCGAGGCACGTAGAGAAGAAACGAGACATTCTCGCAAAAGAAAGTTAGAAGCCCTCTCAAATATTGAAGAGGAAAATCAACCTCAAGCAGAAATTGAAGCAGGTATGTAAATGTAAATATTATGATCTATTGATATATTTTTAAAATTTTCCCAATGTAAAATGTGAAGCTTAATTTTTATTTGATGAACTAGTTTGAAAAATATTTTGTTTAATGTAAAGAGACAGAGATATTCCTCAAAATATTGAAGAAGAAAATCAACCTCAAGCAGAAATTGAAGCAGGTATGTAAATGTAAATATTATGATCTATTGATATATTTAGAATTTTCCTAATGTAAAATGTGAAGCTTAATTTTTATTTGATGAACTAGTTTGAAAAATATTTTGTTTAATGTAAATAGACAGAGATAATCCTAAAAATATTGAAGAAGAAAATCAACCTTAAGCAGAAATTGAAGCGTGTATGTAAATGTAAATATTATGATCTATTGATATATTTAAAATTTTCCTAATATTTATGGACATAGTTATTAATTTAGTGATTTATTGAATATGTACTATTTTTTCGAATATGTACAGATGAAATCACTATCGATAATGAGATGTTAGAAAATGTTGACACTCACACATATGGAGATAAAAAACCTGACCATGTTATACGATATCGTGTCAACCATATTTTTGAAGAGTATTTCTTAAATGAGAAAGTGATAGTTCATGCTCAAATGTTGAAAGGTCTCCTATCATTAAAGAAATTAAAAGAAGCGACGACACTATTGGGTATTCGAAAATCAACAAAAGATAAAAAAATGAATGAAGAGGTGATAAACAATATGAGTAATGCTATAAAGTCAATTAAGAGATCTAGAGATAAAGATGTTTCAAATATACGTAGAGGAATACATATGGCAATAGTTTCACCAAGTACTCAAGAGAATCGTTTGATAACATCTATGGCATGAGCACTAGGAACCTCACGAAAAACTCTGCACAAACATCGAAAATTTCGACTACAAATAGATGTAAATGATGAACTCGCTTGTTGGAGAGCTATTTCTAGGCAACCATACAAAGATAGACTTGGAGAAAATGTTAAAAAAATAATATATGAATATTGGAAGAACAATTCGCGTGTTTCACCAACTGCAAGACATGTGATGCGAAGAAGAATAGCATGAAATAAATACGAAAAACATGAAAAACATCTCTTGGAAACCACTCAAATAGAGTTATTCAACAAGTTCAAAAAAGAGAATCGTCAAATTCATGTTTCACTCGGTGCTTTTGTTCAACAAAAACCATAGTATGTAAAACCTATCACCGTACGCGACAGTTGTTGTTGCCGTTATCATGTGGAATTTGAGTTATATTATGACACATTCCTTGATTTTGGTAAAACATTATGGAAGTATTCACCTCCTCCTTCCACTATCCGTGAATTCATATCTCAAATTCTATGTGAAAGAGAAAGCGATGAACTATTTTACAAAAAAATATTTGTTGGTGGTAAAAAATGCGATGATTGTGGAAAGTTGACTAAATTTCAAAACAAATATCATATTGATATAAATGATCAATCATTTTCCAACATGAAATTGAAATGGAATAGATATGAATATATCGGTACATCGATTCAAGGTGCAAAGAGTGTCAAAAAAATAGAATTACGAGAAGAAGAAATTTTTTTGATAGACTTTTTGAGAAAGTTTGAGACAGAAATTTACAAATACACCAAGCATTCCCATAGAGCTCGATGGCAAGACTTGCAATTCAAAAATTCTCGTGAATTTTTTCCACCAGGGACCATTTTATCAGTGATTGATTTTGCAGAAAACTACACATTTGTTCCACAAAAAGAAATTTAGAGTGAATACTATCATTTTGACCAAGTCTCCATGCTCGTCCATATTCTATATAGACATGCTGAACAAAATGTCGATCATATAGAAAGAACGAGTGAAAATTGACATATAATTAAATAATATCACTTTTATATCAATGACGATCGTACACATGATACATGTTTTGTAGAACATTGTTTTGGAAGAATTTATGATTCATTGAAATATCATGGAATAACATTTAATGAACATTGGATATGGTCAGGCGGATACGCAGGTCAATTCAAATCTGCACGATCATTCTTTTGGTTGTGTTTTCTTCATAAGAAAACATGCATTAAACATTGTTGGAATTTCTTTGAGACTGGCCATGGAAAAGGAGAACATGATGGTGCAGGAGCATGCATAAAATGATTACTTCGAAGATATCAAATGAACCACTCTGCACGCCGACTTGTGAACGATGGAGAAGTTGTTCAATGGTGCATCACTGCTCTAAGCCATGAGAGAAACCCATCAAGAGAAGTGCGAAGGTACATTCAATTTAATTTATATTGGAAATCTAATTTTAAACATTGTACATTTATCATGCAATGATAATTTTTAATTGTATTTTGATATCATATTTACAAATTCTTTTTCTAATTTTCCATATAAAGGTTTTTCTGGCATATTCGAATCAGAGACGTAGATAGATCAATTGGAAATGACGTTGAAACAATAAAAGGGACTCAAAAATTGCATTCAATTCAAACAAAGTTGTCCACAAATGTGTTTTCATTGGATAAAAGAAAATATTCTTGTTTTGGTGATGTTTGCATAGACAACATAAAATCCAATGACATTTGTGAAAACAAAATGTATGTGAACGATTGGAAACATACAGAGCTAAATACAAAGAGAAAAATGTCTGTTGTAATGTTTGAAGAAATGCAATCAGAGGAAACTACAATATCATCCGATGGTGATCGAGTTTCTGATCTTGTTAGAGAAGGTAACATTTGAATTAGTTTCTAATGATTTAAAGATCTAAAAATAAATTTATATATGCATAATTAAATGTTAAATTTATTTTATTGTGCAGGAGATGTTTTTGCTGTAATTGCACCTATTGACAATGATGAAAATGTGAAGTATTATTTGATGCGTTGTACTGAACGAAAAATGAAATTATTACAAGACTATAATGATCATGGATTTCAGTATGACAGAGGGTTTATTATACTGAAAGGTTATTTTTTCAAACAAACTCATCAAAGTGGAGACTTTGTTTACTTTCAAGACTATGAACCTGATTCCATAAGTTGTCAATATAGTCACTTGGTGTGTGCAGCACGCATAAAGTTGATAGAAGTTCAATCAAAGAAAAAATTGAAAAATAAGAAATGGAAAATGTCAAAATCCGATCATGAACGGATTATTGAGGATGGAATTCCATTAGAGTTTTTTTGAGTGAAGTGTCCAAGAATTTATTATCTTTGGATTAAATATGTTTTAGAACTTCCAGTACTCAACTAAAAATTGAGCTGCTTATGTTATTTGTGGTTTGCACATGTTACAATTTTTTTGGGTACAAGCACGTGCTCTAGTATCAACTGAAAGTAGTTTTTCTATACATGTGCATTGATGAAAAATGTTATATGTATTGGATATATATATATTCTAGAATGAAATTAATTGTTCTTGTATATTAATTGTTCTTGTATATGTTTTCCGACCGTATGGTACAAATTATTTCACTTTATTTTGTAAGGTCAGATTCGGTCCCCATATGGCCTAGCCTCCAAGGGACGAGATAACAAGTGGTTGTCCCCACTTGCTCGAATCTCAGATTTTAAGTACAATTTTACTGTTTATGGCAGGCATCTTACATGATGTCTTAGCCAAGGATAGATTCTCTTTGTTTCAAGTTTCCAATAAAAGTTGTCACCGAATGACCTACTAGGATATTATAAATACGAGCTTTGTAAGATCATTTGGCATTCGGAAAAATTCGAAAGTATTAGACTGTCAATCAATTTAAAGTATCATTCACCCTAGGGAGTGTAAAATATTCAATTTAAGTTGGTGACAATGCTCACTCCTAGCTTGAAGCAGCTCCAATGACCAATTTTTCAATGAATTCACATATATGAATTTCGTCACATCCCTAATCCCCCCTTATCAAAAAGTTCCTATCTACTACATTATCCAGCGTGTACTCAAGATCACTATTTCGTAATTAGAATATCAAAATATCATAAGTTCTCACAAAAATACATGGAATGCCATTACGACACTCATCTAACAATGGGGAGCTCAAAACCTAGAAAGCTCCGCGTCCCCTTAATAATAATGTATTTAATTTAGTCTTTTAGGTGAGGATTAGGTGTGAATCTTGTTTTCACATACAAAAATAATTAATTGTTTAATTCCATAAATTTGATTATTCACCAAAATACTTGTCATATCCACTATTTGTCTCTCCTACAAATTCCCTTTATTTTATTAAAATATGATTTTATCTCACCTAACTATCACATGTTCCTAAATTTACTCCTAATTGTTCCCTATGCCCTAAATCTACTCCTAATTGTTCCCTATGCTTCTTTTCCCTTACTTATTTTTAGAAATTTATTTTCCTAGATCCATCATAACTATGGATCTATCAAGTGACGAGAGGGATCAAATATCTAGAGGTGCAAACCTCTTTTTTGAGTGCAAAACTTGAGGAAAGGTTTGCACCTTGAGAGATTTGATCCCTCTCGGCGCTTGATAGATCCGTATTTAAGATGGATCTAGGTTGGTTTCAGTCGTGTGAAACCAAGGAAAAACTATCAATAAACCATTTTAAATATGCTAAATATGTTTGAGATTTATCGAGTCATTTTAATTTTAAATTTTCTTAGTTACCTCAATTTGATTAGATGATAAATATTGTAGAATAACTTTAATAATGTAAAATGATCAAATAAAAATTTTGAATGCGAAGTGACAATGCAATAATATTGAATGATAGAATGTGAATAATTAGAATGTAATCACTTACAAATAGCATTTATTGTGATCAATCTTAAACTATTTTCTTCTTCTATTCTTATTGTCACCCTTATTAGTTTTGTCATCTTTCCGTATCGATTATATTAAAAAGAAAGTAAAAATCATAAATCATAACCCATTTAAATATTTAGCTTGAACTCTTGTAGTAAACACCATACCTTATCTCTCTTGCTCTCCAATATTATTAGGTTTAATTATTATAACACAAAAATCGTTCTACATTGTCAATAATTTTTTGCGCTTACACTGAAATCAATGAACGCTATTAATCCAATGACTTTACAAGTAATGTACCATCATACATGCAATTATATCAAATCAGAAATCAACATATACATTGAAATCAATGGAGATTGTCTTGTTACAAGTAACATAATTTGAATTTACCACATGTGCAAATGTAGGTTGAAACCATCCAAAACTTTAAGTTTTAGATTGAAACCATCCAAAACTTTAAGTTTTAAAACCCTTTTGATTATATATTGTGCAACATTAAAACATTAAACATTTAAATTTCATTAAATATCACATGCAAAATATAGATTGAAACCATCCAAAAATTGAGTTTTAAAAACTTCACATGCCATGCCAATTATAATTCAACTATCCAACAAAAAAATTTAACATTAAATATCACATGCCAAATGCAGTTCAGATGACAAAATTATTTCACATTCACATGCCAAAAGTACTAAAACCATCCAAAAATTAAATAAAACAAATTATATAATAACAATGTAATAAAATATGTCCAAAAATTGTAAATCTCACTAGTATCAAACTGTATGAAGTTTAACAAATTTTAAAACCATCTAAATTTTCAAATCAAATCTACTGTAATTCATGTCCATCAAATGGAGGATCTAGCGTCTTCCCTACTAGGGTCTCAGTCCACGCCCTATCCTGTGAATAGGAAACCTACATACACAATGCACATGTACTTGAACATTAAAATTTGAAGTTTTAAAAATGAATGAGAATATATATATCTAGAACTTCATGTATAAAACAAAATATAACAAAAAAATCATGCAATACCTCATAAGGTTCCCTCTCCATTTGATGAACGAGTTCTCCCATAGAAACATTTGTAGTGGTAAACTGTACAATATACATGTACAGTTAAATATATATATATATATATATATATATATTAAAAACTTTCAAATGAAAATGCACGTGTACATATATAAACTTATTTTCAATAATATTAAAAAAAGGAACTAAAGACAACTTGTTCAAATGTTGTGGATGTTCCTATCTCCGTCGCTAGAGTCCCCGGATTAAAGAAATCTTCTATAGGAACCTAAATTCAAAATTTTTTAAATAACTCAAAATATAGATCTCTCTCTCTCTCTCTCTCTCTCTCTCTATATATATATATATATATATATATATCTCAATTTTTAATGGAACTTTTTGAGGTAGAATATATATATATATATATATATAACTTTTAAACATAAATTTTAAACTTGTGAAAAATTGTCCATACTTGTGGCTCATCTCCCAATGAAGTAGAAGGTACATCTCCTAAGGAAGAAGAAGGTACCGCCATCCCAAAAACATCAGACGGAATCGGTACCTGTTAAAACATTTTATCAAATTATATATATATACATACATGTACATGTGTGGCAACAATTATTTATTTTAGAGTCACTTAAAAAACACTAACACAAATGTGCCAACATATCATGATGGTCAGACCCATCTGCATCATTTCAACCGGACGTCCCGAACGTAATATAACATTTTCATCATGCATCATGCGTGAGAGCTGCAAATGGTGTTTTCACATATAATCATACATTTTTGTTAGATTAATGTACACATACAAATAAATGTATACATGTACATACACGTGTTTATTACAAATTGTACACATGTATATGTAAAAATAATTTCAAACCCTAATGTCACTAACACATACCGTTCTGGTGCCCTCTTCCTCATGAAAAATTAGGTCTTGCAGACCATTGTGACAATTTATTGCATATGTTCGGAGATCTTCAACATTCATGTTGTAAATCTCCTCATCTATATGATAAGAAAAATTGGCACGTGCATTTTCACGTGCTCTTTTTCGATTTAAACAAATATCGACTCCACTCAATCCGCTATGAACATTGTCGATCATAACATCTCTTGCTTCTCGACTTATTTTAGAAGTCGCATCCATCTCTGATCGCAGAGTTTCGACTCGAAACGGTCAACTCACCAATGGCGGCTCAGGGTGAGGCAACTCCACATCTCGCTTAGCGCCCTTACGTTGATATAATCGACCTCTCCTCGGGCAAAAAAATTCTGAAGGAAGGCCATTGTAGTCGGGTTTCATACCCAAAAAAAATTCTGCATAAAACATTTGTGCAAAATAAACAGGAACCTCATCGTTCCATGGAAGCCTTCCAAAGGCTGCAAGATTTCGATCATACAAATAACTAGCTTTGTCTGGCTGCTTGAAATACTACACCTTCAACATTTTTCTTTTTGGCCCTTTCTTATAATTAAAAATTGACTTGGCCTCTGCTCTTGTAACTTTTTGTTTTATGTCCTGCCATTTATCGGGACCTATCACTATTTCTTTTCTCTTTCTCATTAGTTCTACAAACAAATCATTCGTTGGCCCCAAATTTCTGTACACATTTACCATTTCACCCAATGAATGTGTAACTATTTCAAGGCTTTGTCTACTCTTAGCAGGTAGAGACAAAGCCATGAGATCTCTTTGCAATTTTGCATGAAGGCTTTCACACCTTTGTAAGGTGCATTCCGCCATGTTGGTTTCCCATGGTATATCAGTAATCTCAGCCGGATAAGTTGTGCTGGGTTGACAGCCTTCTTCTTGAATGTAGCGAGCTGCCCTACGTCTATTTTGACCACTAGCTCGAACATTTTCGGCCTCTGCATCAATATATATAAAATTTCGTATATTAGAAAAAACACGTGTAAAAAAAATTGTACAAATTTAATGAAAAAATATTGAAATTGATGGCAACCTTGATGTTGTTGGTTAACATCTTCTCCAACATCACCCTGCTGAGAACCAGCCCCAGAATGACGCTGCTGAGAACCAGCAGCGGTTGATTGACCTTCAGGGGAATAAATATCGCCCCCTTCCCGCAACCTGCTACCATTCATACCTCGACCAGTTGAACCTTGGCCACACTCCATGGATGGAGTTGAAACCCTTCTCCTCTTACCTCCTAAAAATTAAAATATGAAACTTATTAACAACTAAATTAACTCAAAGTTAATAAAAAAATCAATTCCATATGTACACATGTATGGAGATTTAAGATTATATTTAAATACAATGAACATTCCCCGATCCCTGAACCTCCATATGGGATTCGACTGATCTTCGTTGTTCATCCTCCATGATATATATCTATTGGTCAACATTTACACAAAATAGATTTCAAAAAATCAATTTGTAATTTAGTGTACACAAATTATGTAGAACACAACTTTCAAAGCAATAATTGATCATGTGTGAAACTAAATTTAATCGAAAAAGATATTATAAAAATGATAAGTTCACCAAATTGCGCTTTACATAGTGGGAACACACTTGGTATAAAATTTACTACTTATACACTTTAGTTTGTGGGACAAATGACACATGTACATAGTTTACCTTAAAGTTGTTGTGTTTTATGGATATTAAAATGAAGAACTTCTATTTAGATCCATTCCAGAGATTGACTGTAGGGGCATTTACTAGATATGTCACCTTTCATAAAAGATGAGATCCAGAGGCTACCTGGCCCTTTACAGACTCTGCCTATAGAACTTGTAGAATTAAACACTAGAGGCATTAACAATATCAAAGAATGTTTTCATGCTCAGACATGGGAATGTGTCTCTTTCCCTACGCAAAAAAATAGTTCAAGGTAGTTAATATTCATAGACATGTCATCAAGCAAGTCAATGTGATCATCCCCAACTTACTTTTTATGAAATTAGGCTTGGAATCTCATTGTAGAGCTCAAATTTTTAGGAAGGATTTAAGTATCCACCTTTCAAGAATCACTAGAAGAGGTTGATAAAGAATATAGGAAGACAAAAAACTAACCAGTGGTGTACTAAATGTATTTCTTGGGAGGTAGATTGGCATATGGACTTTTGGTAGCTAGAACTTTTGCTAACAGATGGTTAGATTTCTTATCTAATTAAGGCCTTGCATGTATTTTGATTTTTCATGAATTTCTTTGCAAATTCAAAGTATGGTGCATGTTGCATGAAGCAATATGTTGAAAGTAGAGTTACGTTGACACACTTAAATGCAACAAATATGGAAATTTGTACCTGAGCTCTATTATTTGACTTGAGAGTTGGTTGTTTGAAGAGGCATGTTTTGTCGATTTGTTTTTGGTTGATGGTTTTGTACACCAATATGTAAGAGTACATGAGATATTCACATGATGTGAATTTTTTTTCTTTGAAGGAGAAAAATGATATGTCAGCGAGCTATGTTTCTTGCATGATGTGTTTTCAGTTTGATGGTTTTTTTTATGACAAGACGTCACAAGATTTTGGGAAGGTACACTCTTGAGTGAGAGCCTTATGATTACGAACTGATCATGAGAATCAAATGGGAGTGCATCCTTATTTTGAAAACAAATAGGATTCTGAGCTACCTAGGATGCGAACCATTATTTTTAAATTTGAAATATCATGGTGTGTTGTTTCAATCCCTGAATCCACAATCCTAACATAAATTGTTTTATTCTTTTTTTGCAGGATTTAGTTGGTTATATTAAAATTCAGTTGAATTTAAAATTCTTGGCTTAGTGGCATGAACCAAACATATTGTACATATTAAATTCAAGGAATTTCTCTCTCCCAATCATTTCTAAATCACCCATATCACCAAGAAAACATGTTTTAAAAGAACATACTTTGGTATGGGAAAGACCTTCGATTTCAAATATTATAAGAAGGTTTTTGATATGGTTGAGAGAATGTGGAAAATAGAATCTATAAACAAATTATTTTCAAAAGTATTACTTTCAAAGTATGAACAAGGAACATGTACAAGGGTGTTCAATGAATTAATGCTATTTATTTAAATTCCATTATGTATATCTTACTCATAATTTTAACAAATTATTATATAATGATCTAGATTGGATAATTATATTATTTGTCATATATTTTGATGCTTATAGAGTGAAGAAACTTAAAGAATCAACTTGTAGGGTCATTTTAATGGTGGGTGGAGAATTGGGGTCTAAAACCTTTTGGAGTCATTTTGAGGCATTAAATGACATTTCTGGGGGTCAAACGATTATCCCTTGTGCCGAAATCTTGACCATTATTCTACACTTAAAGACATATCCAATGGTGCAAGAAAAATATCAAACGACGTTCATTCAAAATTTATGCCTTTAGTAAGTTGACCTATCACGCTGACCACCATGGTACGAGAGAATGACATCTTAGCCCCATTACTCATGCATGGCAAGCTAGCTACATGTGGAATTTTAACAAGACTCTAAAAGGTCTAAAATCACAAACCTCGTTAATGGTTGACAGAGTCAAATATTACACCTAATTGGCTATCACGCTATGTTAAATACTTGGCCACTAGGAGGAATAAGAGTTCCATTTTGTGTTATTGTATTTTGTTCCATAGTTGAAAATACAACTAGGAGTGTGAAGTTAGAGAGAAAAATGTATGAAGTTAAGTTTTTATAGCAACCTTACACGCTAAAAGTCTTATCTAACTCTAGAGAGATTACCTCTTTCTTTGTACTCACATATTTTCCATACCAGAAAAGACAGAGTAGAGCATGTTTACATTTTAGTGTTGTTTTTATCCCATAAGGATTTCCTAGGGAAAAAGGACTCTAGAGCATCATTACTTTTTAGGGTTGCTTGTCTCCCATATAAGGATTTCCTAGGAAAATAATTGTGGTGATTGTCTAGAGATATTTGTGTGTGTGTTTCATTATGTTCTCTATTTCTTACATTGTGTTTCATTATGTTTTATATTTCTTATGTTTCTTACATTTCACATAAGATATATAAAATAACTTGCACATGTTCCTTTTGCGGTTTGAATAATCATAATGTTTATAAATGTTGGAAGAAGATATCCATGCACATTGAAACTTTCTAAATAAATGAGGCAAAAAGTCAAAGGCCCATTGGACAAGGAAAATGATGTTGAAAATAACATGCAATTCTTTATTACTCATTGCCATAAGAAAGGTCACCTTGTGGACAAGTGTTGGATTTTGTATCCAACATGTCATCCACAACATTTGAAGAAGGTGGAAAGAGATAACGACAAGAGTGGAAAAGAGGATTCCATAATCGATGAGGGTCAAGATGATTCACATAATGAAGTGCAGCTAAAAGAAGCACCATTGAAATGGTTTTCTAACAGATGGTTAGATTTCTTATCCAATTAAGGCCTTGCATGTATTTTGATGTTTCATGAATTTCTTTGCATTTACTCAAAGTATGGTGCATGTTGCATGAAGCAAGATGTTGAAAGTAGAGTTATGTTGACACACTTAAATGCAACAAATATGGAAATTTGTACATGAGCTCTATTATTTGACTTGAGAGTCGGTTGTTTGAAGAGGCATGTTTTGTCGACTTGTGTTTGGTTGATGGTTTTGTACACCAATATGTAAGAGTACATGGAGATATTCACATGATGTGAATTTTTTTTTCTTTGAAGGAGAAAAATGATATGTCAGCGAGCTATGTTTCTTGCATGATGGGTTTTCAGTTTGATGGTTTTGTTTGTGACAAGACGTCACAAGATTTTGGGAAGGTCCACTCTTGAGCGAGAGCCTCATGATTACAACCTAATCATGAGAATAAAATGGGAGTGCATCCTTATTTTGAAAACAAATAGGATTCTGAGCTACCTAGGACTCGAACCATTATTTTTAAATTTGAAATATCATGGTGTGTTGTTTCAATCCCTGAATCCACAATCCTAACATAAAATTTTTTATTATTTTTTTGCAGGATTTAGTTGGTTATATTAAAAGCCAGTTGAATTTAAAATTCTTGGCTTAGTGGCATGAACCAAACATATTGTACATATTAAATTCAAGGAATTTCGCTCTCCCAATCATTTCTAAATCACCCATATCACCAAGAAAACATGTTTTAAAAGAACATACTTTGGTATGGGAAAGACCTTCAATTTCAAATATTATAAGAAGGTTTTTGATATGGTTGAGAGAATGTGGAAAATAGAATCCATAAAAAAATTATTTTTCAAAAAGTATTACTTTCAAAGTATCAACAAGGAACATGTACAAGGGTGTTCAATGAATTAACGCTATTTATTTAAATTCCATGATGTATATCTTACTCATAGTTTTAACAAATTATTAAATAATCATCTAGATTGGATAATTATATTATTTATCATATATTTTGATGCTTATAGAGTGAAAAAACTTAAAGAATCAACTTGTACGGTCATTTTAATGGTGGGTGGAGAATTGGGGTCTAAAACCTTTTGGAGTCATTTTGAGGCATTAAATGACATTTCTGGGGGTCAAACGATTATCCCTTGTGCCGAAATATTGACCATTATTCTACACTTAAAGACATATCCAATGGTGCAAGAAAAACATCAAACGAAGTTCATTTAAAATTTATTCCTTTAGTAATTTGACCTATCATGTTGACCACCATGGTACGAGAGAATGACATCTTAGCCCCATTACTCATGCATGGCAAGCTAGCTACATGTGTAATTTTAAAAAGTCTCTAAAAGGTCTAAAATAACAAACCTCGTTAATGGTTGACAGAGTCAAATCTTACACCTAGTTGGCTATCACACTAGGTTAAATAATTGGCCACTAGGAGGAATAAGAGTTCCATTTTGTGTTATTGTATTTTGTTCCATAGTTGAAAATACAACTAGGAGTGTGAAGTTAGAGAGAAAAATGTATGAAGTTAAGTTTTTATAGCAACCTTACACGCTAAAAGTCTTAGCTAAATCTATAGAGATTACCTCTTTCTTTGTACTCACATATTTTCCATACGAGAAAAGAGAGAGTAGAGCATGTTTACATTTTAGTGTTTTTTTTCTCCCATAAAGATTTCCTAGGGAAAAAGGAGTCTAGAGCATCATTACTTTTTAGGGTTGCTTGTCTCCCATATAAGGATTTCCTAGGAAAATAATTGTGTTGATTGTCTAGAGATATTTATGTGTGTGTTTCATTATGTTCTCTATTTCTTACATTGTGTTTCATAGTGTTTTATATTTCTTACATTTCTTACATTTCACATAAGATATATAAAAGAAATTGCACATGTTCCTTTTGTGGTTTGAATAATCAGAATGTTTATAAATGTTGGAAGAAGTTATCCATGCACATTGAAACTTTCTAAATAAATGAGGCAAAATGTCAAAGGCCCATTGGACAAGGAAAATGATGTTGAAAATAACATGCAATTGTTTATTACTCATTGCCATAAGAAAGGTCACCTTTTGGACAAGTGTTGGACTTTGTATCCAACAAGTCATCCACAACATTTGAAGAAGGGGGAAAGAGATAACGACAAGAATGGAAAAGAGGATTCCATAATCGATGAGGTTCAAGATGATTCACATGATGAAGTGCAGCTAAAAGAAGCACCATTGAAATGGTTTGCTAACAGATGGTTAGATTTCTTATCCAATTAAGGCCTTGCATGTATTTTGATGTTTCGTGCATTTCTTTGCATTTACTCAAAGTATGGTGCATGTTTCATGAAGCAAGATGTTGAAAGGAGAGTTATGTTGACACACTTAAATGCAAAAAATATGGAAATTTGTACATGAGCTCTATTATTTGACTTGAGAGTCAGTTGTTTGAAGAGGCGTGTTTTGTTGACTTGTGTTTGGTTGATGGTTTTGTACACCAATATGTAAGAGTACATGGAGATATTCACATGATGTGAATTTTTTCTTCTTTGAAGGAGAAAAATGATATATCAGTGAGCTATGTTTCTTGCATGATGTGTTTTCAGTTCGATGGTTTTGTTTGTGACAAGACGTCACAAGATTTTGGGAAGGTCCACTCTTGAGCGAGAGCCTCATGATTACAACCTAATCATGAGAATCAAATGGGAGTGCATCCTTATTTTGAAAATAAATAGGATTCTGAGCTACCTAGGACTCGAACCATTATTTTTAAATTTGAAATATCATGGTGTGTTGTTTCAATCCCTGAATCCACAATCCTAACATAAATTTTTTTATTCTTTTTTTGCAAGATTTAGTTGGTTATATTAAAATTCTGTTGAATTTAAAATTCTTGGCTTAGTGGCATGAAATATTGACCATTATTCTACACTTAAAGAAATATCCAATGGTGCAAGAAAAACATCAAACGAAGTTCATTCAAAATTTATGCCTTTAGTAAGTTGACCTATCATGTTGACCACCATGGTACGAGATAATGACATTTTAGCCCCATTACTCATGCATGGCAAGCTAGCTACATGTGGAATTTTAACAATACTCTAAAATGTCTAAAATCACAAACCTTGTTAATGGTTGACAGAGTCAAATCTTACACCTAGTTGGCTATCACGCTAGGTTAAATACTTGGCCACTAGGAGGAATAAGAGTTCCATTTTGTGTTATTGTATTTTGTTCCATAGTTGAAAATACAACTAGAAGTGTGAAGTTAGAGAGAAAAATGTATGAAGTTAAGTTTTTATAGCAACCTTACACGCTAAAAGTCTTAGCTAACTCTAGAGAGATTACCTCTTTCTTTGTACTCACATATTTTCCATACCAGAAAAGAGAGAGTAGAGCATGTTTACATTTGAGTTTTGTTTTTCTCCCATAAGGATTTCCTAGGGAAAAAGGAGTCTATAGCATCATTAATTTTTAGGGTTGCTTGTCTCCCATATAAGGATTTCCTAGCAGAATAATTGTGTTGATTGTCTAGAGATATGTATGTGTGTGTTTCATTATGTTCTCTATTTCTTACGTTGTGTTTCATTATGTTTTATATTTCTTACATTTCTTCCTGAGCCTATTTTTCTTTCCAATCAAGGCTTATAAAATAACATGAGAGCAGCATGAGACTTGGAACAATCATTTTCATTATCTATATGGAAGGCAAGAAAGATTATATCCCCTTAAGCTTAAGCTTATGTAGTTTGTCAATTTTTATCATATATTTTTTGGTAAGGGTAAATGTTTTTTTATCTATAGTACAAGTCATGAGTTCCCCAATTTTACCTCATGTAAAGCATGATTCTAGGATTACTACAATTTGTACTTGGTTTTTTATTTTGATGATGCCCTGTCTCAATCACTTGGTTCAAGAGAAATATTATATGGATACTCATGTCAAAATCAACATTCCTAGTTATTGGACCCAGGGTTGAATGGATCATGAAAACGAATAAATATACTACTATTCAGCCATGGCAAGGACTTGCTGCTATGCAGATCATCTTGTTAAATTATATCTCTTTAACCAAATTTTGTTGTCTTCCATATTAATTCATATTAAAGCAAATAAACTTTAGGCCCAAATTTCATGTTAATGTTAAAAAGTGTCACACAACCAGTATTGCATGTTTGCCATCTGTCGTGGTACATTTTTTCCATGTTCCATTGTTCACTGTGGTCTTATGTTTGCCCCCCCTCCCTGGTTCAGAAGGGCTGGGAGCACCATTAAATGAAAAGAAATGTAGTCGGTGACATGGAAGCCTAATCTATAACAGCAAACAGATTAAATGCACATAGATATGAAAGTGAGGGGTAATTGATGTTAGTGCTCCCGGAAATGGGGCTACTTGTACCTTCTACTATAGCTTCTAAATCACCCTTGGTATGGGGACATCAATCCTTACGGTACCCCTCACATCACTCACTGGTAGCATTCGGAATTTTGAAGGGAGACATTCACAGGTCAGAAACACCTCACTCAACGAGTGGCAGAATCAGTTAAAAAAAGTACTTTATGTTGGGAAATTCCAAAGCTAGGTAGTATGAATATGAATAGAAAATACTTGATATATGTCCATGGTAATGAATGTCTTTATTCTCACTACTTTTCTGTATGAAAAAAAATACCATCCCATTACAATACCCAGAAACTTGCGAGGGGAAAGAAACTTATTGGTTAATAATGTGTGTATGCCTCCACAAGAAGGCAGAGAAAACATAGTATGTGCAGTGGATGATCCAATGCATAATATTGTAGATGTTACTGCATGAGGTAAGGCAACATGCTCGTGTCATGGCTACTATGTTTGTAACAATGTTCCTCTTTTTCAACCAACTTTAAGGGATGGCTTCTGTAAATGCCATGCCCACTTCATAGGCTTCAAAGGAGGGGCTTATGGGTACAAGTGTTAGTATTTGCAGCGGTGTATGGGAGTTCGATATGGGTGGATTTTATTAGGGCAATGTGCTGGCCATAGCCATTCCGAAATGGAAATTTGGATTTCACTCTAGGACCCCATGAAAAATTACAAAAATAACTTTGACATCTGATACATATTTTATCCTTCTAAATATGTTTCAACCTTGAATATGAATATACATATTTTTTTTATACTATGATACTTCGTTTATACTCCGTTGTCTAAATTGTATTATTGGTGTAATATAATCATCACCATCCGAGTGGGACATTCAACAAGAACTTATTATTTGTTTTATTTTATTTGCCTTGGGAGTTTCAACAAGCCCATATTATTTCCTTGTTATTTGTTTTATTTTAATTGACTTGGTAGTTTCAACAAGTGCCTATTATTTGTTTTGTTTTGTTGGGAGATTTCACGGGATATGTAACTTAAGTCTTACTCAAATCTTGAACGTGTCATTCGTATTCGCCACTTGTATTCAACAAGTTATGTGAGCTACTTAAATTTTCAATGTATCATAATTTTTCTTATTTATATATTAGCATTAGATCATAATTTTTCTCATTTATATATCAGCTACTTAAATTTTCAATGTATCATAATTTTTCTTATTTATATATTAACATTAGATCATAATTTTTCTCATTTATATATCAGCATTAGATCATAATTTTTCTCATTTATATATCAGCATTAGATCAGATCAGGTTGTAGCACTCAAATCGATGTGTTTTATTTATATATTTTCTGTAAGGTAATCTAGATCAATCACAATCATTGTATCCTTAATCTTTTCTTCTATGTCTAGCTAAACTAACATGTTCTTCTAGTTTCTAGATTATTAGTTTATAGATTATGAGACCTTTGTAGTGGAAAACTATATATATATTCATATTTTTCAGATGCATATCTATTTTCTTCTACTTACCATTTTAAAGTTTTCTAGTTACTATTTTTAAGTATAACTACTTTTTTTGGTAAAGAATGTAAGATTTCTTTTCTGCTTTTTTTGGTAAAGAATGTAAGATTTCTTTTCTCATTTTTTTTGGTAAAGCATGAAAGATTTCTTTTTCTGCTTTTACTGTTGGAAGTACAAAACATGGAATTTTTTTTTTTTTTTTTAAAGAATAGTAAGATTTCAATGTTCTAGACCAATATGTCACTGCATTGATTTAATTGAAATAGCAGTAGCTATGTGGGATTATAGCCCATACATGCCATTGAAATGGCATGCATTCAATTGAAATGGTAGTAGCTATGTGGGATTATAGCAAATACATGCATCCAAACATCATGTACCCATAAACCTAAGTAGGATTAGAGCCCATACATGCATCCAAATATCATGTACCCATAAAACTATAAAATTATGTAATTGTTGAGACTTCTAATGCATTTCCCATTTGTGTTTATTTAGTGTAATTCATTTAAAGTCTTCTTCCATTAAGATTGGAAAACCTTAAATAATGTGCTAATTATTCCTATTTTCCAATTGGAAAGCCTTAAACAATGTGCTAATTATTCCTATTGTCCAAAGCAATCTTCCAGTCTTGTAAAATTATACACTGTAACCTTAAACAATGTGCTAATTAGTCCTATTGTCCAAAGCAATCTATCAGTCTTTTAAAATTCTACACTGTAATATTGGACCATTTCTGGATGCCTATTGCCCAAAGCAATCTGCCAATCTTGTAAAATTGTTGTACAGTCTAATGTTGAACCATTTCCGGATTGTGGATAATCCTTTCTAGATTATGAATAACCTGGGAACGAGGTTATTAACATTCAACATTTCCAAGAAAAAACAAAAGAACTATTGAATAGTTGGTATTGCAGTAGCAGTTTTGTTAATTGTTAGAATATGAGGGTTGTTAATTTCTACGGGTTTTTATTTTGGATAATCTCGTATGCAGAGATAAACGTCATAATTTAAAAAAAAAAAAAAAAAATTATATTTTAACATTGTTTTTCCAGAAATGAAAAAAAGTTGTTTACTACTATAAATAGTCTATATAGAAAATCACTGGCATCATTCAGGTAGCCCCACACACACAACATTTTTCGAAAGAGGCGAGAATTTTGGTGACATACCCGAGTTCTACTCGTTGCAAAGTAACTCGATGAGCAGGGATGGCACAAGAACCACGGCGGTCGGGAGCAGCAACAACGCAACCAGAGTGAAAAAAAAAATGCGTACAATGAAAACTGTAAACCATCAAACTTCGCAGGTGACTTATTTATAAAAAATAGTTCAGCCGAACTATTTTTTTTTTAAAAGTTCGACCGAACTAATAGTTCAGCCGAACTTTTGATGCCGGTTTTCCAATTCCCGACAAAAATTCTGTTTGCCTGCGCCGTCAGTGTGTTGTCAATCTAAACGAAATCACGAGTTCAGCCGAACTTTTAAAAAATGTTCGGCCAAACTATTACAAAGTTCGGAGAAACTTTGTAAAATGTTCGGTCGAACTATTGTTGAAAAAAAATTTCGGCCCCCGATTCTCACAAAAGTGTAACCCAGCTTCACATTTCCACCCAGAGATATTTTACTAAAGCAAGATGACTATTCTCTTTAACTATGTAATGGTATAAATTTAGAATTTTTAGTGAAATATTGTCAGGCAAAGGGATTAGGGTAAATAACCCAATTCCCTAAACCTAGTTGTCCCTCACATGTGTTCATTGGAAAAATACACGGAATTAGAAAAGAATGGCAGTCTGGACACCTTGAAGAAAATAAATGAGGAAAACGTTACATACTCATATGAAGTAAACATATTTCATTTAATCTTTTATGCATACCAAAATGGCTATAAACTAGGGTTTAATCCAGGAGAATAATTTCATGTACAGTTTTGTAATACAAGCCTTAGCCATAGCAGAGAAGAAGAACTCATATTCGGCCATGAAAATATTTGGACATCATATTTAAAACTTCAAGAAAACTACACGCCGATTTTATGCACAACGTTATATTTATATAACCAGAAGGAGGAAAAACAAAGTTAAAATGCAGCTACCCTTAAGTTATTGAAATATTTGGGATAACCCAGAATTTCCCTTCAGTAGTATCAACTGGAAATTATTACAAGCAAACCTTTAAAAATAAAATCACTTACAATTCTGTATAATCCCCAAACAGAAAATGTATCACAACAATGTTCCCATAGGGAACCTTTAAACCCTAAAGAGATTAATTCGACCTTCGAGACCAGTCAACAGAGTTTGTATGCATTTTTCACCTTAGGGACCAGATGGACAAGGCAGAGGTAACCCTCGTGCATACCTAGATTAAAACCCTGAATAAGTTATGTGAAATGTTAAATCGGAAAACGACTAAATTTCCACGAGGCTTTGGAAACCTTAGCTACCAGAAACAAATCAAACCGAACCATTAAAATTCATCGAGGTTACATAATTTCGAAGGGAAAATGATAAACCCTGAATTTATTTTAGATTACCTAAAGAGAGCACCAAAGAGAGATTGGTTTCTATTACCCCATGGGCTTGAACACAGGAAAGAGAATGGGTATAATTAACCATAGCGTCTAAACAGTCCATTTAAGTTAAACAGGTAAAAAAAAATAAAAACAAAATGATAACAGGAGTTTGGCCATCGAATAACGAATATTGCGAGGGAAAATTATTAACCTGGTAACATAACTGAAGTGACAACATAGCAAAATAGAATATGGGATGAAAAGCTGCCTCGTTCAACTTGTTTAAATGAGTAAAGTCTCCTGCATTTGCTGGAACGGGCTTGGTGTTACCATGGACCTGCAATACGTTCTGTAAAAAAGAGGATCAGCATAATGGTGCAGCAAACCCCAGAGAATAGGCACATCGCCGAAGGAAAATGGCATGAAAAGCAACCAAGTGCATGGAGATAGGGCTTGGCGGGAATGCCAAATTCCAATTCTCGCCTCAGCCAGTTTTCATCGATCCGATCGTCCCCAATCAATGGCATATATTGGAAAAGCAACCTCATGATCACCGTATGCTGTGTACATCGCACAGGTGTCACAGAGAGTTAGATCACGTATTCAGTCACATAAACTCCAGAACTAACAGGCTGAGACCTTATTAAATCAAAGTGACAAGTCTAGTTAATGAGCTTAAAAAATATCCATAAGGTTCAACAAACATGTATCGACGTTTTGGGTTGAATAACGTATTTAACCATTGCTATTATGGTTGATAATTATATATTCCGAAGTATTGGTGTAGAATGTTACAATTATAATTCTAATGCTTATCTATATATATATATATATATATATATATATATATATATATATATATATATATATATATATATATATATATATATATATATATATATATATATATTAAAAACTTATGGAACCTCAATTCAATTATTAGTGCTAAAACTTTTATGATTCATATATTTGTAACACGAGAGTGGCAAGCCCTTATTACATGGTTACATGATAATTTTGAGAAAATTACTATTCGATAAATAATGAAGGATAAGTTTTTTTTATGAAGTTTGTGAAAGGTGTGACAAGTGGTATCAGAGCTATGTTGCTACACTAGGACCCTCAGGGTCTACTAACAGTGAAGCAGTGTATGTGAATAGTGCAGAGAGAGAGAGAGAGAGAGAGAGAGAGAGAGAGAGAGAGAAAGAACGAGTGATAATGACAGGAGCTAAAGCATCATAGTCGCAACCGGAGGAAACTCAAGCACCAACAATCATGAATCCAGAAATGTGGGTTCAATTAAGTGTAGAGCAGCATCAAAAGATCAGTCGGTTGCTTGAAGAACAACAACACCAAACTAAATTCTTGTTGAACACAGTACAAAAATTACAAGAGGAAATTTTAATAGTTCGGAAGGATAACGAGTGAATATTACAAGATGATGAGAAAATATTAAAAATTTTATCAGACAAACAAAACCAGGAGATGGAGAATACAAGTGCTGAAAGAGACTTATCAGCAGATGAAGATCAACAAAGAAGAAATAATAATATAGACAGAGTTGAAAAGAGTCCCTCACAGAGGAGAAAAAACAAGAATTATAATGAGGCAGAGTCAGGAAATTTGTCTGACCAGCAAGACATTAAGAGATAGAAATTGGAACTGCAGGGAGAATTCCACAAAATTAAACCACCAACGTTTGATGGTGAGGCAGAGGAGGTGGCCAAAGCCTGGTTAATTAATATAAATAAGTACTTTCAGGTATATGAATATAGCAGCAATCTGAAGGCCAGATTGGCTATATACAATCTACAAGAAAAGGCCACGCTGTGGTGGGAAGAAGTGAAAAATGTACGTAGCATCGATGAACAGGATATTACTTGGGAATTTTTTCAGTATTACTTTAAAGACAAGTACTTGACGGAAATTTTTTATGATGACAAAGCTAAGGAATTCCATGATCTTTGGTTGGGAGAAATGACCATGGATGATTATATCACTAAATTCACTTCCTTGTTACGTTACGTTCCTTACCTCCTTGAAGAAAAGGAAAAAGTGCAGAGGTTCTTAGGTAGTCTACCTACTCATATGAGAGAAAAAATAGAATTTTTTAATCCTCAGACCATGTATCAAGCCATTCGTAAAGCACGAATGTGTTATCATCAGTCCAAGGCCAAGGGTGAAGGAGGAAAAAGCTGGCAGCCCAAGAAAAGTCTGAAAAATAATTCTAATCTTAAAAAAAGTCAGAGTGGCGACTTTAAAGGTGCAACACGAAGTTATATCAGTAAAAAATTTGGTAGGAATCATCAAAGAACCAAATGGCCAGTGGAAGAGAAACCCACAGAAGCATCCAATAAGCCAGAGCAAGGACAGATTACTAAACCTCCTCTACAGTGCTGGAGCTGTGAGGAGGCTCATTATTATAAAAACTGTCCACAACAAAACATAAACGAAACTGTAACCAATCTGTAGGAAGCATCTACAGTTGGAGACGTAGAGCGGAACATACCTCGTATCAATGCAGCCTTCAAAGACCAGCAGGCTGATTATCATCCCACAATGATTGAGTTAGAAGGTACTTTACTAACTAAACCTGTTTCAATTTTGGTAGATCCTAGAGCAAGTTTGAGTTATGTAAGTCCCAAACTATTGGAATTGTGCAATTTAAAAGAATAGAAATTTAAAAATTCCTAGTTAGTACAGCTAGCTACCGGGGAAAAACAAAAGGTAACTACAAAGATTCTGAATTGTACATTGGAAGTGGCAGAACAGCAGTGACAGGTAGACTTAAATATTTTACCATTGGGATCTTATGATGTGTTATTTGGTATGGATTGGTTAGAGAGACATTGGACCTTAGTGGATTGTAAAGAAAAGATCATTTATTATATAATGCAATATGGCACGCGAAAAGAGATTCAAGGAATTAAAAATCCAATGCAATTACATCCAATCACAGCATCTCAAATGGGTGAGTGTATCAGAAAAGGATTCCAGCTATATGCAATTCAAGTAGGGTACATAGACTCCAAGGAGAAGTTACCAATGATGGAAGAGATTCTTGTAGTACAGGAATTTCTGGATGTTTTTCCAGAAAACATTCCTGGTTTACCACCCAGAAAGGATATTGACTTCACCATATAATTGTTTCCAGGAGCCTCTCCAGTGTCAAGATCTCCTTATAGAATGAGTGTACCAGACTTAACAGAACTGAAGATACAGCTACAAGAATTGTTAGACAAAGGCTATATCCGTCCAACTGTGTCTCCATGGGGAGCACCAATTCTCTTTGTTAAGAAGAAAGACAGAATCTTACGTATGTGCATGGACTACAGGCAGCTTAATAAGCTAACAGTCAAGAACAAATACCACTTACCAAGAATCGATGATTTATTCGATCAAGTAAGAGGGGCTAAGGTGTTCTCTAAAATAGACTTCAGATCTGGATATCATCAGATTCAGATTAAATATGAAGATATTTGTAAAACAACATTTCGTACTCGTTATGGGCACTATGAATTCGTGGTGCTACCCTTCGGATTGACGAATGCACCACCAACCTTTATGAGGTTGATGCATGGCATATTTCATCAATTTTTGGATAACTTTGTACTTATTTTCATAGATGACATACTGATATATTCTAAAAGTGAGGAGGAACATAAAGAGCATTTGAGGATAATTTTGGAGACATTATGAAAGCATCAGCTCGACGGCAAATTCAGTAAATGTGATTTCTTTAAAACATAAATCCAATATCTGGGACATGTTATATCAGTGGTGGAAATCGTTGTTGATCCAGAAAAGATCAAAACTATCATGAAATGGCGAGTACCCCAGAATGTGGCCGATATTAGATCGTTTATGGGATTAGCAGGTTATTATAGAAGATTTATAGAAGTATTTTCTAAAATTGCTTTTCCTATTACATCTTTGCAGAAGAGGGGAAAACTCTTCAAATGGACAAATGAGTGTCAGAACAACTTTGAAAAGCTGAAAAAGCTTCTGACTACAGCTCCAGTTTTGAGGGTAGCAGACCCTGAAAAAGACTATGAAGTATGTAGTAATGCAAGTAAAGAAGGTGTAGGAGCAATCTTAATCCAGGAAGGTAAAGTAGTGGCATACGAGTCTACAAAACTGAAGGGCCATGAAAAGAAAT
Source organism: Pinus albicaulis (assembly GCA_034641835.2). Lineage (NCBI taxonomy): Eukaryota > Viridiplantae > Streptophyta > Pinopsida > Pinales > Pinaceae > Pinus > Pinus albicaulis. Next base: position 185,237,732 of record CM076578.1, on the reverse strand, counting down.
ATTCTACTTATGATTTGGAGCTGACAGCAGTGGTACATGCTCTCCGAGTGTGGAGGCATTACCTGCTAGGTAAGAGGTTTGTACTTAAAACAGACCATAGTAGCTTAACTAACTATTTTAAGCAAGCAGATTTGAATTCTAGACAAGCAAGATGGAATGCTTTTCTAAGTGAATTTGACATGGAGATACAACATGTTAAGGGAAAGGAAAATCGAGTGGCAGATGCGTTGAGCATAAAATTACAGGGTATTTATGCATTATACTATAACTAGCTAGAAAGCCAATTTTTGGAGCAGTTAAAAGAAGAGGCACGGAAAGTCCCAAAATACGAATTTCAGTGGCAACAAGTGGAAGAGGATAGGAAGCAAGGAAAAACATCTGAGTATGGGAAGAATGAAGATCAGGTGCTGACCTTTCGAGGAAGAATTTATGTGCCTAATCGCATAACTCTATAGGAATTAATAATGAATGAATTCCATCGCAACAATTATTATGGTCATCCGGGATATCAGAAAATGCTTACTGCAATAAGAAAGATATATTTTTGGCCGGGCATGCATAAGAATATTGCTGAACATCTAAGAAAGTGCTTGGAATGTCAACAAGTAGAGGTGGAGCACGAGCATCCTGCGGGACTATTGTAGCCCATACCTATCCCTAAATGGAAGTGGGAGGTTATCTCCAAAGATTTCATCACGAGCTTACCGCGAACAAAAAGACAGAATGAATCAATCATGGTAGTGGTAGACAGATTAAGCAAATCTGCACACTGCATACCGGTAAAGTTTACTTACAAGACAATACAGATTGCTAATATATTTATGAAAGAAATTTTCAGGTTGCTTGGGATTCAAAAGACTGTGATCTCGGACCGGAATGTTAAGTTTAAATCTGCATTTTGGAAAAAATTATTTTCAGGTCTGGGGACATAGATAAACTTTAGCACCACCTATCATCCCGAGACTGATGGGCAAACGGAGCGGGTGAATCAAATTTTGGAGGACATGTTGCGTATGTATGTGATGCAGCAGCCAAGCAAGTGGGAGGATTATTTGCACCTTGTTGAGTTTGCTTATAATAAAGGTTATCAGGAATCCCTAAAAATGAGTCCCCTCGAGGCATTTTACGGTAGGCAATGTCGTACACCTATAAATTGGAGCAGTCCTAAGATAAAGTTATTGTTGGGACCTGAGATGTTGGTGGAAATGGAAGCTGAAGTGAAAAGAATCAGGTAGAATCTGAAGGCTTCCCAACACCAACAAAAGATTTATGCAGATAAGAAAAGGTCATATCGTGAATTCGAAGTAGGAGATCATGTTTACGTGAGAATTAAACCGAAGAGGAGTACCTTGAGGTGGACCTCTTGTGCTAAATTATCTCCCAGATACTGTGGAAATTTCCAAATATTGGAAAGGGTAGGACCAGTAGCTTATCGGTTGGCCTTACCCAGCCACATCCAAGTTCACAATGTGTTCCATGTGTCCTTTTTGAAGCGATATGTACATGACTCGAAGCATGTAATTCATTGGCAGCATATAGAGGTAGGAAAGTAATGAAATCCTAACTTGTAATACATTTTCCTTTGCAAAAAATTGACCTGAAAAATTTTATTGTTTCAGGTAGAACCGGACGGAGAGTTCCTGGTCGAGCCGCAACGCATACTTGAACAAAGGGAAATCGTGCTCCGGAAGCAAGCCATCACCCAAGTGAAAGTGCAATGGAAGCACTTCAGCCCGGATGAGGCTACTTGGGAGAACAAAGGTTTCATGCAGAAGGCTTACCCGGAACTCTTTACAAAGTCAGGGTGAAACACCGAGAATGGTGTTACTTCCAGGGGGGAAGCTGTGAAAGCTACATTATTGCTAATCTAGCTGAATTACTAGTTAAGTAATTTTATTATTGTTATTAAATGAAAATACTGAGACATTTAATGTTTTTTTTTTTTTTTAAACTGTTATAAAAATAACTGGAAAAGAAAAGTAAAAGTTGTTGTTAAATGATTCCAACAACTGAAAAGAGGTTGGGAACAGTTACAAACAGTTACCTACTCCTCTAGGATAAAGGACTGATTCCAGAGAGGAGTAGGGGTTTTATAGATGGAAAGGGGAAAGAGTGCAAAATTCTAGAGCTCGTATTCACCAGTGGGATTACACTTAGAAATTTCCTGAAACTTCTGGTTCTGACTGGAATGGGCATCCTAAGGTCACAGCAGAAGCTTTATTTTCCACTGTTAACCCAAACCAATCAGTTCTGGAGCACGGGGGCAAGGAGGACGTAATAGCCTCGCTTGATGGTTGGGAAGACCACAACTTAATAAATTTTAATCACACAAGATGGAAACAAAACAGTATAAGTTGTTATTACTTCATTTATTTTATGTCATAGCAATATTATTCATCTTCGTTAATAAATGAAAATTTCAGACATAATAAAAAAATACTGTGATGTTTCTTTTCAATAAATACTGTTATGAAAAAATACAATGATTTCTACAAAAAAAGTAGCAGTATTCCATGAAAACGGAATTAAACATCAGAAGGAAAGAGAAGTAAAGTTAAGCTTAGAGAATTAGCTTATATGTACTTTTTGGAAACAATTTCGATTATTAAATCAGAGTATTATATACTGCAAATATTTACTTTTCCAAATTCACACCATTGACGTTAGGCCCATAACTCTACTAAAGGGTGAGAAGAATTAAATGGTAATGTGTAGAGATATTTTACTGAAGCAAGACGGCTATTCTCTTTAACTATGTAATGGTAGAAATTTAGCATTTTTAATGAAAGACTGTCAGGTGAAGGGATTAGGGTAAATAACCCAATTGCCTAAACCTACTTGTCCCTCACCTGTGTTCATTGGAAAAATACAGGGACTTAGAAAAGAAAAGAATGGAGGCCTGGACACTCGGAAGAAAATAAATGAGGAAAACGTTACATACTTATATGAGGTAAACATATTTCATTTAATCTTTTATGCATACCACAATGGCTGTAAACTAGGGTTTAATCTAGGAGAATAATTTCATGTACAGTTTTGTAATACGAGCCTTAGCCATAGCAGAGAAAAAGAACTCATATTCGACCATGAAAATATTTGGACATCATAGTTAAAACTTCAAGAAAACTACACGTTGATTCTATGCACAACGTTATATTTATATAACCAGAAGGAGGAAAAACAAAGTTAAAATGCAGCCGCACTTAAGTTATTGAAATATTCGGGATAACCCAGAATTTCCCATCAGTAGTATCAACTAAAAAGTATTACAAGAGAACCTTTAAAAAGAAAATCACTTACAATTCTGTATAATCCCCAAACAGAAAATGTATCACAACAATGTTCCCGTAGGGAACCTTTAAACCCTAAAGAGATTATATCGACCTTCGAGACCAATCAACAGAGTTCGTATGCATTTTGCACCTTAGGGACTGAATGGACAAGGAAGAGGTAACCCTAGTGCATACCTGGTTTAAAACCCTGAATAAGTTATGTGAAATGTTAAATCAGAAAACGAATAAATTGCCACCAGGCTTAGAAGCCTTACCTGCCAGAAACAAATCAAACCGAACCATTAAAATTCATCGAGGTTACATAATTTCGAAGGGAAAATGATAAACCCTGAATTTATTTTAGATTACCTGAAGATAGCGCCAAAGAGAGACTGGTTGCTATTACCCCGTGGGCCTGAACACACGAAATAGAATGGGTATAATTAACCATAGCGTCTAAACAGTCCATTTAAGTGAAACAGGTAAAAACAAAGAAAAACAAAACGATAACAAGAGTTTGGCCATCGAATCACGAATATTGCGAGGGAAAAGTATTAACGTGGTAACATAGCTGAAGCGGCAACAGAGCAAAATAGAGCATGGGATGAAAAACTGCCTCGTTCAACTGGTTTAAATGAGCAAAGTCTCATGCATTTGCTGGAACGGGCTCGACGTTACCATGGACCTCCAATACGTTCTGTAAAAAAGAGGATTGGCATAGTGGTGGAGCAAACCCCAGAGAACAAGCACATCGCTGAAGGAAAATGGCATGCAAAATAGCCAAGTGCTTGGAGATAGGGCTTGGCGGGACTGCCAAAGCCCAATTCCCGCCTCGGCCAGTTGTCATCGATCCCTCCAATCAACGGTGTATATTGGACAAGCAACCTCATGATCACCATATGTTGTGTACGCCGCACAGGTGTCACAGAGAGTTCGATCACGTATCGAGTCACATAAGTGCCAGAACTAACAAGTTGAGACCTCATTAAATCGAAGTGACAAGTATAGTTAACGAGCTTAAAAAATATCCATAAGGTTCAACAAACATGTACCGACGTTTTGGGTTGAATAACGTATTTAACCATTGCTATTATGGTTGATAATTATATATTCCGAAGTATTGGTGTAGAATGTCGCAATTATAATTCAAATGTTTATATATATATATATATATATATATATATATATATATATATTTTAAAACAACCCTGGAAATGCCAAACAAATTATTACAGTGCTAAAACTTTTATGATTAATGGTATCTGTAACACGAGAGTGGCAAGCCCTTATTACATGGTTACATGATAAGTTTGAGAAAATTACTATTCGATAAGTAATGAAGGATAAGTTTTTTTTAATGAAGTTTGTGAAAGGTGTGACAACTTGTTTATTTATTAATTATTTATTAAATTATTTTATTAATTTATGATTTATTAAAAAATGTTTTGATTTATATTTTTTTAAATCAATTTGCAAAATTTTCATCGTTAACATTATATTTTTAATTGCATAAAAAATTATTATTATATTTAAATTTTCCAATCTCAACAATTTCTATACACAATTTCAACCATTCATTTGAAGTAAAAAAACAAAAAAACAAAAAACTATTGCTTTATGTATAATTTATATTCGTCGCAATTATTTTTGGCTTACAACCCCGCACCTACTTCTCCGTTATGGACTCTTCACCAAATTGGTTTCGTTTTGACTTATGAACCCTTTTATGTAATTGTGCTGGAAAATATATGACTCAATGACTTATGATACCACCGCTTCTGTCATGACCTTATGACTTTTGCATTAATGTCATATACAATTTTATTAATTTAATGCTTTATTATTCTATTTTCGGAATGGTATAAATTATAAAGATTTTAAGGGAGGTTAATAATTATTGAATAATTATCATCATCTATACAAATATTTTTAAATTATAAATGCAGCAAAATGTTTCCAAAATATGCATACCGTAGATGTGCCTAGCGGGGTCTCGGTATCGTTGCGTTAAAACCCTAACACCTTTAAGGAATGCTTAAAAAAAAATGATGACCTTGTAGCATAATTAAAACCCATTTTAACTAACAATGATTGTACATGGTCGAAGAGGCATGCAGAGTTTTCACCTGTGACGTTTTCAGCAGAGATTACTCCAGTCTTGAGGGGTTATACTTGACATGGTGGAAGATTTTCTTGCTAAACAATCATAGTGGTGGCAAGAACCCTACAAGACAACTCTAATTTAGTGTCCATCCTAATAAATCTAAGGAAATCCTAAGACACGAATGAAATTTAGAGGTAGGAAGAGGGTTACCTTTCCTTAGCTATTGTCACACACGTACCAGAGCCATCAACACAGTTCTACTAGTGTAGTTGTTAATCTCGTTCTTGAGCAGACGGGAAAAACCAAATTGTAGCAGAGGTCGGCAACCGCGATCCTTTCATACTCTAACACCTGCAAGGAATACATAAAATAAAAGAAAATTATAACTTCGCAGCATAATACAAACACTTTTTAAATATATTTTTTTAAATAATGCTAATGATATATTTTAAAATAATGTGAAATAATGGTTTTTAAATAATCCTTATTTTGAAATAATGTTATTTTTTTGGGGAAGACTAGATGCACCGAATCCTGGTGGAGGTCAAGAATCGAGCTCCTCTCAAACCCTAACACCTGCAAGGAATGCTTAAAATAGAAATAAATTTTAACCTCGTAGCATAATGCAAATGCCTTGGTAATTAAAAAAAACGATTTATGGTCGAAGGGTTATCCAGAGTTTTCACCTGTAACATTTCGAGTAGACATTACTCCGGCCTTGAGGTGTTATACATGACAGGGTGGAGAGTTTTCCTCTAAAACGGTCACAACGCCAGTAGGAATCCTACAAGACAACCCTAATTTAGTGTTGAGCGTAATAAGTTTGAAATAAATCTAAGGCATGAATCAAAGTTAGATATAGGAAAAGAGTTTTCGTTAGCTATTATCACACACAGATAAGAGCCATCAATATTGTGACACGCAGACTAATCCATCAACGTGAATCTAGAAATGTTATTGTTAATCTCGTTTTGTGGAAGAAAGGAAAAACCAAACCCTAGTGGAGTTCGGGAGCCGAGAGCAAAAGAGTTGACAACGAATGAGTCTCACTTGATTACCCTAGCATTAAAGAGTTGACAATGAATGAGTCTCACTTGATTACCCTAGCGTTAAAGAGGTGGAAACCCAACCGTCGATTTAGGATACCACCAGATGTAAGGTCACATTCAGCTAAACAAAATAAAAAATTAATACGAATTCGAGAATCCCAAGAATTCGAAAATTACAGCAAGGTTCGAGAGAATTCGATTCAAGGTGTAACACTAAGCAAAAAGAAAACAAGTGGCACAGTGTGATAATAATGTCGCACTGCTGCAACTGTAAGGTAACTAGTCGAGTAGGTAGGTGACGAGGTAGATATAAGTTGAAATAATAGAAATAAACTCCACTTGGAAATGGTGGTGTGATAGTTAAAAACCTTTAAACGTAAGGTTTATCCTTGTCCATTACAATGCTAGCCCTCGAAGGGAACAAGAAATAGTAGTCTCGTCGCAACATCCAACTTTTTCAGCGTAGAACAAGCTCACACTTCAATAAAGTATAGAGATGAAAACCAATGCATTGTCTTGGTCGAACATAATGTAATTTTTTTTAATAAAGTTGTCTTTTTAAACAATGTTATTTTATAAATAATATTATTTTCTTGATAAATAATTTTATGTATTTTTTTTAAATAATGTTATTTTTTTAATGTTAATTTTTTTTTAAATAATGTTAATTTTTTTTGTGATAATGTTAGTTTTTTCGATATTGTTATTTTAAAAATAATTTTATGTATTAATTTTTTTTTTAAACGAAATGGGAATAAAATTCTTTGCTCATTAACTTGCTAGATAATAGTATGGTAATGTTATTATTATTTTTAAAATAATAATATTATTTTTTAAACAACATTATTTCTTTTTGATAATGTTATATTTTTTTTTTTATAACGTTATATTTTTTGATAACGTTAATTTTTAAAAAATATCTATTTAAAAAATATTATTATTTAAATAATCTTTATATATCTTTTAATAATTTTAGATTTTTATATTATTTAAATCATTTTTATATACTTTTTAATAATGTTAGATTTTTAAGATTATTTAAATCATCTTTATATACTTTTTAATAATCTTAGATTTTTTTAAAGTGCTATTTTTATGTTATTTTTTTAAATAATGTTATTTATATACTTTTTAATAATCTAAGATTTTTTTAAGTTTTATTTTTATGTTAACATTATTTAAATAATATTTATATACTTTTCAATAATTTTAGATTTTTTTAAAGTGCTATTTTTATGTTATTTTTTAAAATAATGTTATTTCTTAAATAGTCTTTACTTACTTTCATACTTTTGATAATGTTAATTTTTTTTTAAATAATATATATATATATTTATCTAATAATGTTTACCATGATGGTATCATTGGTTCATTTCCATTGATTTGAATACAATGACTTGATAGCATGGGTGCCTCATTTTTATTTTATTTTGTTTTGGAATATATTTTTTTTTATTATTCAATTATTGACTCACTTCAAAATGTTATATTTATGTTATATTTATGACTCACTTTATTTTTTATATTTGTGAGAATTTTAATAAATTTTTGTTAATATATGCAAGGGTTAGATATTTTAAGTGTAATACTCTTATAATTATTCTTTTTAAACATTTAATATTTTTGGACATATATTTATGACAATATTTATCATGAAGATGCAACAATTAGCTTACTATATTTTAAATATTTGTGATAATATTAATATTTTTTTGTTAATATATGCAAGGGTTACATATTGTAACTGTAACACCCCTATAGCTCTGTTTTTAAAACATTTAATATTTTTAGACATTTATTGGATTTCATCTAAATATTATTGGACCCTCCTTAAAAGTCTCCTAAAAATCATTAGGAGAAAATAATTAAAAAGAAATATAAATAGTGCAATGAGAGAAATCTTGAGTTAATTACCTAGTTGGAGATAAATACTAAGAGCTGTAGAATAAAGTATTGCATGAGAAAAAAAATGTACTTTAAAGAAAAATAAATACATATATTTCTGACAGTATTTATCATGAAGAAGCAAGAATTAAGTTATTGATGATGATGATGATGATGATGGTTACTGTCCACTGACACCAATCTTTGGTCTATCAGACCTAAAGAAAAGAGCTATTTAGTTTGGCTTAAGATTTTACTCCTATGCTCAAAAAGCTTGGAGAGAAGCCTCCCAAGCTCACTATAATTTTGACATCTTAAAAAGATAGGAAGGTCACTATTGCAACAAATATTATGAAATTGAGCTCCAGTGTGGTTGTACGCGGGGCACTCTAAGAGGAAGTCATTTTCATCCTCGATGTTCATATTCTCACAGAGATGGCAGATCCTTTCCATCCATGTTGTTTTAGGAACTGTCCAACGACCTGTTTCACTATGGAGCTCATGAGAGTCTATTCTAATCTTGGCTATATTAATTTTATTCTTTGAGCTAGTTAAAACACAGAGATACTTTTGATTTTCTAGGGTGGGGTTGATGACCTCCTTATAATATCTTAATTTTCTTTTAGCTACTAGCTCTTTCTCACACCACATTTTTTCTTTGAACTTAGAAGTAACAATTTTTTTAATTTTAATAATTTTTTGCAATGCAACATTCTCATCAATCTCCCAATGTTTTAATGAGGCCCTGGTGTCTTTATAGCGACCTCTTTTAAGCCTTAGGTGGTTTTGGCTGGAATTTAAAGCTAGCTTAGGAATTCTATGGTCTCCTATGCTATTAAGCGTGTGCTTGTACAATAGAAGCCTAGTCATAGCTAGGCTCGCGATAGGGGAAAGACCCACTTATATAAGGAGAATATGATAGGGTGTATTGCTTTTAATTTTAAGATTATATGTTATAAAACACTTCTGGATTTGCTCAATCTTTCTCTAGGATTCTCTAGAGATGCTGCAACCCCAAACCTCACATCGATATAAGATAACAGAAGTGACTAAAGTTTCAAAGAGGAACTTATTTCTATCGCACATTATGAGGTTTGGCATTTTAAAATTATTTTCAAGGCCAAAATAAGCTTTCCACCCCCCATTAATCCTTTTCTGAATGCTATAGTTCTAGTTGAGCTTATGATGAATATCAATTCCTAGGTACTTTTAAGAAGACACTTCCTCCAAGTTACTATTGTCATACATAAAATTAGCTTAAGTGTCATTCTTGAATTTGATCATCATAGCTTTTCTTTTGTCGTTGTTAATAAGACATACCCATTGTAGAGCTGAATCTAAGAACTTTAAGTTTCTTATCAAGATCGTATGGGCACCTTGCTAGAAGAAGAAGGATGATGACTGTCACAGCTAAGAGCATGCCAGCACACCCTGCTTCCTCTAAACAACCTTCTAGCTTGTCGATGTAAGTGCAAAATAGGGTAGGGGAGAAGGGGCAACCTTGTTTAACTCCGATATTACACTTAATATCTTTCGACCACCCCTCATTTCTCTTTAACTTGGAAATTACATTCTCGTATAACCTTATAGCGGCCGCTCCTAGCTCAAAAGGAACATTTAGCTCTTCTAATATATTCCATAGGTTGTTTCTAGGAACCGTATCGAAAGCCTTTCTAAAGTCCACAAAGAAACAAAAGAGATTAGATTTATCATTACGACATTCCTCCACAATGATCCTAAACGTAACGAGGTGGTCCATTGTTGAGTGTTTCCTTCTAAAACCCGCTTGGCCTTAGCTACATTGATGCAGGAGGAACCATATTGAAAGCCTTTATAAATTCCACAAAGCAAGAAAAGAGATTAGATTTGTGATTGCGACATTCCTCCACAATGATCCTAAGTGTAACGAGGGGGTCTATTGTTGAGTGCTACCTTCTAAACCCCGCTTGTCCTTTAGCCCGCCTACCTTCACTTTCAAGCTAAATGCTCAACTTATTTTCCAAAGTAATACCATATAACTTGGCTAAGAGAGGGCTGATCATAATTTTCCGATAACTGGACGGGTTATTTGTCTCCCCACTCTTAAAAATAGGGATAATGAGGCTTTGAGTCCAAGGTTTAGGGAACCCTTTCTTGACCGCTTGGTTGAAAAGCTCATGGATGTGGGGGATGAGGACAGAACCTCCAATTTTTAAGATTTCCACCTGGTAACCTTCAATGTATTTACCTTTCCCATTAGTTAGGCGTTTAACCCAAAAATCAATGTCTTGTAATGAAAAATCTTCTTTCGTTGTGAGCAGAAGAAATAATTAACTTATTCTATTTTTAGTATTTTTGTTAATATTAATAATTTTTTTTTAATATATGGAGGAAGAAATAATTAAATTACTACATTTTTAATATATGTGATAATATTAATAATTGTTTGCTAATATATCCAACGGTTAGATATTGTAAGTGTAACACCCCATTTATTGGATTTCATCTAAATATTATTGGAGCTTCTGTAAAAGTCTCCTAAAAATATTTAGGAGAAATAATTAAAAAGAAATATAAATAACACAATGGGAGAAATATTGAATTAATTAATTATTTGGAGATAAATACTAAGAGGGGTGGAATAAAGTATTACATGAGAAAAAAATATACTTTTTTTTTTTCTAAGTGAGACTAATTCTATTAACTGTAAAAATACTAATACAAAACTGCCACAGCTGCTGCTGTGAAAGCCAGACAGCTGGGGTTGATCATCAAACTGTTCTTGAGAGACCTGGATCGCCCATGGTGGGAAACCAACCCTTTAAGCATAAGTGTTTCAGCCGCCCATGATAGGGAAACCGGCCATGAGTTTATACAAGACACATAAACAGTAACATAAAAACTAAAAACATCTATCTGCCAAACATGCCGGCAACTGAAACAGTAAAACACAAAATTTCCAACAGTAATTGAGCAAGGAGATTCAACCATCATGCTCTGAAGACATCGGCTCCTCCTCAACTCTGCATCCATATTCATCATCGTCGTCGCTGTCTGCTATGCCCGCTTGACTATCAATCTTCATGTCCTGGTTCTCAGCTTCAGAGAGCGGCCCAATTTGAAGAAAGGGGTTGGAGCAATGGGCACGGGGAGGGGAGGGAGGAGCAGGATGAGGGATTTCTTCACGAAGGGAGACAGTGATGAGAGTGGTGATAATGGAGTCTACGGAGGTGCAGTGGAAGCAGAGCTCAGCGTTCTAGGTGGTTTTCCTGATGGTGGACCCCAAATTCCCTCTGCCCGGAGGGTGGAGCTGACTCAGATGGGTAGAAGGGCTAGGAGGGAGGGGCTGACTAGGAGGAGCAGGAGGGTCGGGAGGGGTGGACTGACAGGGTGGCTCAGAAGGAACAGAAGGAGTGGGCTGACTAGGAACGCCACCAGAAACACGCGCGCGCCCACGTCCCCTACCTACACTGCGCGAAATCTCAGCTCCTCGCCTACAACCTATGCCTCTGCCTCTGCGCGAAGCTGGCGGAGGAGTGGGTTCATCACTTTCAGAAGAGGAGCTCAATTCAGAAGAGGGCGAGGGAGGAATGACAGAGGCTTGACCCCGACTGACCACACGCTGATAGCGCATCCGCTGCCTGAGGCGAGGCATGGTGAGCAGAAGGTGTCGCAAGCGAGGCCGACCAAAGGAGGGATCTGGAGCTTTGAGGGCGATGGGAAGACCACCAGGGTGGTGCAAGCCAGTCAAATCGACAGAAGAGCTAGAAATCCAGTTAGCGGAGGGGCAACAACCATGAGAATGAAAATTGAAACTCAAAGGAAGCAAAGTACCTGCGAGAAACTCAACAGAGGCACCAGACGAAGCGGAGATGCTGCAGAAGGGGCTGTTGGTGAAGTGGAGTCCCGGTGTCGTCTCCAAGCAGGCCAGAATGCAGCATCGACGCCCAGTCTGCGTTTTGTAGCTTGAATTGAAATAACCAGGCGAGAAAGCACTGCGCAGGGGAGTCAGATCTCTCCCATGGCCTCCTCCATCCTGCTCGCCGTCCATAGTGAGGGCCATCAATCAAACAACCGCCATATACCACAGAGCCAAGGTGCAATAACTGCAAAACTGATCGACCCGAGGAATATTAATAACGCCTTCAGGTTCAATACGCGGGGCCATGTGGGCATAGCACGCAAGCCTCGTTGGGAGCTGCGCAGGGGCCCGGGGCTCTTTAATGCTCCACCACATCCGCATCCAGAGGAGAAAAAAAATATACTTAAAAAAAAAAAAGTATGTATTTTTTTTAGAAAAAAAAAGTTAAAAAAAAAAGTTGGCAAACGTTAAATCAAGCAAAACACTGCTAAAAATATGTTGGGAAGTGTAACATACATCAATATTAACCATAATTATTTTGTTTACATAGCTTAACCAAAATTTCGTATATACTCTTTTACAATTTATTCCATATTTATTGCACTGAGAGGGGCATTCTACAACCTAGATGTGTAAGTATGTTAGAAGCCAAGATAAAAAAATAATTTAAAAAAAAAATAGAAATAATGTGACTTTAAAAATATCTTACATAACCATATAAATAAACAATTAAAAATCAATTTAAACGATATAAATTTAAAATATGAAGAGTTTTATGGACACTTAAAAAATAGATATGGTAAATAAATAAAAATATAAATAAACTAGAGTATGGTAAATAAATCAAACATATTTTATATTTACCCCATAAACCTCTTTATATTTACAAAAACTCAAAAACAAGTTTTATTTAGGTGAATCCTATGGGCCAAATACTATATTTATAAAAGAGGTAAAAAATGTAAGGTAAATAAATAAAAATATATCAAATAAGAGTATAAATCAACATCTAATTATATTTGATGCCTCTGTACCATGGACCAAATTAACAATAATACCATGCAAAAAAAACATTATTAACCCTAACATTCACATTAAAATATTAATATTAATATTATTATTACTAAAATTAATATTGATATTAAAATATTAAAATATTATTATTATTAAATTTAGTAATTATATATATATATATATATATATATATATATATATATATATATATATAGATAGATAGATAGATAGATAGATAGATAGATTAACTCTAGATATTTATGGGAGGGAAGAACAAAGACATATGATCGAGGTGGAGAAATAGAGGGATTGACAATCGAGAGATGAGGGGAAAGGAGGAATGAAGAGAGAGAGAGAGAGATAGGATATAGAGAGGTAGAGAAGGGTAAGAGAGGGAGAGGGAGACATAAAGATGGAGTTGGGAGAGAGAGAGAAGGAGAGAGAGAGGCAGAAGGAGAAAGGATTGGAGGGTAGAGAGAGACAGAGAGAGAGAGAGAGGTAGGAGATAAAGGGAGAGTGAGGAAGGATGAGAGGAGGAGAGAGGGAGGGATAGAAAGATGGATTTGGAGGGGGAGAGAAGAAGAAATACATATATTGTGAGAAGTGAAGAGAGAGGGAGTGACAAGGGAAATATGGAGAGACTCGTGTGTATGTTTTGGGGTGAGATAAAGAGGCAAAGAATAAGAGATGGAGAGAATGAGAGAGAGAGGCATATAGAGAAAGATTTAGAAGGTGAAGAGAAAGAGAGAGAGAGAGAGAGAGAGAGAGAGAGAGAGAGAGAGGAAAGAGCGGAGAGAGGTAGGAAAAAAGAGATGGAGATGGAGGGGGAGAGAGAGGGAGGTAATAAGAAAGACATAGAGAGTGAAATTTGGAGAGAGAGAGAGAGAGAGAGAGAGAGAGAGAGATAAGGAAGATGGAGGGAGAGCCAGAGAGGATAAAAGGAGGGAATAGAGATAGAAGCGGGGGAGAGGAAGGGAAGGGGAAGAGAAAGAGAGGGAGGGAGAGAATGGAGTGATATATTAGAGAAAGAGAGTCTATGTTTTGGGGTTGATATAGAGAGATAAAGGGAGAGATATATATATAAATGGAAGTGAAGAGAAAGGAGAGATAGATGGAGATAGGGATGGAGGAAGAAAGAGATTGATAAATATGGAGTGAGAGAGTGTTTGTGTTTGTGGGGGTGAGATGAAGAGACAAAGAAGGAGAGATGGAGGGACATATAGATATATATGGAGGGAGAAGGGAGAGGGAAGAATATGTCTTACAATAGTTGCATTAATTTCAGTGTAGATAGTGATTTCTAAATCCTATTTGATTACTTGCACAAGATGCATTCATTTTAGTGTAGATTTTGATTTCTAATGACATTTGATTACTTGCACTCGATGCATTGATTTAAAAGTAGATGATTTCTATTTCTATTCGATTTGTTGCACTAAATCCATTGATTTAAAAGTAGGTGATTTCTAATTCTATTTGATTTGTTGCACTAAATCCATTGATTTCAGTATAGATTGTGATTTTTAATCCTATTTAATTACTTGCACTAGATGCATTAATTTAAATGTAGATGTTGATTTATAATTATATTTGATTTCTTACACTATATGCATTTATTTCAATATAAATAATTTATAATCCTATTTGATTTATTGCACTAAATGCATTCATTTCAGTGTACATTGTGATTTATAATCATATTTGATTGCTTGCACTAGATGCACTTGATGCATTAATATGGATAAAGATACGGAGCTGGGTGGGGAGACAGGGAGGGAAGAAGAAAGACATAGAGGGTAACAAGTGGAGAGAGAGATGGAGTGACAAGGGAGATATGGAGAGACTTGTGTGTATATTTTGGAGTGGGATAAAGTGAAAAATAATAAAAGATGTAGAGAAGGAGAGAGAGAGATGCATATAGTGACAAAGTTAGAAGGTCGAGAGAGAGCGATAAAGAGAGAGAGAGAGAGAGAGAGAGAGAGAGAGAGAGAGAGAGGGGGGAGAGGTAGGGAAAGAGAGATGGAAATGGAAGGGGAGATAGAGGGAGGTAATAAGAAAGACATAGAGAGTGAAAGTTGAAGAGAGAGAGAGAGAGAGAGAGAGAAGGAGGATGGAGGGAGAGTGAGAGAGGATTGAAGGAGGGAAGAGAGATAGAAGCGGGGGAGAGAGGGAAGGGGAAGAGAAAGGGAGGGAGGGAGAGTAGGGAGTGATAGATTGGATAAAGAGAGTTTATGTTTTGGGGTTCATATAGAGAGACAAAGGGAGATAGAGATATAAATTGAAGCTGAAGAGAAAGAAGAGATAGATGGAGACAGGGAGGGAGGGACAAAGAGATTGATAAATATGGAGTGAGAGAGTGTTTGTGTTTGTGGGGGTGAGATAAAGAAACAATGAAGGAGAGAGGGAGGGACACACACACACACACACACACACAGATATATATATATATGGAGTGGGGAGAGGGAAGAATATTTCTTACAATAGATGCATTGATTTCAATGTAGATAGTGATTTCTAATCCTATTTGATTACTTGCACTAAATGAATTCATTTTAGTGTAGATTTTGATTTCTAATGATATTTGATTACTTGCACTCGATGCATTAATTTCAATGTAGATTATTTCTAATTCTATTTGATTTGTTGCACTAAATTCATTTATTTCAGTGTAGATGGTGATTTATAATCTTGTTTGATTACATGCACTAGATGCATTAATTTAAATGTAGATGTTGATTTATAATTATATTTCTTTGCTTACACTATATGCATTTATTTCAATATAAATTATTTCTAATCCTATTTGATTGCTTGCACTAAATGCATTCTATAACACCTCCTTTGCAACAACTTTAATTCACAGAATGTTTTTTTTTGCAAATTTATCTCTATTCAGAAAAATATTCCTTGTATGACTTATCCAACTTTTCAAAAGTCCATATTAACTTTATCAACAATATTAAACACTATTCATCTCACCTCAATTAACTCTTGTGAGTTGGGTTAATAAAATAATATATTGTACCACTCGTTTATCTCCCGAGCTAGCATTGGACATTCTCCATTATTAAATTTATATATAGCTTCGTTCGTTATATTCACTTCTATATTAAGTTTGCGTTTTAATGTTTATTTTCCATTTTTTAGGTGTATTAACCACCTATGTTTTTATTACAATAATCCCCTTAGGTAATTTTTCTATTACACGAATGCCCTTTAGCATCTCACTCGTGCTTCTCGGTTAACCTAGTACGAATGCTTATTTGGTTTATAATATTCACGCAAGGTTATGAGATTGTGATAAGCCAACCCTAGGTGTAAATGTTATATGGCATGACTAATAGTATAGGACTCGTCTGTTTGTCTTCGGAGAAGTTCGTATTGAGGCATATTTCGACTTAGCAACTATATACATATCGATTTTTAATCAAATTGATTATTGGTATGTATTAAATTACCGAGGACTTTATACATAGACTTTAACAACACTTCAATTCGGTTCGTAATTTGGACTACCATTAAATGGTTTTCTACGCCATAGTTTGCAACGTAAAGCTTTGGTTTGCACATATATATTTTCGAAACTCAACCTGGTTGGTAAGATTTATGTGATCGATAACGTGTTATTACTTTACACTATTGGATGTACTGTGTACGTGCTGAGCATTTACACTCTCGATGTGATGTCGTATTTTGAGATTTTATGGCTCGTATTCTTGACTTGACACTTATATATCTTCATTTACTTATTAGCTGGAAATACTGGTACGCGAGGTACCTAGTGAATTTTTATATCAAAGAATACAATTCCAAAACTTATAGCTCATCCCACAATGAATTAAATGTGTACTGGGTTCATTAACTTTTGTGCAATTTTAAATATCCCTCTCGAGACTTCTTATGGCTTTACTTTCACGTCATAATTTCTCACATCTCGATACCATTTAATGCTTCAACTTTCAATCCGACGGTTTATCTCTTTCGAGCATTAGGGTTTGAGGTGTTGTTTTAAAGTCGAGATTCCTTCCTGGTAAGAATCTTCTTTGCCCCATTTTAGTCTGGCGACTATCTCTCCAGTGTCGAGGAAGAAATTCTAGTGTAGACCTCAACGTCCACCTCTCTTCACAACCACATCGACTTCACATTTCCGGTATGCCATATCTTGGTGAGTTGTATTCTCTCTGCAGATATTTATGTCAACATTATCATGGTTTATTTTTCTTCTATGCACCAGAATATATATCAGTATGTTTACATACAGGGAACGATGTCTTTTATTCCCAGTTATTATTCTAGATGTCGATAGTTTATTGATTTTTCCCTTCGATATACCCTTTCTTTGTGCTTATAATATTTCTGTTTGCAACCATACGTTTTATTTGACTTACTCAACATTTTATATTTTTCTCTGTTATTGCCGAGGGAAGGAAATTAAGATTTGACAATAAAATCCTTTGGTTCCCATTCGTCCTGTGTTTCTATACCCAGTTTCGTTTGACACAAAGGCCAAAATCGTAGTTGGCATGCCAACAATTCCCCAATGGTAACTTCGAATATTTTTTTCTCTTAGTATCCTTTTAATTTTTCTGGTCTTCTTCGATTTACTTTCTCTTACATCTATGCCTTAATTTATTGTTTTACAACTTTCATTGCAATTCTTGACTGCTTTTCCTTCCACATAGAAGAATTCGGCGTTCATCTCCTCGACTTTTGTAAGGTATTGAACTCTCCTGTTTCTATGATTTTACTCTCGTTATTATGATTGACCGTCTTTAATTTTGCTTGGTTACTAATTTCGTTGTAATAATATCAATGCAGGTATTGGTAGTCACTCAGTAATTTTATGATCCTCTTCGATTTTTGTAGGTAGATTAATATAGTAACCATTATATTTTTGTTCTTGCATGTACAGGGATTACTGTTCACATTACCCAGTTTCTCAAATTTCACCTCCAACTTGGGGAGTGGAAACATACTTAATTCCCAGCAATATTGGTTATTAAATCGAGTTTGTGATCCGAATAAAATTTCCAAATACTCTGTGTATAAACATTTCTTTTAATTGTTAGAATGTCAATTTAGTACATTCAGGGGAAAAAAAATTCACTCAACTGTAATTTGTATATGTCGGACTTTCTCCTTATATACTATTTATGGTCTTTGAGTTTTTTTTTTCTAAAAGACCTATTCATATAAGTGCGATTCATATATGTATAGATAGATAATTAACTCTATTAGAGCTTTGTCCATATTTTAAATTTTCTCACTTTAATTTCCAGACTCTTGCATTTGACAATTTCTGTTATGTTTACTGGTATACATTAGTTGTATAATTTCTAAGATTTTCAATTCCAGATTTATTTGTTCTGAGTTGTCCTATTAAAATAAAATTGAGGCCAGAGCATAACACTTGTAAACCAAGTCACTTTGATGATAAATTTTCTTGGTCAATTACAGAATTAGGATATTTCTTAGTTTTTCTCCAATATCTCAAATTCGGTTTCAGAATTATCAACATGTCAATGTTATTTAGTTCTGAAAGAATTTCTTGTATTTACATACTCAGGTTTGGTTTTATTTCTATAATAATAATTATTATATCGAATGAAATATATATTATAGTCCAACAGGTTTCTCATTCATTTCTTGTGAATATTATTCATCAGTTGATAAATATTGTTATAGTTTTATGCTTCACTTTGTATCCCTACATGTTTATGTAATTACAATAATATTGGTAGGATTATTGTACCATACAATAATATGTACTTTTCCTTTCTATAATATTTGAGAAAAATTCTGATTCAGTTGTAACTAGCTATTAGGATAAAAGTAGAATGTTTATTTCAGAAGGATATTTGTTCCTGTCTGCCATCAACTATCTGTCATCATTAATTAAATTTGATTTGTTAACTATTTTACATATTCACTAAATTTCCACCATAATTTCCCTACTGAGGTCTTAAATTTCTATTTAGTTGTATCTATCATGTTCATCATTTCTTGCATTAGATAGAATGTAGAAATTAATAATACTTTAAATAGAATATTAGATTTCCTATCTCTAGATCCAAGCCTTGGTACAAGTTTCGACATTCTAGATGATGGATTTCTGCACTTATTCTACCATGCTACTGTAGTTACTAGATTTAATCAATTAAACCTGGTAAGTTAAAGGCATGAGGTAATATAGAACTAAGTATTCTATATATATTTCTTGTACATAGAACTGTTTATTTTCGAAGTAGATTAAAGTTACACTTTAATTATTCTAGGGAATTATTTTAATATGTGCAAATTTAAACCAGACTATGGTTTAGAGATTATGACTGATAGTATTCCCTAGATTTTATTCCTACTACCATACAGAATTTTAGAAGATTTATTTCTTCTAATTAATTATGTTAAAAGGAATAACAAATCTCAGAAACTTAGTTCAACATAACAGCTACAACATTTATCAAAATTGTCCAACAACATCTTTTTTAATCATTCATAAATTTAATGTGCATACCACTTCTGTGATGACCAGACCTCCCAACCTTAGAGTTCCTCTGTCTCCAGAACTCACCCCCGAGCTAAGATCCCTCTCTAGAACAAACCAACCCCTATCTATTCTAGAATAGCTTATTTAAGCTTATGCCCCCAAACCCTGTTTCCAATTCTGCGTCCAGAATTACATAATGCTTTTATTCCTGTTTGCCTAGGCTTCCCTTATTTAGGGACTTTAAATCTGCTTTATGATTTTCCATCTTTTTACCTATTCCCAACTACTCTCCACATCATTGGGGTAATTCAGATTTTTCCTCAAAAATCTAAATTAGAAATAAATTCTTTCAAGCCTTTTTGAAGGATTTTTGGGGAAAGTCTTAGCCTCTTTCCATACCTCATGGATTAGGAAAGTGATCTCAAAAATATCATTTGGTCAATATGCACAGAATTATTTTATTTATTTTTCATAATTAAATAATTAATTACATTCACACCATAATTATCCATTGGGGTCCACTCCCCTTTGGACTGAATTTCAAATGTCTAACTTGGAAAAACATAAAAATAGGGGTGTTACATATTCCCCCTCTAAAAACAAACACCGTCCTTGGTGTTAATAGCTAACTACTAGAGTTTATTTTGAAAATATATATGGATGGTTTTCCATCATCTCAGCTTCTCCTTCCCATCTAGCTTCCTCAGTAGTAAAGTGCTTCCACTGCACCTTTACTCTGGCTATTGTTTGATTTCTCAATTCAATTTCTTCCAGCTCCAATATTTGAAGTGGCTCTAGAAGGAACTCCCCTTCTGGTTCCACCTGTATCACATTCCAATCAACAATATGAGAAGCATCATGTACATATCTTTTTAATAAAGAAACATGAAACACATCATGAACTTTAACATGGGGCGGTAAGGCCAGCTTATAAGCCACTTGTCCCACCCTTTCTAACACCTCAAAAGGCCCACAATATCTAGGAGCCAATTTTGCACAACTTCCAGCATAAAGTGTGCTCTTTTTGGGTTTAATACACAGATACACATGATCCCCCACTTTGAACTCTCGATGCACTCTCTTCTTATCAGCATAATTTTGCTGTCGATCTTGTGGTGTCTTGCTGTTTCTCTGTATTTTCTTGACAATCCTTTCCATTTCTTGTAGAGTATCTGGCCCCAATACTAGCTTATCCTCGGGTTGGCTCCAACTTAATGGAGTACGACACCTTATTCCATAGAGTGCTTCAAATGGACTCATTTTGATGGAGGATTGATAGCTGATGTTGTAAGCAAACTCGGCTAAATGCAAGTAGTCTTCCCGTTTTGATGGCCTATCCATCACATACATTCTCAACATATCCTCCAAAATATGATTTGTTCTCTATGTTTGACCATCCATCTGAGGGTGATAAGCAGTACTAAAGTTCAATTTAGTACCCATTCCCCGAAACAGACCTTGCCAAAAGGCGGCTATGAATTTAGTGTCTCTATCTAAAATAATCATCTTTGGGACCCCCTGTAGCCTTACTATTTCTTTTAGGAACACATTTTCTACTTGGGCTGTCCCAAAAGTAGATTTTACAGGTATGAAATGTCCAGCATTTGTTAAGGTATCTACCACTACCATCACTGAATCATGCTGATACTTTGTTTTGGGTAACTCGGTTATAAAATCTATGGAAACAATGTCCCATTTCCATTCTGCAATTGGTAAGGGATTTAAAAGACCAGCTAGGTGCTGATGTTCAACTTTGACTAGTTGACATTCCATGCATCTAGCTAAATAGTTTGCTACATCCTTTTTCATTCCTGGCCAAAAAAATTTCTTTTTCAAGGCTATAAGCATTTTCTGATATCCAAGATGTCCTGAATATGGATGTTTATGATATTCATCTAGGATTTATCTTTTCAAAGACTCCACATTGGGGATATATAATCTATTTTTATAGCAGATAAGCCCTTTCTGGTTTTGGGTGTATTCAGCCATTTCTTTTTTCACCATTTTCACTTGTAGATTCTCATAGTCTGGATCTTGATTTGCTATCTTTTTAACTAGTTCTTCTAGGTCAAAAATAACACTACTCCCAATGTTGCTTATGTTTTGGCAAGCATTTCTGCTTAGCGCATTAGCAATTTTGTTTTCTTTCCCTTTGATATGTTCTATGTCCATATCAAATTCACTCATAAAAGACATCGATCTGGCTTGTCGAGCATTCAAATCTATTTGAGAAAAGAAATACTTGAGACTAATATGATCTGTCATCAATGTAATTTTTTTTCCAAGAAGATAGTGTCGCCACATCTTCAAGGCATGAATTACAACAGCCAATTCCAGATCATATACACTGTAATTCTGTTCATGTTTCTTAAGTTTTCTAGATTCATATGCAATAACAGAATTTTCTTGCAACAACACTCCTCCCAATCCCTCTCTACATGCATCATTACACACAAAAAACTCTTTGTTAGGATCTGCAATTTTCAGTATAGGGGTTGTAGTAAGTTTTAATTTTAGTTGTTCAAAGTTGTGTTGGCATTTTTTAGTCCACTCAAATTTGGTCCCTTTTCTCTGTAGTGAAGTTATGGGATATGCTATTGCAAAAAAAATTTCCACAAACCTTCGATAATAGCTTGCAATCCCCATAAATGATCTTATTGCTGAAACATCAGTTGGCACCGACCATTCTCTAATAGCCTTTATTTTCTCAGGATCCACAGCCAATCCTTGTTCAGAAATAATATGCCCCAAATATTGAATATTATCTTTATAAAATTCACATTTACTGAACTTGGCATATAACTGGTTTTCTTTCAAAGTTTGCAAAACTATCCTTAAGTGTTCTTTGTGCTCTTCCTCACTTTTTGAATAGACCAGAATATCGTCTATGAACACTAGTATGAATTTATCTAAGTACTTGTTCAAAACGCTATTCATTAAGCACATAAAAGTGGCAGGGGCATTTGTTAAACAAAAAGGTAGGACTATAAATTCGTAGTGACCATACCTAGTTCGAAAAGTTGTTTTACTGATATCTTCCTCCATAATTCTGAGTTGATGATAACCAATCCTCAGATCAATCTTAGAAAATACTGAAGCCCCTCTCACCTTTTCAAAAAGATCATCTATTCTGGGCAATGGGTACCTATTTTTGATTGTCAACTTATTCAGTTGACGGTAGTCAATGCACATTCTAAAGGTTATGTCCGTCTTTTTCATGAACAACACCGGTGCTTCCCAGGGGGATACACTCGGTCTAATGTAACCTTTATCCAGCAATTCTTGTAATTGCATTTTAACTCCATAAGTTCAGGGGGGCTCATCTGGTAAGGGGCTCTGGAAACAGATGTTGCTCCTGGCACCAAATCGATTGAAAAAGAAATCTCTCTTTTGGGGGGAATATGAGGAATCTGATCTACAAAAACTTCTTTAAACTCTCCTACCACTGGTAAAGTGTTTAACAGGTCTTCTTCAGGATGTTGTCCTCATTCTTCAACATGTACAGCATATACTTGATATCCTTTTCTAGTTGTTCTTTTTAATTGCAAAGCTGATATTTGTCTTACAAGGATTTGTTTTGGTTTTCCTTTGAGTATAAAGCGTCTGCCTTCCTCATCTATGCAATGCAGAGTTTTATCCCAACAATTCATCATAGCCTTTCTTTTTTCTAACCAGACCATCCCTATCAGCAAATCATATGAGCCTAAGGGCAGAATGTTTAAATTTACTTCTGTCTAAAAATCATTTAATTTAATTTATGTTTGAGGCAGCTTATGAGTTACTTTTCGTTTGGTGCCAATGGCTAACTGGACCAACCAAGATAGTTGAAATTTTTCAGTTTTGAGATTGCATTTCTCTACAACTTGTGGACTAATGTAACTCAAAGAAACACCCGGAACAATTAAACCTATAACAGATTGGTCAGCAATCTTACCTTCCATCTCTACCATGGTAGCCTGGTGTTTTTCTTGTCGGTTCTCCAAGGCTGCACTGATAATGGGTATGTTCCTTGAGGTATCATTCACTGTGGTAGCTTCTCTATCTCTCAAAATCATTTGAATATTTCTATGTGGACAATCCCTCAACAGATGAGGTTCTCCGCAGCCCCAAAATTTCAAAGGCTCCCTCATTTTAACTGTTCCTTCCTTCTTATTACCCCCATCTCTTTGTTTTGAACCCGCTTGGGATTGAGCAGTTTGACTTTCCTTTGGTTTGTTAAATTTTTTCCACTGATGATCCCAACCAAAGTTCTTCAGGTAAGCTGGTTTCTATTTCTTTCCTTTGAATTCACCCTTGTTTACCTAGCTTTTTCCATGTTCACCATTTCCTTTAAACTGTTGGTAGCATAATCTAGCTTTCCTCACCACTTCGTCCATAGTTTTTGGATTATCGAACTCTATTTTCTCCTTGTACACAGCAGGAAAATAGTTCAAAAACCTTTGTATTTTTTCTTTCTCTTCACGAATGTACAGAACATACCTTAACAGATTTGTAAACTTGGTGAAAAACTCATCTATGGTGAGTTGTGCTAATCTGAGTGCATGGAACTGCTTTGCTTTATCATCATAGTAGCGTTCGTTCAAATAATGGTTTTTAAACTTGGCTTGCAAATCTTCCCAAGTCACTATTTTTTCATCAATGGCATGAACCATTTTTGTCTCCTCCCACCACAAGGTGGCCTTACCCTACAACTTGTAGATAGCTAATTTGGCCTTCAGATTGCTTTCATATTCATAGACGTGAAAATACTTAATGATATTCAACAGCCATTCCTCAGCATATTCCTCCTCTCCATCATAGGAGGGAGGTTTAATTTTTCAAAATTCACCCTGTAATTCCCTCTTCTGTTTAGACTGATGTTTAGTAGTGTCATCTTCCTCAGAATCATCTCAGAACTTTCCTTTCCTCCTCTTTCTGGAACCCTCACCTTCTTGGCTGTTCCGCGAGGTCAGTTCTCTTATCAGATTTTCCTGCTCCTCACTGGCTAATGACAACCTATCATTCTGGCTTCTTAACTCAGCCATCTCCCGTTGCAACCTATGCAACACAGCCATCAAAGGAGCATTGGGATCTGGCTTGTTATCCTCATCACACAGATCAACATAAATTTCATCTCCTTCAGCGATTGACTTTTCAGTTCCAGTACCACTGTACACTAAACAAAACAACATCAGTAATAGCAAATTTTCGTAAAAATAATTTATACAATGAGCACAACTACAGCCCAATTTTTCCAACATGAGCTCTGATGCCATTTGTAACACCTCCTTTCTAACGACTTTAATTAACAGAATTTTTTATTTTTATTTTTTATTTTTTGCGCAAATTTATCTCTATTCAAAAAAATATTCCTTGTATGACTTATCCAACTTTTCAAAAGTCCATATTAACTTTATCAATGATATTAAACACTATTCATCTCACCTCAATTAACTCTTGTGAGTTGGGTTGATAAAATAATACATTGTACCACTCATTTATCTCTTGAGTTAGCTTTGGACATTCTCCATTATTAAATTTATATATAACTTCATTCGTTATATTCACTTCTATATTAAGTTTGTGTTTTAATGTTTATATGCCATTTGTTAGGTGTATTAACCACCTATGTTTTTATTACAATAATCCCCTTCTTAGGTAATTTTTCTATTACACGAATGCCCTTTATCATCTCACTCGTGCTTCTCGGTCAACCTAGTACGAATGCTTATTTTCTTTATACTATTCACGCAAGGTTATGAGATTGTGATAAGCCAACCCTAGGTGTAAATGTAATATGGCATGACTAATAGTATAGGGCTCGTCCGTTTGTCTTCGAAGAAGTTCGTATTGAGGCATATTTCCACTTAGCAACTATATACATATCGGTTTTAAATCAAATCGATTATTTGTATGTATTAAATTACCAATCACTTTATACATAGACTTTAATAACACTTCAATTCGGTTCATCATTTGGACTACCATTAAATGGTTTTCTAGGCCATAGTCTACAACGTAAAGCTTTGGTTTGCACATATATATTTTGGAAACTCAACCTGGTTGGTAAGATTTATGTGATCGATAACGTGTTACTATTTTACACTACTCGATGTACTGTGTATGTACTGAGAATTTACACTCTCGATGTGATGTCGTATTTTGAGATTTTATGGCTCGTATTCTTGACTTGACACTTATATATATTCATTTACTTATTAGTTGGAAATACTAGTACACGAGGTACCTAGTGGATTTTTATATCAAAGAATACAATTCTGAAACTTATATCTCATCCCACGATGAATTAAATGTGTACTGTGTTCATTAATTTTTGTACAGTATTAAATCTCCCTCTCGGGATTTCTTATGGCTTTACTTTCACGTCACAATTTCTCACATCTCGATACCCTTTAATGCTTCAACTTTCAATCTGACGATTGATCTCTTTCGAGCATTAGGGTTTGAGGTGTTGTTTTAAAGTCGAGTTTCCTTCCTAGTAAGAATCTTCTTCACCCCATTTTAGTCTGGAGACTCTCTCTCCAGTGCCAAGGAAGAAATTCTAGTGTAGACCTCGACTTCTACCTCTCTTCACAATCGCATCAACTTCACATTTCCAGTATGCCATATCTTGGTAAGTTGTATTCTCTTTGTAGAGATTTATGTCGACATTATCATGGTTTATTTTTCTTCTATGCACCAGAATATATATCAGTATGTTTACATACGGGGAATGATGTCTTTTATTCCCAGTTATTATTCTAGATGTCGATAGTTTATTGATTTTTCCCTTCAATATACCCTTGCAGTTTCTGTCCCATATAAATTTCCAAATAGTCTGTGTATAAACATTTCTTTTAATTGTTAGAATGTCAATTTAGTACATTCAGGGGAAAAAACCCTGAACAATTTTTTTCACTCAACTGTAATTTGTATATGTCGGACTTTCTCCTTATATACTATTTATGGTCTCTGAGTTTTTTTTTCTAAAAGAACTATTCACATAAGTGCGATTCATATATGTATAGATAGATCATTAACTTTATTACAACTCTGTCCATATTTTAAATTTTCTCACTTTAATTTCCAGACTCTTGCATTCGGAAATTTCTGTTATGTTTACCGGTATACATTAGCTGTCTAATTTCTGAGATTCTCAATTCCAGATTTATTTGTTCTGATTTTTCCTATTAAAATAAAATTTAGGACAAAGCATAAAACTTGTAAATTGGGCCACTTTGATGATAAATGTTCTTGGTCAATTGCAGAATTAGGATATTTCTTAGTTTTTCTCCAATATCTCAAATTCGGTTTCAGAATTATCAACATGTCAATGTTATTTAGTTTTGAAAGAATTTCTTGCATTTACATACTCAGGTTTGGTTTTATTTCTCTAATAATAATTATTATATCGAATGAAATATATATTATGGTCCAACTAGTTTCTCATTCATTTCTTGTGAATATTATTCATGAGTCGATAAATATTGTTATAGTTTTATGCTTCACTTTGTATCCTTACATGTTTATGTAATTACAATAATATTGGTAGGATTATTGTACCATACAATAATATGCACTTTTCCTTTCTATAATATTTGAAAAAAATTCTGATTCAGTTGTAACTAGCTATTAGGCTAAAAGTAGAATGTTTCTTTCAGAAGGATATTTGTTCCTGTCTGCCATCAACTGTCTGTCATCATTAATTAAATTTGATTTGTTAACTATTTTACATATTCACTGAATTTTCACCATAATTTCTCTACTGAGGTCTTAAATTTCTTTTTAGTTTTATCTCTCCTGTTCTTCATTTCTTACATTAGACAGAATTTAGAAATTAATAATACTTTAAACAGAATATCAGATTTCCTATCTCCAGATCCAAGCCTTGGTACAGGTTTTGACATTCTGGACGATGGATTCCTGAACTTATTCTACCATGCTACTGTAGTTACCAGATTTAATCAACTAAACCTGGTAAGTTAAAGGTGTGAGGTAATATAGCACTAAGTATTCTATATATCTTTCTTGTACATACAACTATTTATTTTCGAAGCAGATTAAAGTTACACTTTAATTATTCTAGGGAATTATTTTAATATCTCCAGATTTGATCCAGACTATGGTTTAGAGATTCTGACTGATAGTATTCCTAGAGTTTATTCCTACTACCATACAGAATTTTAGAAGATCTATTTCTTCTAATTAATTCTATTGAAAGGAATAACAAATCTCAGAAACTTTGTTCAACATAACAGCTACAGCATTTATCAAAATTGTGCAACAACATCTATTTTAATCATTCATAAATTTAATGTGCATACCACTTCTATGATGACCAGACCTCCCAACCTTAGAGTTCCTCTGTCTCCAGAACTCACCCCCGAGCTGAGACCCCTCTCCAGAATAGACCAACCCCCATCTGTTCTAGAATAGCCTATTTAAGCTTATGCCCCCAAAGCCTGTTTCCAATTCTGCGTCCAGAATTACATGATGCTTTTATTCCTGTTTGTCTAGGCTTCCCTTATTTAGGGACTTTAAATATGCTTTCTACTTTTCTATCTTTTTACCTCTTCCCAAATACTCTCCACATCATTGGGGTAATTTAGATTTTTCCTCAAAAATCTAAATTAGAAATAAATTCTTTCAATGCTTTTTGAAATATTTTTTTGGAAAGTCTTAGCCTCTTTCCATACCTCATGGATTAGGCAAGTGATCTCAAAAATCTCATTTGGTCAATATGCACAGAATTATTTTATTTATTTTTCATAGTTAAATAATTAATTACATTTACACCATCATTATCCATTGGGGTCCACTCCCCTTTGGACTGAAGTTCAAATGTATAACTTGGAAAAACATAAAACTAGGGGTGTTACACATTCATTTCAGTGTAATGGTGATTTATAATCATATTTGATTGCTTGCACTAAATGAATTGATTTTAATGTATATGCTGGTTTCTAATCTTATTTTCTTACTTGCACTAGATGTATTGATTTGAGTGTAGATTCTGATTTTTAATCCTATTTGATTACTTGCATTAGATGCATTGAAATCTGTGTAGATTTTGTTTTCTTATCTTATTTGATTTCTTTCATTAGATGCATAGTGTTAGCTCTCAAATCTACCTTAGGCTGAAATAAGGTAAAACTCAAGGCTACATCAAACCACGCTCAACCTCGTAGCTAGCTCTACGAGGACAGGAGAGGGCTCTCTCCGGATCTATCTCGGAAAAAGGTCTTCAAAGGGGCTAAGATGACTTATAACAAATACTAATTTTAGGCTATTAAAGAGATAAAATGTTTGATTTTGATTTTAAAGGGTTTTCGTTGGAGAAAATGGGAAAAAACAATTTTGGGTCCGGGGATAAGGCCAGATCTTTGCAGAATTCGAGTTGGGGCGAGGTAGGCAGTAGTCTTGATGCTTTTGATTGAATATATGGATGGATCAGAATGACAAGGAGCTGAAGAGGGCAAGGAGGAACATGGATCCTCTCCAAACAGGCGAAAACATGTAAGACTAAACAAATTCAAAGGCAGAGCACTGAAATCAATGGATTCAACCTTATTTACTCATTCATTTAGTTTAAGAACCATAAGAAGGGAATGACATACATTAAACATGAAAGAACTTACAATAAACTGAGAGAAAACACCATCAAGAACTGAAAGCCACAAGAATCCCAACAGGTGTTGCAAAACCTCTGATCTTTCCTTAGCCAAAATATGAAAAATATGTACAATAGTGTGCCAAAAGTTTCCCAAGAGTCCAACTTGTAGAATGTCTCAAAAATTACATCATATAGACCTCCTAACCCCTTCCCACACCTCTAGGGGTCGAATTCCTCCTTCTAGGAGCAGTTCCAACTAATTCTAAACAAAGAACTAGAAAATAGGCATCTAAACAACTTGCCTCTAAAAGGGAGGAAACTTATTCTTACATCTGATTTGTACTTTTTTAGGAGTGAATCATCTAGAAGAGGTAAAAGTGAGTCAAAGTTACATTCCAACCATCAATTTACATCATGATAACTCAAAAATTTCATCCACAAGCAAAACTGGTTCAACTGGCCAAAATTCTGAGCTGGAAGGTGAAAATTTGACCAAAAATCCATATGTGTAGCGCGCCTGAGCCATATGCGTAGCACGCCTTTCAGCCTGATTTTCGGGCACTTCCTGGCATCCAAATTGAGCTCATGATAGCTTTTTGGAAATCCCTGGATGTTGGCTATCCAACTCAAGTGGAATTTCCCAATTTGGAGCTCATTGGCCCCTCCAAAAATTCATTCTGCCAGAAGTACTTCCTGCTGGTGCAAAAGGTGGCAGCAAGGTGGTTTTCATGGTGTTTTTGGGCCTTTTGACCATCCAGAACCTGATGAAATGCTTTGGCAATGCTTGAGCATGCATAATTACCATGAAAAACCCAGAAATTTAAATTTTTACTTCAGCAAGTGTCCCAAACAAAAGCGAGCACGTCGACGCGCTACTCGTATAGCTGAAAAATCTGTTTTTGGACCAAAATATTTCAAAATGACAAAAATTTCTCTGAATTTGCTCAAATTCGGAGAAAAGACCCTCCATCATGTATCATGTCCAGCCAATGAAGCCTCGGACAAAATCCGAAGTGGATCAGGCCTTTTCTGCCGTTTTAGTGCTTTGCTCAACCTCCTCTTCAGAATCTTCATTTTTGCCTTGCAGACATGCATGCGAGCCCAATAATGACCTTTCATGTGACGACGCATGTCTTTCTCTCTATTGGCCTTTGCCAACAATTTCTCCAGATGAATGTTAACATGCATGAGGCAAGAATCTCAATCAGCCGGTGTCATATCACCAAGTCTCTTCCGGGCCAATTGTCGATCCTCACGGATTCGCCGCAGCTCATAAAGTGTATGCTCATCCTCCAGCTGTTTGTTACGCTGCTCCAGGTATTTTATCACCCACTGAGCCCTCTGCAATTTCTCTTTCAGCGTGTCATTCTCGGCCTTTTTCTCCAGATGATCTCTTTCAGTTTCGAGCTAGGAGAGCTCGCATCAACATCAATGATTGTGAAATCAGTGTCCCGGCCTCCTGAAGGGCCCTCATCAAGCATAGGCCTCTTGCCTCTATCCTGGATCTGTACCTGTGCTGAAGAAGAAGGTGAGACCCCTTCCACATCATGTGGAAATAATACTCGCCCTGCTGATGGAGTCAACGAGACCCCTTCCACCCCGGGTGGAGATAATACTCGTCGTGTAGCTGCAAATAAGGCCCTGTAGCCTCGCTGGCATGTCACATACAATGGAGCACTGATATGCTCGATCTCAGGAATGTCAGGCTGGTGTGAAGGCTCTCCCGCATCATGAACTACCTCGGGAAGCAGCTGTGGTGTTGTAAATAAGTCACGAGAGATGAAATCCTCCCAAGTGATGCCCTGCTGTGGAATCACTGTCATACTCCTGCTCATAATCTGAATCCATCTCTGACATGGCTTTGAAAACAAGATGTCTGCAATGTGTATGTTGATATAGGTGTAGTGAAGTCAAAAGTTTCAATATATGCTCAAAACCTAAATATGTTGCATATGTACCAAAACATCATAAGAAAATAAGCCACAATGGTAATAGCTCTGTTTAGGTAGATTGGCATAAAAACAGTCACTACTTTGATCACAAGTGAATTTGACAAATGAGTAGAAAGTGTAATGTAGTGTGCAGCCTTTGTAATGCTGGCTAAAATTTGTCAAAGGGGAAAATGAGTATGAGACTGTGTTTTGTCAATGGAGAATAGGAAACAGTGACAATGACCACAGTGAAACAAATAGAAATGACAGTGGTAATATAATGGCGGTGACAGCAGTGGTGAAATGACAAACTGAGAGCGTGAGGGCAGTGACACTTTGACAGTAGATGCATAGGTATATATATCAACAATACAAGCTGGGAAATCCTTCACAAGACCATCAATATGTATTCAAAACCCTAAGAAATGAATCTGCTATGAACATAGGGTTCACTTTTCTCCATATCATACACACTAATTTCTCCACTTTAAAAACACCACGATCCTGTTCAAAAATCACTGAGCAACCATTAAAAACCTACTTGCAAGCTGATTGTGCCGATTTGGTGTGAAACTGGACGCAAGGGCAAAAGAATTTAGCTCTAAGACTGTATGGGTAGCGCGCTCACCCAATGCATAGCACGCTACATGTGCGTAGTGCCCTTGTTATTTTACACAGGCTGGTGAGGCTATATTTGTAGCGCGCTCTATATGAGTAGCGCGCCTCCTATATGTGTAGCGCGCTACATAGTGCATTTTGCAGGAGGCTTTTGGAGGAGTTCCCGGTGTCCAAATTGAGTGTGTGATAGCGCGTTGGAAAGATCTTGGAGTCTAATTTCCAACCCAAGTGGAATTTTGCAATTTTGACTTCATTTTCCTCTTAATAAATCAAATCTCCCAAAACTTGTCAAAATGAGCAGAATGAGGCTGCCTCAAGGCAGAGCGCTGTTGCAGTCAAGTTTTGAAGGTCTTCCTAAACTCCAAATTGAGCTCATGATAGCTCATTGGAAATATATTTGTGTCTAGTTATCCTTTGAATCATCAAACACGTCATTTAGCCAACCATGCTAGGAGAAATCTTGATTCTCCCAAGGTCACTTCAGAGGTGCATTCAATTCTCCTGAGGCAACGGTATTTTTGACATTTATCTAAAACCGTGATACCTGTGTAAAAATTGAGGGAGGTTTTTCTTCTTTGGCATGTGTTGGACAAAAACCTCTCTCATTTTTCTAAAATTCATCTTTTATTTCTCTGAAATAGCATTTTAGTGAAACTTATCCCGATGTGTGGAACAAGGGATTTTGTCGAAATGAAGATAAACGAAGGGGATAAGGGGCTTCTAAATTCTTGGGGAAATTTTGGGAAGTAGGGGGGGATGTTAGGAAGTAGGGGAAAGTGTAATCTTAGAGATTGAGTGAGGGGAAGGGGTCCAAAAGGGAAAAACACAGGCCTAGCCTTGAAAATTGCCAAGTTGTGGCAAGAAACTAGGGTTTGTGGGAAAATGAGGAATTTGGGGGATCTCAGTGATGGAAAGTGTTTAATAAAGTATATTAAGGATAGGGGAAGGTGTGTGAACATCAGGATACAAGTTTTTTCGATGATTTTACCATCCAAGAGAGATTACCTCCAAAACCCTAGGAGAGGGAAATGGACCTTACCTAGGCACAACTGAAGCATGAAAAAGCTGTAAAATGACCCAATGGAACATGATATGGTGATGAAAACCCTCTGAATGATGGTACACTCAGCTGAATGGTGCCATGGACCGACGTTTGGACAACTTTGACAGGAGTAAAAGCAACCCCTAGACCTAATGCCTAGTGACCAAATTTTGCTTGAAGACTCTTTGAAATGACAAAATTTGACCTTGACACCTTAAAATCACTTTGTAAGAGCATGTTTGATCACTGGAGGAAGGCTGCAAAGGCTGACACTAACATTGGCTCCAATGGGAATGGTAGCTCCTTGGAGGTGCCAAGAACGACAGATCTTTGGGAGAGAAGACCAGTGCCTTATCCATTGGGCAATGGAATCATTATTTGAACGGATAACACAAAACCTTTGAAACATTTATTGAATGAAAACTTGACTGAAAACTGACTGAAACTTGACTGAAACTTGACTCAAACCGACTCGATGGCAAACTGAAATAACTTGAAAAAACTGACTCAACAGACCAAACACAAATGACTCATGACTGACTTAAAACAAGAATTTACAAAGCTTTTGGAAAAAAGGCAGCAGTCCATCAAGATTTGGAATCATGATGACAACCACCTGCATACTAATGAAATATGTACAATCATGTATAATTGGCTTTCCAATGTAACCAGTCAAGCAGATGGCTTCTTGACTGATTTCCCTGATCAGATCTGCTGGTCAACAATACAAACTGATAACTGGACATCCAAAAACATAGCTGACCATGATCTCCTTCATCACTGAACACTGCAATAATCACTTTCACTGCTGACTGTAACAAATATGCCATTGGATCCTGAAAAACATGAAGATTTACCTCCTGCTGAAGAAACAAGGTGTCTTTCTCTCCTGATTCTGATCTGTCTTCATCATGTACTTCAGTAAAAGTATGCTCCTGGGCTTTAAAAAACTCTGAACAGGTAGATGAGCGGATCTCCTCTTGTAAAAACATTTCGACACATGAGACATATGAAGAAGAATCTGAATGGAAATCCTGAATGTTCTGATCTTCTACAGTCTGAAAATATGGTAGGTCATCTTCATATGATAGGATAGCCGGATTTTCATTACAGTCATCAATCATGAGAAAAGAAACTTCAGCTGATTCTTGATACCCAAACATGACATTTCTAGCATCTACCATAAATTCATCAACAGAAACTTTTTCACTTACTTGAGTGAAGATCCCATCTTGTTGTACATCAACTGACTGGATTACCTCTTTATGAAGACTTTGTTATGATGACATGAGAACATTTGGATCAAAAACTTTGTCTATGATCTCAATAGAAAAATTCTCCTTTTCAGAATTCAACACAAGGTATGCTTGGTCATTACAATTTGAATCTGGATCTGAAGTAGGTGACTGGACATTATCAAAATCTGCAATCTCCATGCTGTCTTCTTCTATGGGCAGATCTAAAACAAAACATTCTCTTTCATCATCTTCAGCCATATAGACATCTTCAACTTGCTGATCTATAAGGCTGCTTACAGGACTATCATCCTTTTCAGAAAAGGAAGAAGGTCCCCTATCACCTTCTTGACCATGTGTACACTGCAGATCTGCGTTAACTTGAGCTGGAACATGACCTTTCAATAGCTGATCTATCTCATCTTCAGTCAGAGGGGATAATTCTTTATGTTTTCTTTGGCTCAAACAATGATTGTCTTCATTGATTTCAAGTGAAGGAGTATACAGATTTTCCTCATACTGCTGATCCATTTCATATAATTCCTGTTGACTGTCAAGATGCAACATTCCTTCATCTTCCACTGCACTAAAATCTTGATCCTGCTGCAAATTTTCATGATCGTCCTTATGCTGCTGAAATGGATTCTCGTACAATGCTTCCATGATCTCATCATCCATGAAATTATCATCTTCATAAT
Source organism: Pinus albicaulis (assembly GCA_034641835.2). Lineage (NCBI taxonomy): Eukaryota > Viridiplantae > Streptophyta > Pinopsida > Pinales > Pinaceae > Pinus > Pinus albicaulis. The sequence goes on along the minus strand of CM076578.1, from coordinate 185,202,965 downwards.
ACTTCTCAAGGCTTTCAATAAAAGAAGAAGCATGTTTGCAACAGTCATGAACTAAATTTAATGATGGATAAGATGTTTGATATCTTTCAATGAACATGGCATGAAAATCCTTTAAACAGTAAATACAGGATGGCGGCAAATTTTCATACCAAGACTGAGCTTCACCTTCCAGAGTGGCCAGGAATATCTTCATCAAGCAATCTTTAGGAAAATCCACTTTTAACTTGCGAATATGCATGTGAAATATAACCAAATGTAAAGCAACATCTTTCTTACCATCATCATTAAACGTAGGCAGATTCCTTGACCAATCTACCTTGGGCATCTTATTCGGAAAACCTGGAATGTGATCTCAACTCATGGGAGCATATCTTCTCGTGATTTGGTCCATCTTGAAAATCTCACAGCTACTGATCTCCCTGCAGTGAAGTCACCATGAAGCATCGATTTATGGATTGTTCAGTGAATGAAGTCGTCAGGTGAATGTTTTCAGCCTTCTAATGTGTCTGACTGCTGTCCACCATCAGCATCAGATCTGAACTTGATACACGTACTGGGGCAATTTACAAGTTAAATGCTAGGAATACAAGTTAAACCGGAGATCGACTGAAACAGCGTTTATCTACTTCGCTGATGCATAGCAACAGCGTTTCGAAGGCTACCTGGCGTGACATCAGACTCCGTCTTTAACAAGCAAACATTTTGAGTTTCTCCCCAGTATGGTCGCCACTATGTTAGCGCTCAAATCTACCTTAGGCTGAAATAAGGTAAAACTCAAGGCTACATCAAACCACACTCAGCCTCGTAGCTAGCCCGACGAGGACAGGAGAGGGCTCTCTCCGGGTCTATCTCGGCAAAAGGTCTTCAAAGGGGCTAAGATGACTTATAACGAATACTGATTTTAGGCTAGTAAATAGATAAAATGTTTGATTTTGATTTTAAAGGGTTTTCGTTGGAGAAAATGGGAAAAAACAATTTTGGGTTCGGGGATAAGGCCAGATCTTTGCAGAATTTGAGTTTGGGCGAGGTAGTCAGTAGTGTTGATGCTTTTGATTGAATATATGGATGGATCAGAATGACAAGGAGCTGAAGAGGGCAAGGAGGAACATGGATCCTCTCCAAACAGGCGAAAACATGTAAAACTAAACAAATTCAAAGGCAGAGCACTGAAATCAATGGATTCAACCTTATTTACTCATTCATTTAGTTTAAGAAGCATAAGAAGGGAATGGAATACATTAAACATGAAAGAACTTACAATAAACTGAGAGAAAAAACCATCAAGAACTGAAAGCCACAAGAATCCCAACAGGTGTTGCAAAACCTCTGATCTTTCCTTAGCCAAAATATGAAAAATATGTACAATAGTGTGCCAAAAGTTTCCCGAGAGTCCAACTTGTAGAATGTCTCAAAAAATACATCATATACACCTCCTAACCCCTTCCCACACCTCTAGGGGTCGAATTCCTCCTTCTAGGAGCAGTTCCAACTAATTCTAAACAAAGAACTAGAAAATAGGCATCTAAACAACTTGCCTCTAAAAGGGAGGAAACTGATTCTTACATCTGATTTTTACTTTTTAAGGAGTGAATCATCTAGAAGAGGTAAAAGTGAGTCAAAGTTACATGCCAACCATCAATTTACATCATGATAACTCAAAAATTTCATCCACAAGCAAAACTGGTTCAACTGGCCGAAATTCTGAGCTGGAAGGTGAAAATTTGACCAAAAATCCATACGCGTAGCGCCCGTGAGCCATACGCGTAGCACGCCTTTCAGCCTGATTTTGGGGCACTTCCTGGCATCCAAATTGAGCTCATGATAGCTTTTTGGAAAGCCCTAGATGTTGGCTATCCAACCCAAGAGGAATTTTGAAATTTGGAGCTCATGTTCCCCTCCAAAACTTCATTCTCCCAGAAGTACTTCCTGCTGGTGCAAAAGGTGGCAGCAAGGTGGTTTTCATGGTGTTTTTGGGCCTTTTGACCATCCAGAACCTAATGAAATGCTTCGGAAATGCTTGAGCATGCATAACATACCATGAAAAACCCAGAAATATAAAATTTTTACTTCAGAAAGTGTCCCAAACAAAAGCGAGCACGTCGACGCGCTACTCGTATAGCTGAAAAATCTGTTTTTGGACCAAAATATTTCAAAATGACAAAAATTTCTCCGAATTTGCTCAAATTCGGAGAAAAGACCCTCCATCATGTATCATGTTCAGCCAACGACGCCTCGGCCAAAATCCGAAGTGGATCAGGCCTTTTCCGCCGTTTTAGTGCTCTGCTCAACCTCCTCTTCAGAATCTTCATTTTTGCCTTGCAGACATGTATGCGAGCCCAATAATGACCTTTCATGTGACAAAGCATGTCTTTCTCTCTATTGGCATTTGCCAACAATTTCTCCAGATGAATGTTAACATGCATGAGGCAAGAATCTCGATCAGCCGGTGTCATATCACAAGGTCTCTTCCGGGCCAATTGTCGATCCTCACGGATTCGCCGCAGCTCATAAAGTGTATGCTCATCCTCCATCTGTTTGTTACGCTGTTCCAGGTAGTTTATCACCCACTGAGCCCTCTGCAATTTCTCTTTCAGTGTGTCATTCTCGGCCTTTTGCTCTGGATGATCTCTTTTAGTTTCGAGCTAGGAGAGCTCGCATCAACATCAATGATCGTGAAATCAGTGTCCCGGCCTCCTGAAGGGCCCTCATCATGCATAGGCCTCTTGCCTCTATCCTGGATCTGTACCTGTGCTGAAGAAGAAGGCGAGACCCCTTCCACATCATGTGGAGATAATACTCGCTCTGCTGATGGAGTCAACGAGACCCCTTCCACCCCGGGTGGAGATAATACTCGTCGTGTAGCTACAAATAAGGCCCTGTGGCCTCGCTGGTATGTCACATACAATGGAGCACTGATATGCTCGATCTCAGGAATGTCAGGCTGGTGTGAAGGCTCTCTCGCATCATGAACTACCTCGGGAAGCGGCTGTGGTGCTGTAAATAAGTCACGAGAGATGAAATCCTCCTAAGTGATGCCCTGCTGTGGAATCACTGTCATACTCCTGCTCATAATCTGAATCCGTCTCTGACATGGCTTTGAAAACAAGATGTCTGCAATATGTATGTTGATATAGGTGTAGTGAAGTCAAAAGTTTCAATATATGCTCAAAACCTAAATATGTTGCATATGTACCAAAACATCATAAGAAAATAAGCCACAGTGGTAATAGCTCTGTTTAGGTAGATTGGCATAAAAACAGTCACTGCTTTGATCACAAGTGAATTTGACAAATGAGTAGAAAGTGTAATGTAGTGTGCAGCCTTTGTAATGCTGGCTAAAATGTGTCAAAGGGGAAAATGAGTATGAGACTGTGTTTTGTCAATGGAGAATAGGAAACAGTGACAATGACCACAGTGAAACAAATAGAAATGACAGTGGTAATATAATGGCGGTGACAGCAGTGGTGAAATGACAAACTGAGAGCGTGAGGGCAGTGACACTTTGACAGTAGATGCATAGGTATATATATCAACAATACAAGCTGGGAAATCCTTCACAAGACCATCAATATGTATTCAAAACCCTAAGAAATGAATCTGATATGAACATAGGGTTCACTTTTCTCCACATCAAACACACTAATTTCTCCACTTTAAAAACACCACAATCTTGTTCAAAAATCACTGAGCAACCATTAAAAACCTACTTGCAAGCTGATTGTGCCGATTTGGTGTGAAACTGGACGCAAGGGAAATTTTTTTTAGCTCTGAGACTGTATGGGTAGCACGCTGACCCAATGCGTAGCGCGCTGCATGTGCGTAGCGCCCTTGTTATTTTACACAGGCTGGTGAGGCTATATGCGTAGCGCGCTCTATATGAGTAGCGCGCGTCCTATATGCGTAGCGCGCTACATAGTGCATTTTGCAGGAGGCTTTTGGAGGCCTTCCTGGTGTCAAAATTGAGCGTGCAATAGCTCGTTGGAAAGATCTTGGAGTATAATTTCCAACCCAAGTGGAATGTTTCAATTTGGACTTCATTTTCCTTGTTAGAAATCAAATCTCCCAAAACTTGTCAAAATGAGCAGAATGAGGCTGCCTCAAGGCAAAGCGCTGTTGCAGTCAACTTTTGAAGGTCTTCCTAAACTCCAAATTGAGCTCATGATATCTCATTGGAAATATATTTGTGTCTAGTTATCCCTTGACTCATCAAGAAAGTCATTTAGCCAACCATTCTATGAGAAATATTGATTCTCCCAAGGTCACTTCAGAGGTGCATTCAATTCTCCTGAGGCAACGGTATTTTTGACATTTCTCTAAAACCATGATACCTGTGTAAAACGTGAGGGAGGTTTTTCTTCTTTGGCATGTTTTGGACAAAAACCTCTCTCATTTTTCCAAAATTCATCTTTTATTGCTCTGAAATAGCATTTGAGTGAAACTTATCCCGATGTGTGGAACAAGGGATTTTGTCGAAATGAAGCTAAACGAAGGGGATAAGGGGCTTCTAAATTCTTGGGGAAATTTTGGGAAGTAGGGGGGGATGATAGGAAGTAGGGGAAAGTGGAATCTTAGAGATTGAGTGAGGGGAAGGGGTCCAAAAGGGCAAAACACAGGCCTAGCCTAGAAAATTGCCAAGTTGTGGCAAGAAACTAGGGTTTGTGGAAAAATGAGGAATTTGGGGGATCTCAGTGATGGGAAGTGTTTAATAAGGTATATTAAGGATAGGGGAAGGTGTATGAACACTAGGATACAAGTTTTTCTAATGATTTTACCATCCAAGAGAGATTACCTCCAAAACCCTAGGAGAGGGAAATGGACCTTACCTAGGCACAACTGAAGCATGAACAAGCTGTAAAATGACCCAATGGAACATGATATGATGATGACAGACCTCTAAATGATGGTACACTCAGCTGAATGGTGACATGGACCGACATTTGGACAAATTTGAAAAGAGTGAAAACAAACCCTAGACCTAATGCCTAGTGACCAAATTTTGCTTGAAGACTCTTGAATGACAAATTCGACTCTCTAAAATTTTAAAATCACTTAGGCATACTTCTCTTTTACCTGAGGAAGGTCATAAAGGCTGACACTAAATACAGACTTTATATGTTGATTTCTAATTTGATGTAATTGGATGTATGAGGGTACATTAGTTGTAAACTAATTGGATTAATAGTGTGCATTAATTTCAGTGTAAGCACAAAAAAATATTGATAATGTAGAATTATTTTTGTGTTATAGTAATGAAACATAATAATATTGGATAGAAAGAGAGGCAAGGTATGATGTTTACTACAACAGCTCGAGCTAAATATTTAAATCATTTATGATTTATGATTTCTATTATATTTTTCATATAATCGATGTGGAAAGAATATAAGGGTGACAATAAGGGTGACAATAAGAATATTAGAAGAAAATAGTTTGAGATTGATCAAAATGAAGGCTATTTGTAACTGACTACCGTCTTATTATTCACATTTTCTATCATTCAATATTATTACATTGTCACTTTGCATTCAAAAATTTTATTTCATCATTTTTCATCATTAAATCTATTTTACGATATTTATCATCTGAAGAAACTAAGGTAACTAACAAAATTTAAAATTAAAATGAATCGATAAATATCAAACATATTTAGCATTTTTGAAATGTTTATATTAATATTAGATGTATTTACATATTATTGATATAATTAATCATATGTTTCTCATATTATTGATAGATTTTCCTTGGTTGCACACAACTGAAACCAGCGTGGATCCATCTTAACTATGGATCTATCAAGCAGCAAGTGGGATCAAATCTCTTGAGGTGCAAACCTTTTCTCAAGTTTTGTACTCAAAAAATAGGTTTTCACCTCGAGAGATTTGATCCCTCTCGGCACTTCATAGATCCATACTTAATATGGATCTAGGCTAGTACTAACATATTACCATCTATCCTAATCATAGCATTCAAAATTAACAATTCTACCTATGGATTTTATCAATACAACAATCAATATAGAAATAATTTGTACAATTCTATGCTTACATATTCCATGTTTCATATTATTGAATTTTCGCTTTACCGAAACCTCTGTTTGAGACTTTCAGTTGTCCTTCAATCAATTTATTATACATGTACATAACACGATTTCGAAAAGTGTTGATTGTGTGATTTCCACATGGTAAAAATATGAAGAGTTAATGGCTATTAATTCCGGTTGTTGGATTTTTATTAATGTCTTACTATCAAGATCTCGATTGTGGACAAGTGGATAGATCTCCACCCTCGGCCTATCCTATCGAGATATAACGATGACAAAGAATTAGGGTTGACGAATGACCTATCCTCTCATAATCGCTCGCACAGAGTTTTCGCTCATTTCGTCTGTCTTCTATGATAGAGCTCTCCGCCTCTCAGAAAAGTTGCAGGATTCTGGCCATAGTAAATTTATGAATTATTTGTCCACTACCAGGTGAACTGTTGGGTTCCCTTTCTCCTAGTTAATTTTTTCCTTTAAAGTTAACTTGCGCAATTATTTACTGGGTTTGTTTTATTATTCCATAGATAAGTTAACAATTTGTGTTTGCTTTATTTAGCTTTTCCCTGTAGTTTTAGGAGTTTGGCTTTTCAGTCTTAATACATCATATATATTCCATTAATTGTTATACAGGTTGCTTAATATTGTCGATCTTTAGGGTAAGGAGCTCGACACTTCCATGGTGTCGTCTTTTAGCAAATCCATGGTAAAAACCCTGGTTCCCTTATTATTTTCTTCTACAATTTCTTGTAGCTTGATCCAGACTCTTCCCTGGACATCTAATTTAGAGTTCCTCGTTAACCCTTGTAGTTAGTTTGGCCTTATTCCTCTGTGCCATCAATAATAAGGTAAATAGGAAAATTTATCATTATCGTTCCTGATCAGAATTGGATCATGGACTATAATGATAGCTCAAAATTCAAAGTGCTTATAAGAGTGCCAATCCTAAACAACCGAAAAGGTCTCGTCGCTGGGATTTTGGCACCATGAATGGTTCTCCAAACCGAGGTAGTATGCAAAAGTTTTTAAGGTATGAAATTGTCCAGTAAACTTCAAAATTCAGTTGACCAAGTTTGACTTTTATATTTTGGATAAATTAAAAAATTAATATTCCAAAGAATATTTCGAGAATATTCCTCAAAATATTCCCCGAAATATTCCATATGGGCTGATCACAAATTGACAAGTGGCATATCCTTATTTGTGGAAGGTTTGACTTATCATATTTTAGGCCTATCACGGGCTGCCACATGGCAGGCCCGAAGGCCACCATGTGGCCCCAAGTTGGAGTGGTTTTTCATTATAATTTGTTTTTTGTAGTTATGGAGGATTGAACTAGGGACATGCCCACTTGAGACCAAATGCCCGACCATCTTCGTTGTATGGTGTTACTTAACCATATGGGGAGTCGGGTTTATTTTGAAGTTTAAAATTCATATGGTTGGCGGAAAATGGGGGCCAGCCCCCACACTACATATAACCTTATCCTTGTGACTAGGGGAACGCATCTTCAAATCTATCCAAAAAACAGTTAAACCGTCAACGGTCATTACAGAAATGTGACAACAACCCTTTTGACATTTGTTGTAACAATTTTGAAACCGTTATATATGTGGTTTCCCAGCGGTTCCGGTGGAGGTCACATGTGATCTCGCCCCTCCAAACATTAAATGAAACTTCTGATAGTTCCACTACTCTTGGGCAGAGTCCAAATTTTTCGGGGTTGTGCCAAGTTTCGCACCCTTAACTAAATTTATTCCACTTTTAGTGGGGTTTTTGGGGGACATTGGACATTTTTTTTGCAGAAGTCATAACTCTCTCATTATTGAAAGAAATTGGGTGAAATTTTAGTCATTTTTGGGTCTCTTCAGCATTTTTAAGAGTGTGGCATAGGTTTGAGGTTGAACAGAGGTAATATTTAGCATTTTTTGCTTCGAGGAAGATGAAGGGGCCATCAGGGCCACCATGAGACAAAATCAGTTTGAGGCCTAGCCAGGGGAGCTAGAGGCCTATTCCAGAGATCCAATAGTAAAAATTAGATATTTCGGATCTTTTGAATTTGATGAGATAGTTTTCAAATCCTGTAGAGAACGTTTGAAGGCCGAAATGCTTCAGTAAAGTTCTAGGGTCCATTAGTGATAGATTTTTCTAGCAGCAGTGCAAGGCTTCGCCAGAGCTTCTTGAGACCATAGGCAGTGAACCAGTGGTCATTATTAACTGAAAGAATCATTTTGAATCTAATGACAGAGGTTTTAGAAAGTTTTTAAGACTTCTAGAGGTATAAAACTTAGCAGAGAAGTGTTCATTGACCCTAGTGCCAAGGGGTGTCGATAAGTGATTGAGGCGAAACCGGAGCACCTCGAGGCGAGTTTTGATGAACGAAAAGTCCATCTTGACTAGTTAAGACATTTTGGAACCAATGGAAGTGGTTTTAGAACATTTTTAGAATTTCTAGAGCTCTATAAGGTGATATGAAGTTTTGGGCAGCCTTGGGAAAACCGTGGAGGATAGCCTATTTTTGGGATGCAGCGCTCGATTTGAGAAATTTATCAGTTGATATTTGGTGTATGATGTGTGTTGGATATAGAAGGAGTGGTTTCAGTGATAGCTTGTAGCTTAGCTGAGGGAGTGTTTGGCATTTAGAAGCTTAGAGTAGCTTAGTGCACCGACAGAAGGAATCGTGTCAACAAGAGCCTAAAGTTGTTTGAAGAGTTTGGACAGCCATTAGAGGGAGATTGATGGTATTTTCAGTCCTTTGGATCATTGTTGTATTCATTGGAGTTATGTATTTACTTGTAAAAAAAAATTACCATAATCCCAAAGAGCCGAGTCAAGATGACCAAGCTCAAAGGAGACATAGCCCACGAGATTTCGGATGAAATCCTAGATTAAGTTTGTTGTTGTCTTTAAATGTTTATTTTATGCATTATGTTGCTATTATACATGTTAAATTTCAGAAAGAACAAATGAACTTAAGACACATAAACAGTAAAAATTCATACACCACTTTAAAGTAAATAATTCCACAAAATTGTCAAGTACAAGCTAGATCATTTAATTTAAACTGAGTGGTAGGTTTTTGAAATAAATACAAGTTATCCCGAGCATTTTCAGATCAGTTCCTCTTCCTAATTTCTCTACTATCGAGATTTTGTAATGCTTGTTGATTTCTCTGAATCCCCTTTTTCTCCAAGTATACTTGCTAGTGATAATGTGATAGCATTCTGTTTGAGTGATCAACTTTCAATTTCTCTAACCTACTCTGGCTCTCCTAGGTACTCCTTATCGTGAATACCTTGGGTCACAGTATGTCGGAATCCAATTGAAAATTGGAATTTGATAGTTTTTCTAGAAAGTCTTCGACTCTGGTTCTAAGATTCCATTAAGACTGGTTTTTCCCACTGCCAATGCCCTCTATGGGTATGCCGGGGATAATTTTCATGTAATAGCTGTAATAATAATTTAATTCTTTTGTCCTGTAAGCAATGTTATAGTTTCTAGAACTGTTGAACCAAGTTATTAACTTTGGTTAATGTTGTTCGTCTGATACATTTTAATCCGAGACTCCTATCAGTATGTTTTCATTTCCTGCGAAAGATATATGTAAGGGTCTTGTTTAAACTGTTACTCTATTTTTAGTAAACAATTATATTTATTTATTATATCAGTGGGATTTCCTCTTCTTGCATAATAAGGTTATTTGAATGATATAATTTTGGTCTTAAAATTCTTCTACATCATCTGTTGTTAGTCTAATATATTAGTAGTTAAGTTTATGTATTTACCATAGTGTTTTAGTCTGCCTGTACTGTTTCATTGACTTATTTTAGCATTTAAAATGTATATAAACATTGAAACTGATATGACATTTCGTAGGTGAGATTATTTTCTGTCTAAAGACTATTCCCAATACTTTAACTTGTCTGTATAATATATATTGGTCCATTATCCTTCTAAGCAAAAGCATTTTTGAGGAAACCCTCCTCTTTATTTGTTTATTGCTTTTCTAAATTCCAAATCTTAGGAATTATAACTTGAGTTATAGTTTCTGCATAAGGGTTTGAAATAATGGTTTGCTAGTAATTCATTATGTGTATGCTTCCACTAGACTGCTATTATATTTGAAATCATCTTCAGATTATTTTCTTTAGTATTTAACGAAAATTCCTCAGTTTATAACCATGCTATTTCTATCTTTACATATTTTTACAGCAATATTCTTCTTAATTTTGCAGTTCTGTTTCCTTTACAGTGCTAGCATTCCATCTTTCAGTATCTAAGTAGAAAAGATGACTGGAACATTTCTCTCTGTGTATTATCATAGGAAGCAAGGGTAACCAACACATAACCTTCTTTCAAGGGTTCTCGGTTAATAGCTCCCAGCATTACCAATTATTAAGAGTGTTAGATCTTACTTGTTTGCAATTAATTATAACATAAAAGAGAACATGTATAGAATCGTGCTTCATTAAACATGCTGGTAACTTTCTACATATTTCCAAAGTTTAAAAACAGACAACCATAAATTCTTTTATATCCTTCGTTTCTCTCACTAATATTATGCCTCCCTACCATGATTGAGGCTATCATGTCCTATAACTCTTCCAAGTGCTCCAAGTATGAGATTTATAGTTAACAAAACTCCTAGAAAAGACCTCAAGGCAATCCGGTGCAGTCTCCAATTCCAACAATAATAGAAATTTGGAGTATTCCACAAGTTAACACTAGTCCAGGAATTCTTCTCCAGAAATTTTCCTTCTCCAGTTAACTAACATAACCCCCCTTCCTCACTGGGATAGCCCTTTATCCCTAGAGGTGGGGTAGCTGTTTGAATTGATTCTGTGTTAATCAACTCTCAGTTCTTGAGATACTTTTTACCATCGGTCTATTACTCTTTTATGGAAATCAATTCCATATTTAATTTAATCAAGATTACCATTCCTTCTCATAATATATTGTGAAAATAAAATAAAATAAAAAGTAATAATAAATGTCCTAATGTCTCATCAACATCTCATAATCACTAGTTAGCAATAAACCAACTATTACAACTTCCCCCTGGAAGTGAACACTGTCCTCGGTGTTTTCATTCTTCAATAGAAAATAATTCTAGATATGCCTCCCAAACAAAGCCTGCATCTTCCCAGGTAGCCTCATATAGGTCAAAGTGCTTCCACTGCACTTTAACCTCAGTGATGACTCATTTTCGGAGCATGATTTCTCTCCGGTCTATTATACACTAAGGTTCAACCATAAATTTTCCATCTAGTTTGAACTGTAATAAACAAACATGAATTAGTTTTCACATACATCTTAGCATTTCTAATCAAGTATGGTATTCATATCCTACCTGAATACCTTGCTAATGGATTATGTGCTTTGGATCGTGAATGTATAATTTCAATAACGATATGAGAAAGACATTGTGCACTCAGATATGGCTAGGCAAGGCCAATTGGTAAGCCACAGGTCCTACCCTTTCCAATATTTGGAAAGGACCACAAAACCTGGGTTCCAAATTGGCACAAGAGGCCCACCTTAAAGTGTTTTTCTTTGGTTTAATCATTACATACACATGGTCCCCCACTTCAAAATCATGATAAGTCCTTTCCTTATCTGCATACACTTTTTTCCTATCCTAAGCTGCCTTCAAATTTTGTCGGATCTTCTTTACTTCTGTTTCCATTTCAGCTAGCATATATGGTCCAAGCATCAACTTGGTTTCTGGGCTACTCTAGTTAATAGGAGTTCTGCACTGTCGCCCATATAAGGCTTCGAATGGACCCATCTTAATTGACTCCTGATAGCCGTTATTGTATGTAAAATCCACTAGGTGTAAATACTCTTCCCAACTAGTTGGTATTTGCATTACATACATACGTAAGATATCCTCCAGGATTTGATTTACTCGCTATGTTTGTCCGTCCATCTGCATATGGTAAATAGTGGTGAAATTAATTTGAGTCCCTAATCATGTGATTTTTTTTTTCCAGAATGCTAACGTAAAATTCACATCCCTATCAGATAAGACAATCCTTGGGATACCATGAAGTCTAAAGATCTTTCGCATAAATATGTCCGCTATCTACACCGTCTTGTAAGTAGACTGTATTGGTATAAGTGTGCTAATTTTCTTAATCGATCCACTACTACCATAATAGAGTCATTACGCTTTTTGGACCTTGGTAATATAGTGATAAACTCTAAAGTTATCACCTCCCACTTCCAATCAGGTATTGGTATAGGTTGCATAAGCCCGACTGGGTGCCAGTGCTCCACTTTCACTTGCTGGGATTCTAAACACTTATTTAGATATTCTGCAATATCTCTCCTCATACATCACCAGAAGTAATTTATCCTTATTGTTGTTGGCATATTTTGATATCCAGGATGTCCAGAGTAATTACTTTGATAATATTCATTCAAAATCAGTTCCTTCAACTGCATTCTATTTGGAACAAAAATTCTCTTTTTGAAAGTTATAAACCCATCATTATCAATTTCCTAATCAGAATATTTTCCTTGGTCTTTGAACTCCTTTGCTTACTGCAACATAAACTTATATTCAGGATATTTCTCAGCTTCTGCTTTTATTTTCTCCAAAAATCTGCACTAAACCTTATTATAATACAGCTCATAAACACCATGCAATTTTCTACTAAAAGCATCAGCTACTCTATTCTCCTTACCTTTTACATGCTGCATATCAATGTCAAATTCATTCAGGAAGGCATTCCACCTTGCTTGGCGAGAATTAAGATCAACTTTCTTAAAATAACTGGTTAAGCTTTTGTGATCAGTTTTGAGCACAAATATTTTTCCAGGTAAGTAGTGTCTCCATACCCAGAGTGCATGCACTACAACTGTCAGCTCCAAGTCATACGTTGAGTACCACTGCTCATGCTCCTTTAATTTTCAGGACTCATAGGCAACCACTTTACCCTCTTATGACAGAATCACCCCAACTCCTTCTTTGCATGCATCTGTGCATACATCAAACTCTTTATTAGGATCAACTACCCTTAATACCAGAGCTATAGTCAATAACTACTTCAGTTTTTCAAAGCTGTACTGATATTCCTTTGTACATTTAAATGTTTTTCCTTTCCTTTGTAAGGAAGTAATTGGGAAATAAATTTTTTAAAAACCTTCAATAAATCACCGATAATAACCGGCCAACCCCATAAAATATTGGATGTCTGCCACGTTTTGGGGTACTTTCCATTCCATAATCATCCTGATCTTCTCTGGGTCAACTACAATACCCTTAGTAGAAATTACGTGTCCAAGGTACTGTACTTCTTCCTTGAAGAAATCACACTTTCTAAACTTAGCATACCCCTCATGCTTTCTTAGCATTTCCAGCACTATCCGTAAGTGCTCTTTATGTTCTTCGGAATTCTTTGAGTACATAAAAATGTCGTCAATAAATATTAATACAAAATTATCCAGAAGAGGGTGAAATATACCATGCATCAGCCTCATAAATGTTGCTGGTGCATTCATGAGTCCAAAAGGCAGTACCACAAACTCATAGTGTCCGTACCTAGTACAAAAAGCAGTTTTATGAATGTCCTCATCCTTTATCCTAATTTGATGGTATCCCGACCTAAGATCTATATTTGAAAATATAGTTGCAATCTTCACTTGGTCAAACAGATCATCAATCTGAGGTAAAGGATATATGTTTTTAATCATTAGTTTATTAAGCTAGTGGTAGTCCATGAAAATCCACATGATTCCATCTTTCTTTTTCAAAAATAGCACAGTTTCTCCCGAGGGGGATACACTTGGTCGGATGTACCCTTTATCCAATAATTCTTGTAGCTGCAACTTCAATTTGGTTAACTCTATTACACTCAAGTGGTATGGTGTCCTTTAGATGGGTGATGCCCTAGGTATCAACTCTATGGTAAAATCAATGTCCCTTCTTGGTGGTACGCCTGGTATTTCTTCTGGAAACACATCGATAAACTCTTTCACTATTGGAATGTTTTCCATCATTGGTGCTTTCTCTTTTGAATTATTAAAACCCACTTGGATGGCATATAACTGACATCCCTTCCTCATGTACTTATCCTTTTGAGATGCCGTGATGGGTCGCAGCTTCAGAGGTTTATTTATACCTTGAATTTCCTTCCAAGTACCATCTTGCATTTTGTAATAAATGATATTTTTCTTATAATCCACTAATGTCCAATGCTTCTCTAACCATTCCATACCAAGTAGTACATCATAGGATCCTAGAGGTAACACATTCATGTCTACTGTTAGCTACTATTCACTAATTTCTAGCGCATAGTTCATAATTTTAGCACTAACTTTTCTCTTCGCTCTAGTGGCTAAATGTACGAGCCATGGAGTTCTGAATTTCTGACTCTAGAATTTATAATTCTCTACTAATTTTGGACTTACATAGCTTAAAATTTCACCTGGGTCTACAAAAATAGAAACAGGTTGAGATAGCAATTTACCTTTGAGTTCTATTATTGTCGGCTGATAGTCTTCCTGCCGATCTTACAGGGCTGCATTAATTCTGGGTATGTTTCTGGCTACATCTCCCACAGTTGAGGCCTCTTGAAAATTTGTAACTACCTCACTCCTTCCTCACTATGGGAAATTCCTGTAGTAGTGTGCCTCACCCCACCTCCAACACTGTAAGGGTGACTTCTGATTTGGTTCTTGCTCAAGTTTGCTAGAAGCTTTAGTGTGTTTATCTTCTGCAAGTCATCTTATTCTTTGATGATTCCTGCCAAACTATTTGCTAACTAAACTTTTGGCAAGACTCTTGAAATTACTGGTTCTATTTTTATTGAAACCAGAACTACCCTTATGCTCTTTCTTTTCCTTCAAGCTTTTATTTTTTTCTCCTTTTGCCTTAGATTGCTGCTAACACATTGTTTCTTTCTCGATCGCTTCGTCCATATTTTTGGGATTCACAAACTCAATACATTCCTTCATATGAGTGGGAAAACTACTCAACAATCGTTGTACTTTTACATTTTCATCCCTTAAATAGGGAACATATCGAAGTAAGGAAGTAAACTTGGTGATATATTTATCCATTGTCATTTGAACCAACTTTAAGTCATGGAACTCCATAGATTTTTCATCATAGAGGTGTTTAGTTACATATTTATCTTTAAAATACTATTGGAACGAATCCCAAGTCACGTCCTGATCATCTATACTACGAACGTTTTTCACTTCCTCCCACCATAGTGTGGCTTTCTCCCTCAACTGATAAATAGCCAGTCTAGATTTAAGATTACTACTCTATTCATATACCTGAAAATAATTATTCATGTTTATCAGCCATGCCTCAACCACTTCCTCCTCTACTCTATGAAACATAGGAGGCTTTATTTTTCGAAATTCACCTTGTAGCTCTACTCTCTGTCTCTCCACTTCTTTTTGATCTGATACACTGTCTAACTCAACTTCATTGTAGTTTTCATTTCTGTCACTCCGTTGAGACTGAATTCTTTCCATTCTGTCAGTGTCATGGTCTCTTGTCTTTTGCTCATTTTTTTCCTAAAACTCTCTATCATTACTTGGCTTCTCATTTCCTTGTTTCTGTTTTTCTGAGAGGCTTTTTAATATCCTCTCATGTTCTTGCATCAAATGCGCATTATCGTTTCGCACTCTCTCCATTTCCTCTTGTAACTTTTGTAATGTGTTTAAGAGGATGCTGGGTTGGTGTTGCTACTCTTCCAACAACCTACTAGTTTTCTGGTGCTGGTCCACACTCAGCTGCACCCACATTTCTGGGTTCATTTCCAGTCGGGGTTGTGCTTCCCTGGTATTCGGAGGTACGTGTTGTGTCGGCACCCTCCTCATAATATCATGTTAAATTTTTTCTCTGTGTGCATGAGTAATACACAACTTAAAACGGTAGTTGACCCAAAGGGTCCCAGTGTACAAATGCTGCTCTGATACCACTTGTAACATACATCAATATTAGCCATAAAATTTCTTTTACATAGCTTAACCACAATTTTCTATATACACTTTTATGATTTATTGCATATTTATATTAGCATATTACCATCTATCCTAATCATACCATTCCAACTGTATCACAATAAGTTAATAGTTCTGCCTATGGATTTTACCGATGCAGCCATTAATATAGAAATAATTTGTACAATTCTATGGTTACATATTCCATGGTTCATATTATTGAATTTTCGCTTTACCAAAACCTCCGTTTGAGACTTTCAATCATCCTTCAATCAATTTATTATACATGTACATAACACAATTTCCAAAAGTGTTGATTGAGTGATTTTCGCACAATAAAAATTTGAAGAGTTAATGGCTATTAATTCTGGCTGTTAGATTTTTATTCATGTCTTACTATGAAGATCTTGACTATGGACAAGTGGAGACATCTCCACCCTTGATCTATCCTCTCGAGATCTAATGGTGGAAAAGAATTATGGTTGAGGAATGACCTATCCTCTCATAACCACTCGCACAGAGTTTTCTCTCATTTCTTCTATCTTCTTGCTTAGAGCTCTCTGCCTCTGAGACAAGTTGCAGGATTCTGGCAATGGAAAATTTATGCATTATTTGTGTGCTACCAGGTGAAATTTTGGGTTCCCTTTCTCCTATTTAAGTTTTTCATTTACAGTTAACTTGCGCAAGTATTTACTAGGTTTGTTTTATCATTCCAGAGATATGTTAACAATTTGTGTTTTCTTTATTTAGCTTTGCCCTGTAGTTTTAGGGGTTTTTATTTTCAGTCTTAATACATCGTATATATTCCATTAATTGTTATATAGGTTTCTTAATACTGGCGATCTTTAGGTTAAGGAGCTTTGTGCTTCCATGGTTCCATCTTTCAGTAAATCCAAGGTAAAAACCCTGGTTCTCTTATTATTTTCTTCCGCAATTTCCTGTACCTTGTTCCAGAATCTTCTCTGGACATTTAATTTAGAGTTACTCATTAAGCCTTGCAGTTAGTTTAGCCTTATTCCTCTGTGCCATCGATAGTAAGGTAAAATACGTAAATTTTCCATTATCGTTACTCTTCCTAATTTCTCTCTTGTCAAGATTTTGTAATCTTTCCTGATTTCTCTTAATCCCCTTTTTCCGCAGGTATACTTGTTAGTGATAATGTGACAAAATTTCGTTTCAATGCTCAATTTTAAATTTCTATAACCTACTCTGGCTCTGCCAAGTACTCCTTATCGTGAATACCTTGGGTCACAGAATGTCGGAATCCAATTGAAAAATTGGATTTTTATAGTCTTTCTAGAAATTCTTCGACTCTCGTTCTAAGATTCCATTAAGAATGGTTTTCCCCATGGCCAATGCCCTGTATGGGTATGCGAGGGCTAATTTTCATGTAATATCTGTAGTAATAATTTAACTCTTTTGGCTTGTAAGCAATGTTACAGTTTGTAGAACTCTTGAACCAAGTTATTAACTTTGGTTAATATTGTTCCTCTGATACATTTTAATTTGAGAATCCTATCAGAATTTTTTCGTTTCCTATGAAATATATATGTAAGGGTCTTGTTTAAACTGTTACTCTATTTTCAGTAAACAATTATATTTATTTATTATATCGGTGGGATTTCCTCTTCTTGCATAATACGTTTATTTCAATCATATAATTTTGGTCTCAAAATTCTTCTACATCATCAGTTGTTAGTCTAATATGTTAGTAGTTAAGTTTATGTATTTACCATAGTCTTTGAGTCTTCGTGTACTATCTCGTTGAGACTTAATTTAGCATTTAAAATTTCTATGAACATTGAAACTGATATGAGATTTTATAGGTGAGATTATTTTATGTCTAAAGATTGTTCCCGATACTTTAATTTTTCAGTATAATATATATCAGTCCAGTATCCTTCCAAGCAAAAGAATTTTCAAGGAAACCCTCCTCTTTATTTGTTTATTTCTTTTCTAAATTCCAAAGCTTAGGAATTACAGCTTGAGTTACAGTTTCTGCATAAGGGTTTTAAATCATGTTTCGCTAGTCATTCATTATCTGAATACTTCCTCTAGACTGTTATTATATTTGAAATCATATTCAGATTATTTTCTTTAGTATTTAACGAAAATTCCTCAGTTTATAACCATGCTATTTTTGTCTTTACATATTTACACAGCAAGATTCTTCTTAGTTTTGTAGTTTTATTTCCTTTACAATACTAGCATTCCATATTTTAGTAGCTAAGTGGAAAATATGACCAGACCATTTCTGTCTGTGTATTATCATAAGAATCAAGGGCAACCAACACAGAAACTTCTTTCGAGGGTTTTGGGTTAACATCTCCCAGCATTGCCAATTATTAAGAGTTCTAGATCTTACCTACTTGAAATTAATTATAAAAAAAAAAGGGACATGTACATATTCTTGCTTCATTAAACATGCTTGCAGCTTTCTACATCATTCTAAAGTTTAATAACAGACAACGAGAAATACTTATCTATCGTTTGTTTATCTGACTGATATTATGCCTCCCTACCATGAGTGAGTCTATCACGTCCTCAAACTCTCCCCTGTGCTCCAATTCAGAGCTTTATAGTTAATAGAACTCTTGGAAGAGACCTCGGGAGAATTCGGTCTAGTCTCCAATTCCAGCAATAACAAAAATTTGGAGTATTCCATTGGTTAACACGAGTCCAAGAGTTCTTCTACATAATTTTTCCTTCTACAGTTACCGAACAAACCCCCGTTTCTCATTGGGATAGCTGTTTATCCCTACTGGTGCAGTAACTATTTGAACTAATTCCATTTTAACCAATTCTCAGTTCTTGAGTTACTTTTTACCATCAATCTATTACTCTTTTGGAAATCAGTTCAATAATTAATTTAATCAAGATTAATTTTCGTGCTTATAATATATTGTGAAAATAAAATAAAATTAAAAGTAATAATAAATGTCCTAATGTCTCATCAACATGTCATATTCACTAGTTAGCAATAAACAAGTTGTTACAGGAAGAAAGTTATATAGGAACAACCCATGAAAAAAATGTGGTGTTGTTGTTTGTTCTGGAGGGCAAGAAGATGTTAGCTTGAAGGGAACGGAAAAGAAGTTCATGATTAGTATTTCCACAAGTAGTAAGTATGATTATATTCTTGTGTATATTGTGTATATTCTACAGTTAATTTGTCATGAAAATTGGGATTTGCGTGCATGCGGTATATAGTCGTTATGAATGAGTTAGCATTAAAGACAAAAGGACAAAAAGAGAGGAATGAATCAACATTAAAGACAAAAATAAATACATTTAGATACAAAATCATGTTGCATGCTGATAGAAGTTTGAGGTCTAAAAAAAGGCTTGTGGTGCATGGGTGTTAGATTCTTTCTTTTGAGGTAAAAAAAAAGGCTTGTGGTGCATGGGTGTTAGATTCTTGAGGAATGAATCAGCATTAAAGACAAAAATAAATACATTTACATACAAAATCATGTTGCATGCTAATATAATTTTGAGGTCTAAAAAAATGCTTTTGGTGCGTGGGTATTAGATTCTTTCTTTTGAGGTAAAAAAAAAGGCTTGTGGTGCGTGGGTGTTCGATTCTTTCTTTTGAGGTCTCAAAAAAAGGCTTCTGGTGGGTGGGTGTTCGATTCTTTCTACTCACATGTACCCAAGGATAAGAACCTCAAAAAAAAGGCTTATGGTGGGCCGCTGTTAGATTCTTTCTCCTCACATGTACGCATGGATAAGAAAAAACAATGGTATAAACTCAAGAGTACAAAATTATTTATTCATGCTACAAAGTACTTAAATACAATAATCAGAAAATTTTCTACCCAAAGGAATAAATTCTTACGTATCAAAGAGAAAAATGTTTCAATGAATTTTTATGTGAGAAATTTCTAAAGAGCGAGTAGTTTGGTAAATGATACGCCACCCACAAAACAAAACCAAATTTTTATTAGTTGTTTCTCCATATGTTTTTTAACCACAACATCTTGATGAAAATCACATACAACATTGAAGATCTTAATATTCCAATCCCGTCCATTAGTTAAATATTCAAGAAACTGAAATTACTCGTAACTCTACCCGGCATTAGTAGAACCCAATATGTGTTAAATACCCCAACAACTCAACTCGCATAACATCATTTTGTCATTACTCATTCATTACTGATTCAATAAAAATAAATTTTAACCTCGCAGCATAATGCAGACCCCTTGTAATCAAGAAAAATGATTTAGGGTCGAAGAGTTATCTAGAGTTTTCACCTGTAACATTTCAAGTAGATATTACTCTAGCCTTCAGGTGATATACATGACATGGTGGAGAATTTTCCTCGAAAATGGTCACAACGGAAGTAAGAATCCTGCAAGAAAACCCTAATTTAGTGTTCAGCCTAATAAGTTTGAAATAAATCTAAGAAATGAACTAAAGTTAGAGATAGGCAAAGGGTTTTCCTTAGCTATTCTCTCTCACACACACAAGAGCCATCAACACGATTCTAGCTGTGTACTTGTTAATCAGGTTCTGGAGGAGATGCGAAAAAGAAAAAAGTGGAGGCCAAGAACCGAGCACCGCCCAAACACTGTCACCTTCAAGGAAGCACTAGAATAAAAACAAATTATAACCTTGTAGCATAATGCAAACCAGTTTTAATCAACAATAATATTATAGGGTCAAAGAACCATACATACTTTTTGGTTCAAATTTTTTGAGCAGAGATTATTGTAGTCTTGAGTCGCTATACTTCACATGGTGGAGTATATTCGTGCTAGACGGTCAAAACGGTGGCAAGAACCCTACAATACAGCCCTAATTTAGCTTTGAGCATAATAAATTTGAAAGAAATCTAAGGCCATAATAAAATTTAGAGATAGATAGAGGGTTTCCTTGCCTTCCTTATTGTCACACATAGACCATAGCCATGAACACTATTTTTATAGAATTGTTGCTAAGATCATTCTGGATATGGTGGGAAAAACTAATGGGAAAATCCAAACCCTAGGGGAGGTGGGGAACGCAATTCTGATCTATGAAAAAAGATTTGAAAATGAATGAGTCTCACCTTCTTAACCTAGTGGTAAGGAGCTGCAAACCCAACCATGGATTTTCCTGCTAAACGGTCTAGGTGATGGAAACAGTCCTGCAAGACATCCCTAATTTAGTGATAGGAAGAGGGTTTCCTTGCCTTAATCAGATTCAATGTTAGGAAGAGGGTTTCCTTGCCTTCAATATTGTGACAGGAAGACTAGATCCATCAACATGAATCTAAGAAATGTCATCGTTAATCTATGTTTGGAGAAGAAAGGAAAAAAAAAACCCTAGCGAAGGTCGGGAACCCAGCTCCGCTCCTTGAGAAAAAGAGTTGACAATAAATGAGTCTCACTTGCTTAACCTAGCATTAAAGAGGTGGAAACCTAACCGTGGCTATAGGATACCACAGGCTGTAAGGCCACAATCAGCTAAAAAAAATAAAAAATTAATGCGAATTCGAAAATCCTAAGAACTTCAAAATCCGAAGAACTTTACACCAAGGTTTCAGAGAATTCGATTCAAGGTGTAAAGCTAAGCAAAGAAAACAAGGGAGTTGTCTATCGATGCAACAGAATAGTGAGGACAATAGTTTTTTGCTGGAATCTAGTAAAACAAAATTCAAAAAATCAGGTAGTAGGAGTGTTGGAATTGCATTTATTATAGTGGAAATGGATTTAGCACTATCAAAAACTGTTAAAGCACCCAAAATACTGAATTTTAATAATTTTAAATAAAATTTTGATAAATCGTTCCCAAAAAATTTCAGAATCTTACCTGGATTTCTACGTTATTCTGTGAGTTTTTTAGACTACTGCAAAAAGAAAAGAAGTGGCACAATGTGATAATAATGTCGCAGTACTACAACTGTAAGGTAACCAGTTGAATAGGTAGGTGTCGAGATAGATATAAGTTGAAATAATAGAAATAAACTCCACTTGGAAATAGTGGTGCGATAGTTAAAAACCTTTAAACGTAGGCTTTATCCTTGTTCATTATAATGATAGCCCTCGAAGGGAACAATAAATAGCTTAGAACAAGCTAACACTTCAATAATGTATAGAGATGAAAACCAATGCCTCGTCTTGTCGAACATAATGTTATTTTTTTTAATAAAGTAATTTTTTTGAACAACGTTATTTTATAAATAACGTTATTTTATTTTTAAATAATTTTAAGGTTTTTTTTTTTAATAATGTCATTTTTTAGATATGGTTATTTTTAAAATAATTTTACATTAAATAATCATATTTATTCAAATTTTTTTTAAGGGAATAAGATTCTTTGCTCATTAAATTGCTAGATAATATTATGGTTAAATAATTTTTTTTGGAAAGGGAAAAGGAATACGATTTTTTGTTCATTAAATTTCTAGATAATATTATGGTTGAATTGTTAGAATAATATTATTATAATTTTTAAAATAATATTATTATTTTTTAAACAATGGTATATTTTTTGGGATAATATTAATTTTTAAAACATATTACTTTATATAATGTATTATTTAAATAATATGTATATATTTTTTAATAATCTTAATTTTTTTTAAATAGTGTTATTTTTCAATGTTATTTATTTTAAATAATGTTATATTTTAAAATAGTGTTTATTGTTAATAATTGAATATAATGACTTGATGATACAGTTACTTTATTTTTGTTTTGTCTATTGACTATCTTTTCCTTATTATTCGATTATTGACCCACTTTATAATGTTATATTTAGACAATATTTATTATTGATCCACTTCATAAAGTTATCAAATGATCCACTTCATAAAGTTATAATTTGATAGTATGGTTACTTCATTTCTCTTTTGTCTATTGAATATGTTTTCCTTATTATTCAATTATTGACTCACTTCATAATATTATATTTATGACAATATTTATTATTGACCCACTTCATAATGTTATATTTATGACAATATTTATTATGAAGACGTTATAATTAACTTACTATATTTTTTATATTTTTGAGAATATCAATAAATTTTTGTTAATATATGCAAGGGTTAGATATGGTAAGTGTAACACGCTTATTATGAGGGAGATATTCATTTTATAAACAATGCAATCATTGTCCTTATTTTTCATTCATAATTACAAAATATAATTTCATAAAATCAAATGCATTATTAGATAAAGAAAATACATTGAGATGTTTCCTTCTTTCATGATTTTTTTTTGGATATTTCTCTCTTTTCTACTCTTATATATTTCAAAGAAAAGAGTGTATTTTTTCTTTGTTTCCCAATCAATAAGAAGTTGTTAATTTTTGTGTCCTTCTAGGTTGCCCAATAAATCATTTCCATATGTGGATTATTTTATGCACATTGTTATAGAAAGGAATGAGTTAGCATTAAAGATAAAAATAAATACATTTACATAAAAAATGGAGTTGCGTGCTGATAGAAGTTTGAGGTAAAAAAAAAAGTCTTATGGTGCCTCGGTGTTAGATTCTTTCCATTCAGACGTTCACATCGATCAAGAAAAAACAATGATATAAACTGAAGAGTAAAAAATTATGTATTCATGGTACAAAGTATTGAAATATAAAAATAACAAAATTGTCTATTATTTCGTAAGAAGATTCAATTTCTAGAAAAATGTTTCAATGAATTTTTATGTGAGGAATTTGTAAAGAGTGAGTCATTTAGCGAACCAGAAGCTACACACAAAGAAAAACCCAATTTATTTTAGGTGTTTTTCCATATGGTTTGTAACCGCACCATCTCGCAAAAAATCACATCCAACATTGAAGATCTTAAAATTCCAATCCCCTCTATCAGTTAAATATTCAAGAAGATAAAATTACTCCAATCTCTATGCGGCAACACTGAAACCCTATATGTGTTCAATTCCCCAAAAACTCAACTCTCAAAACATCATTTTTCCATTACTGATTCATTATTTTAGATCATTACTATAAACCTACTTTATATCTAGTAAATTACAACTCCTTCCTCAATTACATGACATACAATATGGACCTCATATTTAAGGACTAATACTAAAGAAATTCACTATAAATAAAAATATGGAGAGTCATGTATAACAACATGTCTTCCTTGTAATATTATGAGGCATGAAAAACATTTGGAAAACATGGGAACTGTTAAGAAAGGAATTAATTTGGTAAATGAAAAAAAAAAACTTACAACAATGTGCCTAGAAGGCTACAGAGTAGTCAAAATATAATTCAAATTTTGCAAATTATACCATACAATATCCAATCTATACACAGTTACACTTGGACTAAGATTAAATATGAGGAAGAGTTACCGATAAATACGAGGGATAATGCACTTCTACAGAAGTTAGAATTTGAGACGCAGGAGCATACTAAAAGTAGTAAAATAAAATAAAATCAAGGGTATATAAATAGGGAATTTAGAATTCGAGCATTAAGACTCAAGAATTAAAGAAAAATAAATCTCAGAATAATTGGTTAAAAATATTTGACATTTTTAGTAGAGAAATGAACACCAAAGAAAACAAAAAACCATGGCACATCAGTAATGATGAACTTGGTATTTCACTGACCCCGAGAATGGGACTATACGATAGTGAACAAAAATATGGTGAAGGTTGAGTGGATACCAGTGAAAATATAACAAAATTTACATAGGAATAAATTGAGCCATAATTATTAGTCCCTGCCGCCTGCGGCTAAGGCAGGGACTATAGTAATCGGTTTGCCGATATTAGCATTACTCTTATGTTGCATGTAAGCTATGTAACCTAAGTTTTCAAGGAGCTCAAATGTTATCTACCAATAAAATTTAGGATTAATTTTCAAGAACCAATAGGATTATTTTTCGTCTTATTTGGCCTCTTACCGAAGCAAGCAGGCCAAAAAGCATGAATAGTATGTTATATATTTTTGATTATTAGTCCCTGCCCTAACTAATGCTGGCATTACTTCCCGGCATTAAATGTTATGTTGTTATTTGCATGCATATATATTTCATATGTAAGTCATCCTAAGTCACCCAAACCCATCATTTGTCCTGTCAAACCCAAATGTTGCGGTGTCATGGGTTTAAGCATGTTAGCCATCTGTGCAGGTTTCCCACCATCTGTCAATCCTGTTTATCTTCGTTTATCTTCGATTGAACAATATTCAAAAGGGAGGTCTCTGTTTATCCATCGGAAGCTTTGTTTATCCCCTGTTCAACTGTTCAAAGAGCAGGTCTCTGTTTATCCCCTGTTCAAATAGCTCTCTCTTTATCCCCTGTTCAAATAGCTCAACTGTTCAAAGAGCGGGTCTCTATTCAAAGAGCCAAGCTGCAAATCTCTCTTGAATCCCTAAATTCGCTGAAGCCAAACAACAAGAGGGAGCGAGGAGCGAGGAAAAAGACAGCGAGAACTAGAAAAAACATGGCCGCACTGGAAATTCAACATACATGTTCATACCTTATGGATGAAGGTAGCTTCTGTAGCTGATGTGAGACAACCAGCTTTCATCTCGCTTCGCTCGACCCTCCTCTTGCTCACGCCTTCGCCTCCACAGAAAGTCCATCGGTCCATCCTTAATTAGCAGTCCTAACGGCGTCAATATTGCCGGGATCTCCTCTGATATTATGGTTCCCTGTGATCAGGTGTTTTTTTTTGTATTGAGTATACCCACGCTTTCTAATCTGGTCTGCAACCCTCTGATTCCGAGGTACGGAGTCTAAGCACGTCCAGTAAGATACTCCAGTTAGAAATCGGAAACTAGGACAAGAGGAACAAGTTAAATACATATATCACTCTTATATCAGTCAATTACCCAAGATAACAAGGCCTCGTTTCTTTTAAATGGCATAAAACCATGTATTAGGATCAAAACAGTAAAATATTAAAATGTATAAGGTAAAAATACTCCATGCGATGATGTATGGAATCAGGAGCAAGCTCTGAGAGGCTCTATCGTTCCTAGCTCGCACTCTCCCAATCCCTAGCATTGAAACCTATTTTTTATCTTTAGTCCCTGCATGTTTTTTTATTAGTATGTGTTTGCAAATAATATTAAACCTCTTCTAAATGAGATTTCGTGGTTCTGGCCTTTTGTCGAGGCGGAGGATAGGTTATATTAATCAGTGCGTTTAAATTTTTTTTAAAACTAAATTAATGTTGGCATTAGTTCTGGCATTAAATGTTATAGTATTATGCGGACCAAACTTTATGATAGACCAAAATCGCAAGTGCTGAGCTAAAGCCAGATGTTCGCTTTGAGCTCAAGACAGATGCATGTTGCTTTAGATGTTCGCTCTAAGCTCAAGCCAGATGCATGTTGCTAGGTGCTCAGTGCATACATGTTGCTGCCGTGTCGAAAAATCTTTCGACAGATAGCCGAACCTGGGAACAATTTGTTTGCTCGATCGAAGAATCTGATAGCTCCTTTGTGAACCCAGGAGACGTGGCTGCTGTACAGGAGGCATTGAAAGGATTTAAAGGATTGAAACTTCGAAGAACCAAACCTGGGCAAACATCATTGCTTCAGGCATTGCTGCAGAAGCAGAAGCAGTTGATTTCTGAGTTCAAAGAAAAATATTGATCTAAACCATATAGTTAGAAGTCTGCTATAATTCAAAATTTCTATACAATGGTACTAGATTCTCAATCCAATTATAATTTAAGTGGAATAATGTTTTATAATTTTACCTAATTGTGAACCAGCAATGAGATCAAGAACGGGTGGAACACCCATTTAAAGAAGCATCTCGCCCGTATGAAATCCGAGTCGGTTATTGTAGCCAACAGCTTCGTCTTCCTTGGACTCATCCACTCCAGAAAAACGACAAACAAGAGTTCCTCTTCATTTTTGCTACATCAAATACTCTTTGAAGTTCAGTAAATATGCACACAATTTGTCTATACTTGGTATTTACAGACTGCAGATCGGTTACCTTTTCGTAACCTATCAAAATGTAAATTCCAAGATTTGTATCTCTGGAAGTCTAGCTCTTGGTTTGCGTTAAAAGGATGCATCTCATCATTAGTCAGCCCAATAAACAACTATACGTGGGATCCTGTATCAATAATCTAAAATAGGTCTCTATTTTCCAACCCCTGCCACCCAATCACTTGTATTAATTACATATCTTTCAATCTCTTCCTGCTAGCAGTGAAAATGGTGATGTTCCATCCGGTGTGAAGGCAGAATTCCCATCTCAGCTTCTGCTAGCATGTGAGATAGTATTAGAAGAGCCGTGCTTGTATGAAGAAAAAGAAACAAGGAAATCATCAAAACTTTTACTTGTTCTAGGTGTGTCTCTTCTGCCGAAGGAGGTTGAGAAGGTAGCACAGGGGGTGGTTTATCCGCCGCAAGCATTTGCACTACCTCTCTCATACTAGGTCGAGCTTCAGGGTGAGGATGGGAACACAGCAAACCCAGTTCAAGAAAAAGCACAACTTCTTCAACAGGATACTCGTGAGGAAGTCTAGGATCCACTGCTTGCAAAAGCATTCCCTTGGAATGCAACTCCCAAACCCAGTCCACCAAGACTAATTCTTCAGCAGACATCCTCGGCTCAATGGGTCTTCTTCCACAAGCTACTTCAAGCAATAAAGCACCAAATCCAAACACATCAGTGCTTGTTGTCGCCTTACCAGTACGAGAAAGATATGGAGCAAGGTAGCCAACGGTTCCAACTATATGGGTTGTATGAGGATTCAAACCATGTTCATATAAACGAGCAAGCCCAAAGTCTCCCAACCTCTCATTGAAATCTTCATCTAATAACACATTGCTTGCTTTGACATCTCTATGGACTACTGTCTGCTCCCATTCCTCATTAAGATAAAGCAAAGTCAAAGCAACTCCCTTCAAAATTCTAAACCTCTGCACCCAAATCAGCATATTCTTTGTACTGTCAAACAAGAGCTTGTCAAGACTACCATTTGACATGTAATCATAGACAAGCAGAAGCTCTTCCTTATGCCTACAACCTCGAAACGGAACTAAGTTTCTTTGTCGAAGCCGGCCAATGCTCGCAATTTCTGCAACAAATTCCCTGACCCCTTTCTTGGTTTTATGAGAAACCCGCTTCACCGCAACTTGCACCCCAGTGCTGGGAATAATCTGAATATGAAACTAATGCGATCTATCAGAATGAGGAGAAAAAAGTGTTGTTTAACAAATAATTATATTATTAAAATTTCAAATCAATTTGACCTGTTCTAGAGTAAAACAGTAATCATCAATTGATATAATGAGAGAACATGGAGTTCTTGATCTCAATCCCTACCAAGATGGAGAAGTGAATAGCTGGACAAAACTGAAAGCTCCAGCTTTAACTGTTACATGTAAACATTTGTATCACACAATGATACGATTGTAGTGAACCTTGATGCAATTGTTAGTGCCATCATTATATGTATGATAATGTAACAATTAATGTTAAGGATAGTGTTAGATGGTTGAATCACCATAATGACTCTGAAGCACTATAAAAGATGTTATATGCCTACGATGCATTTGAGAAATTATACATAAGCTGGTATATAGGTAGCATATCTCAATATTGCCATGTTTTAGATTTGCCGCAACATTAATATACCAGTCTATTCCCTCCACTCTTGTGTTTGTCATGGATTGCTACTGACATTGATGATATTATTATTGATGATGGTAATGGACTATATGATGCTTTTACTGCTTTTACATTCTGCTTATATGTTACCTTACTTATGAGTAGACCCATGTTGTTGTGAAGACCCATGCTTTCTCATTTCTATGGCTAGACTGGAAGCATAGGTAGGTATTGAGTGATATTGCTCACTCTACCTGTCGTTTTCTGTGGCAACTCCGAGGGTTACTCCCAGCAACTGTCTATTGGAACTCCGTGATCAATCCTACAGGATTTTGCAGCCCACCATTACATTTATCTCTCCTTCTTCAATCACCTATGGTTCTGCGTTTGTTGTTACATTCTCCCTCTCTGGAATTATTCCAAATGATAGCTGCAATATTCAGTTCAATGCCTATGCTCCATCATTTACTACTCTCACACTAATTCCATGAACTAGAGACTGCTCACTGTCTGCAACAAATCCAGTGGCCTTACTACCTTTGTATTGTAGTAGCATTGTGACTGCACCTCCCAGCACTATGGTTGCACATCCTGGCTACTGTATGCTGTTTGTTGTAAAATATGGAGTCCCCAGCGGAGCTCGATGGATTCAGTTCAGGTCATCGTAGCAGAATATTTGGTCTTTCACAGTGTTTCATACTAATCTAGAGGATCAGATAGGAATATTCAAATGGTATGCCAAAAAACTGTGTTAGACTTCAACAAATAAGTGTTACAGTTTGTTTATTTTCAAGCATAACCTGTTCTATATATCTGCAATTATAAATAACCTTGCAATAGCATTCTCCTCATTTGTTATGGATTTCAGGTCATCATAGCAGAATATTTGGTCTTTCGCAGTGTTTTGTTTCATACCTTGCAAAAACATTCTCCTCGTTTGTTATGGATTTCAGGTCATCATAGCAGAATATTTGGTCTTTCGCAGAGTTTTGTTTCGTACTGATTTAGAGGATCAGATAGGAAGATTCAAACAGTATGCCAAAATACTGTGCTAGACTTCAACAAATAAGCGTTATAGTTTGTTTATTTTCAAACATAACCTATTCTATATATGTGCAATTATAAATAACCTTGCAATAGCATTCTAATTTTTGTGTTTGCCTCGTTTGTTAGTAAACTTAACAGGACGAAATAAGAGCTTGGAATTTTAAAACACAAAGATAGTCATACTGAACATTTGATCTCCTTCCAAATGCTGAACATTCCCTGGAGAAAAAACTAACCATACTCGACCTAAGAAAGTAGAAGTGATCATTCGGAATCATAATCATAACTACAAATGTTATCAGACAACTCCGGCTCAAGGCAGTTAGTTGTTATCAACCAACTCCTGCTCAAGGCATCATCCAACTTCGGCTCAAGGCAGGGACTAGCTGCCTTGCAGCCATCCTTGTTTTATATGTAATCACACTAGCAATCATGTAGGGTGATATTATACTATCCTTGTAAGCATAGAAATACACAGGAAAAATTACAACATATGTTGGTACACTATATGACCAACCTGAAGAAGAAAAAAATAATGTAAATGCAACTGAAAGGAGTGCTCATTCATTTCAAAAATTTTAGAGTAGAAATTAGATATTGTCTTTTGGCCATTCATGACCATACAAATTCCAACATATTCCAAAAATATATGGTTGTTTTAAATCATAGCGAATGATACATTCGGTCTCAGAGATACTGTGTTAACCATCCAATATCAATTTTTCTAGATAGATCCATCTAGAGGACCCGATGCTTGACCGGGCCAAAAATTAAACAAAACCATGGATGGCGGAGATATAAACTCAAGAAAACACATGAAAGTGGGTTGAATGAGAAATCAAAACTCAATGTGGAAGGGAGATACTCCATCAATTTTGGGTCGAGGAGTTTTTTTGGAAAGTTGAACAAATTCAATGGTTAAACCAAATTAGACAATTTTCTACAGTTGGTACGTTCAATCAGTGTCCTAATAAAATAACGACGAAGAATTAGACAATTTTCCACAGTTGGTACATTCAATCAGTGCCATAATAAACATAAGAACTAGAAAATTTGTTGTTGGAGGTAAAGGGAAACATTTACAGAAGTAAGGGGTGAAATTGAAAAGGGAAAAAAATATAATATCAGTGAACGCTTACCTCGAGAAGTTGGTCGATGGGACGTTTCTCAACACCTGATCAAGATACCATCAAAATGTAAGTTGGGGAAAAAAATATAGCAATAATTTAAAGAATATTTATCAAGGAAATGATTATAGATAAAAATCAACAAAGGAAGTGTGTACCATAATACTATACTGAGCATAGTGTTGAGAACTAGAGAAAGAAAAACAAATGTGTTACTCCTGCCATTTAGGAAGGATGTTCCTTTATTAAAACTTAAAATTCCTAATCTACGAGGGTTATGGTGAAGGCCACCAGGTTTACCTTAATCATTATCAACCAGAGACAAAGATGTTAGGCTTCCTCTCCCATTGCTCGATTTTAGGAACTATTCCCTTGATTTCTGGAACTACTGTAGTCATTTCCTTAGACTATGGAAACCAACTGAAATTATTTCCTTAAATTACGGAAATTAACTGTAGTAAATTAATTTCTTGTTGGGAGCTTCTGAAGTGGTCCATTACTCACACTGCACCATTACTCACACTGCAGTTCCCTATCATGATCAGTGGAACATCTCACACATAGCCAACAGAAGCTTGATGGAAACTTGGCTGTAAACTCTTATGTTTGGTCCCCAAGCTCACTAACTCAAACCCCTTCAGTTTTTACACCATCTAGCTATGAGTAAGCAGAGCTTGGAAGAATTTTCCGATTTTCTGCTTGTATGAAGTTTGTGTTAATTATTTTTGATGCGCTCATGTACAACCGAGTGCAGAATATACATTGTGTGAAAAATTTAAGCACTACAGAAATAATCGTCATTCGATTATCATAGAAAAATTTTGCTGCCCGTATGCCTCTCATGAGTTGCATTCAATGATTTTTGTTAATGAAGTTGTGTTTCTTTAATCAAAGAAATCCGAGGTCTTAAGGCTCCTATTCCCACGACAGCATCAGCTTCTTGCCTGCAACAGAGTGCTTATCAGAGTTAATTTCATGCCATACGTGGGAGCTGGAAGGAAGCCATTCGAGAGGCTATGGTTATTTGGTGCTTGAGAATTCGAATCTGCGTTAAACCATTGAACAATTTTTGAAACACAGAGTATTGACAAAACTTATATTTATAAGTTTGTGAAACTTGGCAAGTGGATTCTTGCTCTGTGGGTTTTTACTTTATATTTCTACTGGAAGCTTTGCATAAGCCACCAATGGCTGGAGGTATTTATGTTTTTACTGGGAATTTTTTTTTTTTTTTACTTTTTGATTCTTTTTTAAAGTATTTATTCCACATATTTAAGAATCAATATTTAGCTTACATTTGGTATCAGAGCAAGTTTATCTTTGCCTTGGTAATTATAGACATAGTTTGGCTAAATGTTTTATTTTTTAAAATTTTCCAAATTAAAACATTTATTTGGAAATATGTCTCCTCAATTTTTATGCATATAATATTTATTTATATTGCAATTTAGAAAATTTATGCATATAATATTTATTTAGTTTAATTATATTCAATTTGGAAAATATGCTCGTATTTAGTTTGCATGATTTAATTATTTAAGTTTTAATTAAAACATGTTATTATGAATAAGTATACAAGAACCATGGTTAAATGTTATGCATGAATGTTGTAGTTTTATTTATGCAAAATATTAATTGATTTTATGAAAATAATCTCGAGTGATCCATATAATTTTAATTAATTAGGGAATAGCCACAGAATCTCTAATTAAATAAAATTATATGTTATGATTGATTAGGATCACATAAAGAATATTTAGACATTAATTGTAATTAATTATATCAAATATAATAAATTTTATCCCACAAGAATTTTTATTATATCTAAGTAATTAATTAGGATAAAGTATTCATAACTTACCCACAGGAGTTATGAATTAATAGTTTTATCATAAAGTTCAAAAGATTAATTGAATCTTCTTGAATTAAAAATTTAGTCCACAGACAATTTTTATGTCATTAGATTCAATTTTAAAGCATGATTTGCATTGGTAAAGCATGAAATTTTATTTATGCCTCAATTTTAACATAAGCATGTGATTTTTAATTTTATGCAGTTGTACAACCTGCAAATTTCTATGAAATTCGTACTGATATCTCTGAACTTAAGGGAGATAACTATAAGTTCTGGAAGGAGAGAGTTCTCCTTCATTTGGGGTGGATGGAAATAGACTATGCTATTAGGAAAGATGAACCACCGGCACTCAATAATACTAGCACTGCAGCAGACATCACGCTTTATGAACAATGGGAACGATCTGATCGTCTAAGCGTGATGTTCATCAAGACTAAAATTTCAGCTAGTATTCATGGTTCCGTTGAACAGCATGAAAAGTTCTGAGACTTTCTGAAAGCCATTGAAGATCAATTCATGACTTTAGAAAAGACACTAGCAAGCACCGTAATGATGAAGTTCTCATCCCTAAGCCTCACCAGTGTAAAAGGTGTGCGCGAGCACATCATGCAAATGAGGGACACTGTGGCTCAATTGAAGAAACTTGAGGTTGAAATATCAGAGTCTTTCCTTGTGCACTACATCCTGAACACCCTTCCACACCGATAAGGACCCTTTAAAATATCAGACAACACACATAAGGATAAATGGTCAATTAATGAACTTATGACCATGTGTGTTCGAGAGGAAGAGAGACTGGTGATGGAAATGAGAGAAAGTGTAATGCTGCCAACGCGAGGAAAGGAAAATCTCAAGCCAATCGGAAAGGGAAAGGTAAAATACCTCCCCTAGCCGATATCAAGAAGGATTCCAAGTGTTTCTTCTGTAAAAAGAAGGGACACATGAAGAAGGAATGCGCCAAATTTCAGAAATGGATTGCAGACAAAGGTAATCCAATCTTGTTTGTTTGTTATGAATCTAATATGGTTAATGTCGATACTGACACTTGGTGGATTGATTCTGGATCAACAATTAACATTTCAAATTCCTTGCAGGGTTTGCAAAAACCAAGGAAGCCAGTGGGAAGTGAGCAAAGCATCTTATCAGAAAACAAGATGGGCTCACATGTGGAGGCTATAGGAACATGCTATTTAACTTTACGTAGTGGCTTTTTTTTAGAATTAGAAAATACTTCTTATGTACCAAGTTTCTCTAGAAACATGATTTCAGTTTAAAGGCTTGTAGCTTTTGGATATTCCTTTAACTTTTTCAGAAACATCCTTCAATTTATTTTATAAATCTGATTCTGTTGGGAATGATATTTTGTCTAATGGTATTTACTGCATTAATTTACAAAACAATGTCACTTATGATTCAATGCATCTTCACACTGGTATTAAAAGATGTGGTATTGATGAAAAGTCCTCTAAATTATGGCACCAGAGACTAGGTCATATCCCCATAGAAATAATTAAAAGATTGGTAAATGAAGGGGTACTTAATACTTTGGATTTTATTGATTTTGAGACTTGTGTGGACTGCATAAAGCGAAAGAAGACCAAAAAGTCAAAGAAAGGTGTCAATAGGAGTTCAGACATATTAAAGATCATGCATACTGATATATGTAGTCCAGACATGGACTTGCATGGTCAAAGATACTTCATCTCTTTTATAGATGATTACTCATGATATATCTATCTCTACATGCTTCATAAAAAGAGCGAAGAATTAGATGCCTTTAAGATCTTTAAGGCTGAAGTAGAGAATCAATGCGGCAAGCAAATTAAGATCGTGAGATCAGATAGAGGTGGAGAATATTATGGTAGATACACAAAATATGGAAAAGCACCTAGGCCATTCGCAAAATTTCTTCAATAACATGGGATTGTTGCCCAATAAACCATGCCTGGTTCACCCAACCAGAATGGTGTAGTAGAAAGAAGAAACCGAACATTATTGGACATGGTACAGAGTATGCTTAGCAACTCCAATCTTCATAAATTCTTGTGGATTGAAGCAATTAAGACAACAGTATATATATTAAACCAAGTTCCAACCAGGGTTGTTCCTAAAATGACATTTGAATTATGGAAAGGTTGGAAACCAAGTTTGCGACATATGCGCATTTGGGGATGGCCATCTGAAGTGAGAATATATAATCCAAAAGAGAAGAAGATGGACCCAAGAACCATTAGTGGGTATTTCATCGGATATGCTAAAAGGTCTAAAGGTTACAGATTTTACTGTCCATCTAACAACGCTAGGATTGTGGAGTCAAGAAATGCAAAGTTTCTTGAAAATGACTTGATCAGTGGGAGTGATCAAACCAGGAACATAGTTTCTGAGAACGATAATTTAGAATCTCAACCTTCCACCTCAAGTGAAATATTGGTTATTGTTCACAACACCCCTCAAGTAAAAATTGGTGTTGAACAACCAATTTTTGAAATTCCACAAGATACTGACAACATTCCAGTAGATCAGATAGTTAAGGAATTGCCAAGAATTTTTGAACAACGAGTTGAACCACATACTTCTCAGGAAGATGGTGGGACAACATTAAGAAGATCTACTAGACCAAAGAGATCAACAATTCCTGATGATTATTTTGTGTATCTGCAAGAATCTGACTACGACATTGGAGCCGGAAATGATCCTGAGTATTTTTCACAAGCCATGAGTTGAAAAGAATCAGAATTATGGTACGATGCCATGAAGGAAGAGATGAATTCTATGAAGAGTAATGAAGTCTGGGATCTTCTTGATTTGCCTAATGGTGCAAAATCCATTGGATGTAAATGGGTCTTTAAGACAAAGAAAGACTCATTCGAAAACATTGAGAGATACAAGGCAAGGCCCGTTGCAAAGGGATTCACTTAGAAAGAAGGAATCGATTACAAGGAGACTTTCACTCTTGTATCTAAGAAAGTTTCATTGCACGTTATTATGGCATTAGTAGCCCATTTTGACTTGGAATTGCACCAAATGGATGCGAAAACGACATTTCACAATGGAGATCTAGAGGAGGAGGTTTACATGAAAAAACCTGAAGGATTCTCCTCTAGTGATGGTGAGCATTTGGTTTGCAAGCTCAAGAAGTCATTATACAGATTAAAACAAGCATCCTGCCAATGGTATTTGAAATTTCATAATGTAATTTCTTCTTTCGGTTTTGTAGAAAACATTATGGATGAATGTATATACCTTAAATTCAATGGGAGTAAAAATTTGTTTTCTTGTTTTATATGTGGATGACATTTTGGTAGCAACCAATGATAAGGGTTTGCTGCATGAGGTGAAACAATTCCTCTCTAATAATTTTGATATGAATGATATGGGTGAGGCATCTTATGTCATTGGCATTAAGATTCATTGAGACAAATTTTGAGGCATCTTGGGTATGTCTCAGGAAGCCTATATTAAAATTTTTTTAGAGAGATTTCAGATGAAGGATTGTTCACCAAGTGTTGCTCCCATTGTGAAGGGTGATAGGTTCAGTTTTAACCAATGCCCAAAGAACGACTTTGAAAGGGATCAAATGAAGAACATTTCATATGCTTCTGTTGTCGGAAGCCTAATATATGCTCAGGTCTACACAAGACCTGACATTGCATTTGTTGTGGGAATTTTATGATGATATTAGAGTAATCCAGATTTAGACCATTGGAGTGCTGCAAAGAAAGTAATGAGGTACCTTCAAGGAACCAAAAACTCCATGCTTATGTATATACAGACAAACAATTTGGAAGTGATTGGTTACTCAGTTTCTCACTTTGCTAGATGTGTTGATTCACACAAATCAACATCAGGATACATTTTTATTATGGCCGATGGAGCTGTACCATGGAGGAGTGCCAAGAAAACCTTGATTGCCACTTCTACTATGGAAGCCGAGTTCGTCTCCTATTTTGATGCTACTTTAGATGGTGTATGGCTCAAGAATTTCATTTCTGGGCTTAGAATTATGGATTCTATCTCTAAGCCATTGAGAATATATTGCGAAAACTTAGCTATTGTTTTTATGGCTAAGAACAAAAAAAGTGGGAGTCGAAATAAACACATCGACATTAAGTATTTAGCTATAAGGGAATGTGTTAAAGAAAAGAAAGCGGTCATTGAGCAGATTAGCACTAATTTGATGATCACTGATCCTTTGACTAAGGGCATGCCATTGTTTAAATTCAAGGATCATGTAATGAATATGGGACTTGGTTCCATTACGTAGATTCTGATTGTATGAACAATGTTATTTTTAATGAAATTCTTAATTATTGTGATCTTTTTCTCATATTTATGTGAACCTTAATATCATTTGAGAGAATTCATCTGTGTAGGACCAAGAATAAACATGGGTTTTATTCATTAAGAAATTGTTGCCACATAAATTTTAATAAGAATAAATACATAGTAATACATGGAAGATAATACTCGTCATTAGAGGAATTATCGCCATGATTCATGTATCTATTACTTAATATAGATTATCAATGGGTTTTAAGATGAGACATTAAGATTGGAAGTATGGACCAAGTGGGAGAATGTTACGCTCCCTCTCCCATTGCTGGATTTCAGGGACTACTACCTCGATTTCTGAAACTACTGCAGTCATTTCCTTAGACTATGGAAACCAACTACATTTATTTCCTTAAATTATGGAAATTAACTGTAGTCAATTAATTTCTTTTTGGGAGCTTCTGAAGTGGTCCATTACTCCCACTGCAGTTCTCTACCATGATCAGTGGAAAATTTGACACATAGACAATAGAAGCTTGATGGAAGCTTGGCTATAAAATCTTCTGTTTGGTCCCCAGGCTCACTAACTAAAATCCCTTCAGTTTTTACACCATCTAGCTATGAGTAAGCAGAGCTTGGAAGAATTTTCAGATTTTATGCTTTTGTGAAGTTTTTGTTAATTATTTTTGATGGGCTCATGTACACCGAAGTGCAAAATATACACTGTGTGAAAACTTTAAGCACTATAGAAATAATAGTCATTCGATTATCATAGCAAAATGTTGCCGCACGTATGCCTCTCACGAGTTGCATTCAATGATTTTTGTTAATGAAGTTGTGTTTCTTTAATCAACGAAATCCCAGGTCTTAAGGCTCCTATTCCCATGACAACCTCGGCTTCTTGCCTGTAATAGAGTGTTTATCAGAGTTAATTTCGTGCCATACGTGGGACCTGGAAGGAAGCCATTCTAGAGGCTAATGTTATTTGGTGCTTGAGAATTCAAATCTGCGTTAAACCATTCAACAATTTTTGAAGCACGGAGTATTGACCAAACTTATATTTATAATTTTGTGAAACTTGGCAAGTAGATTATTGTTGTGTGGATTTTTAATTGATATTTCTACTGGAAGCTTTGCATAAGCCACCAATGGCTGGATGTATTTATGCTTTTACTGGGCAATTTTAATTTTTTTTTACTTTTCGATTCTTTTTTAAAGTATTTATTCCGCATTTTCAAGAATCGATATTTAGATTACATTTGGTATCAGAGCAGGTTTATCTCTGCCTTGGTAATTATAGACATAGTTTGGCTAAATGTTTTATTTTTTAAAATTTTCCAAATTAAAACATTTATTTGGAAATATGTTTGCTCAATTTTTATGCATATAATATTTATTTATATTGCAATTTAGAAAATTTATGGATATAATATTTATTTAGTTTAGTTATATGTAATTTGGAAAACATGCTCGTATTTAGTTTGCATGATTTAATTATTTAAGTTTTAATTAAAACATGTTATTATGAATAAGTATACAAGAACCATGGTTAAATGTTATGCATGAATGTTGTAGTTTTATTTATGCAAAATATTCATTTATTTTATGAAAATAATGTCGAGTGATCCATATAATTTTAATTAATTAGAGAATAGGCACAGCATCTCTAATTAAATAAAATTATATATTGTGATTGATTAGGATCACATAAAGAATATTTAGACATTAATTGTAATTAATTATATCAAATATAATAAATTTTATCCCACATGAATTTTTATTATATTTAAGTAATTAATTAGGATAAAATATTCATAACTTACCCACAGGAGTTATGAATTAATAGTTTTATCATAAAGTTCAAAAGATTAATTGAATCTGCTTGAATTAAAAATTTAGTCCACAGACAATTTTTATGTCATTAGATTCAATTTTAAAGCATGATTTACATTGGTAAAGCAAGAAATTTTATTTATGCCTCAATTTTAACATAAACATGTGATTTTTAATTTTATGCAGTTGTAAAACCTACAAATTTCTCTGAAATTTGTATTGATATCCCTTAACATAAGGGAGATAACTATAAGGTCAGGAAGGAGAGAGTTCTCCTTCATTTGGGGTGGATGGACATAGACTATGCTATTAGGAAAGACGAACCACCGGCACTCAATAATACCAGCACTGCAACAGACATCACACTTTATGAACGATGGGAACGATCTAATCGTCTAAGCATGATGTTCATTAACACTAAAATTTCAGCTGGTATTCGTGGTTCCGTTGAACAGCATGAAAAGGTCCGAGACTTGCTGAAAGCCATTGATGATCAATTTGTCACCTCAGACAAGGCACTAGCAAGCACCCTAATTCTGAAGTTCTCATCCCTAAGGCTCACCAGTGTAAAGGGTATGTGCGAGCACATCATGCAAATGAGGGACACTGCGGCTCAATTGAAGAAACTCGAGGTTGAAATATCAGAGTCTTTCCTAGTGCACTACATCCTAAACACCCTTCCACACCAATACAGACCCTTCAAAATCTCATAAAACACACATAAGGATAAATGGTCAATTAATGAACTTATCACCATCTATGTTGAAGAGGAAGAGAGACTAGTGATGGAAATGGGAGAAAGTGCAATGCTGGGAATGTGAGGAAAGGGAAAATCTCAAGCCAATCGGAAAGGGAAAGCTAAAATACCTCCCCAAGCCGATACCAAGAAGGATTCCAAGTGTTTCTTCTGTAAAAAGAAGGGACACATGAAGAAGGAATGTGCCAAATTTTAGAAATGGCTTGCAGACAAAGGTAATCCAATCTCGTTTGTTTGTTATGAATCTAATATGGTTAATTTCAATATTAACACCTCTTGTATTGATTCTTGATCAACAATTCACATTTAAAATTCCTTGCAGGGTTTGCAAAATTGAAGGAAGCGAGCGGGAAGTGAGCAAAGCATCTTATCAGGAAACAAGATGGGCTCGCATGTAGAGGCTATAGGAACATGCTATTTAAATTGAAGTAGTGACTTTGTTTTAGAATTAGAAAAGACTTTTTATGTGCCAAGTTTCTCTCGAAACTTGATTTCAGTTTCAAGGCTTTTACCTTTTCGATATTCCTTTAACTTTTCAGAAACATCCTTTAGTTTATTTTATAAATCTGATTGTGTTGGGAATGATATTTTTTCTAATGGTCTTTACTGCATTAGTTTACAAAAAAATGTCACTTATGATTCAATGCATGTTCACACTGGTATTAAAAGATGTGTTATTGATGAAAATTCCTCTAAATTATGGCACCGAAGACTAGGTCATATCTCCATAGAAAGAATTAAAAGATTGGTAAATGAAGGGGTACTTAATACTCTGGATTTTACTGATTTTGAGACTTGTGTGGAATGCATAAAGGGAAAGCAGACCAACAAGTCAAAGAAAGGTGCCAATAGGAGTTCAAACATATTAGAGATCATACATACTGATATATGTAGTCCAGACATGGACTCACATAGTCAGAGATACTTCATCTCTTTTATATATGATTACTCACGATATATGTATCTCTACATGCTTCATAAAAAGAGCGAAGCATTAGATGCCTTTAAGATATTTAAGGCTAAAGTAGAGAATCAATGCAGTAAGCAAATTAAGATCATGAGATCAGATAGAGGTGGATAATATTATGGTAGATACATAGAAGATGGACAAGCACCTAGGCCATTCGCTAAATTTCTTCAAGAGCATGAGACTGTTGCCTAATACACCATGCCTGGTTCACCTGACCAGAATGGTGTAGCAGAAAGAAGAAATCGAACATTATTGGACATGGTGCGGAGTATGCTTAGCAGCTCCAATCTTCCTAAATCCTTGTGGACTGAAGCACTTAAGACGACAGTGTATATATTAAACCGAGTTCCAACCAAGGTTGTTCCTAAAACGCCATTTGAATTATGGAAAGGTTGGAAACCGAGTTTGCGACATATGCGCGTTTGGGGATGCCCATCTGAAGTGAGAATATATAATCCACAAGAGAAGAAGCTGGACCCAA
The DNA here is from genome assembly GCA_034641835.2 of Pinus albicaulis. Classification (NCBI taxonomy): domain Eukaryota; kingdom Viridiplantae; phylum Streptophyta; class Pinopsida; order Pinales; family Pinaceae; genus Pinus; species Pinus albicaulis. The sequence continues at coordinate 185,162,082 of CM076578.1, read as the reverse complement.
GGACCATTAGTGGGTATTTCATTGGATACGCTGAAAGGTCTAAAGGTTACAGATTTTATTGTCCATCTAACAGCACTAGGATTGTGGAATCAAGAAATGCAAAGTTTCTTGAAAATGACTTGATCAGTGGGAGCGATCAAACCAGGAACATAGTTTCTGAGAAGGATCATTCAGAATCTCAACCTTCCACCTCAAGTGAAAGATTGGTTATTGTTCACAGCACCCCTCAAGTACAAACTGGTGTTGAACAACCAATTGTTGAAGTTCCACAAGCTGCTGACGATATTCCAGTAGATCAGATAGTTCAAGAATTGCCAAGAAATTTTGAACAACGAGTTGAACCACATACTTCTCAGGAAGATGGTGGGACAAAATTAAGAAGATCTACTAGACCAAAGAGATCAGCAATTCCTAATGATTATGTTGTGTATTTGCAAGAATCTGACTACGACATTGGAGCTGAAAATGATCCTTAGTCTTTTTCACAAGCCATGAGTTGCAAAGAATCAGAATTATGGTACGATGCTATGAAGGAAGAGATGAATTCTATAAAGAGTAATGAAGTCTGGGATCTTGTTGAGTTGCCTAATGGTGCAAAAGCCATTGGATGTAAATGGGTCTTTAAGACAAAGAAAGACTCATTGGGCAACATTGAGAGATACAAGGCTAGACTCGTTGCAAAGGGATTCACTCAGAAAGAAGGAATCGATTACAAGGAGACTTTCTCTCCTGTATCTAAGAAAGATTCCTTGCGCGTTATTATGGCATTAGTAGCCCATTTTGACTTGGAGTTGCACCAAATGGATGTGAAAACGACATTTTTCAATGGAGATCTAGAGGAGGAGGTTTACATGAAACAACCTGAAGGATTATCTTTTAGCGATGGTGAGCAATTGGTTTGCAAGCTCAAGAAATCATTATATGGATTAAAACAAGCATCTCGCCAATGGTTTTTGAAATTTCATAATGTAATTTCCTCTTTTGGTTTTGTAGAAAAAATTATGGATGAATGTATATACCTGAAAGTCAGTGGGAGTAAAATCTGTTTTCTTGTTTTATATGTGGATGACATTTTTCTAGCAACCAATGATAAGGTTTTGCTGCATGAGGTGAAACAATTCCTCTCTAAAAATTTCGATATGAAGGATATGGGTGAGGCATCTTATGTCATTGGCATTAAGATCCATAGAGACATATTTCGAGGCATCTTGGGTCTATCTCAGGAAACCTATATTAATAAAATTTTAGAGAGATTTCGGATGAAGGATTGTTCACCAAGTGTTGCTCCCATTGTGAAGGGTGATAGGTTCAGTTTGAATCAATGCCCGAAGAACGACTTTGAAAGGGAACAAATGAAGAACATTCCATATGCTTCTACTGTCGGAAGCCTAATGTATGCTCAGGTCTGCACAAAACCTGACATTGCATTTTTTGTGGGAATGTTGGGACGATATCAGAGTAATCTAGGTTTAGACCACTGGAGAGCTGCAAAGAAAGTAATGAGGTACCTTCAAGGAACCAAAAACTACGTGCTTATGTATAGACGGATGGACAATTTGGAAGTGATTGGCTACTCAGATTCTGATTTTTCTGGATGTGTTGATTCACGCAAATCAACATCAAGATACATTTTTATGATGGCCGGTGGAGTTGTATCATGGAGGAGTGCCAAGCAGACCTTGATTGCCACTTCTACTATGGAAGCCGATTTCGTCTCCTATTTTGAGGCTAATTTAGATGGTGTATGGCTTAAGAATTTCATTTCTAGGCTTAGAATTATGGATTCTATCTCTAAACCATTGAGAATATATTGCGACAATTCAGCTGCTGTTTTTATGGCTAAGAACAACAAAAGTGGGAGTCAAAATAAACACATCGACATTAAGTATTTAGCTATAAGGGAACATGTTAAAGAAAAGAAAGTGGTCATTGAGCACATTAGCACTGAGTTGATGATCGTTGATCCTTTGACTAAGGGCATGCCACCGTTTAAATTCAAGGATCATGTAATGAATATGGGACTTGGTTCCATTATGTAGATTCTCATTGTATGAACAATGTTATTTTTAATGAAATTCTTAATTATTGTGATGTTTTTCTCATATTTATGTGCACTTTAATTTGATTTGAGAGAATTCATCTATGTAGGACCAAGAATAAACATGGGGTTTATTCATTAAGAAATTGTTGCCACATAAATTTTAATAAGAATAAATACATAGTAATACATGGAAGATAATACTCATCATTAGAGGACTTATCGCCATGATTCATGTATCTATTACTTAATACAAATTATTAATGGGTTTTAAGATGAGACATTAAGAGTGGAAGTATGGACCAAGTGGGAGAATGTTACGCTCCCTCTTCCACTGCTCAATTTCAGGAACTACTCCCTCGATTTCTGGAACTACTGCAGTCATTTCCTTAGACTGTGGAAACCATCTGCAGTTGTTTCCTTAAATTACAGAAATTAACTGCAGTAAATTAATTTCTTGTTGGGAGCTTCTGAAGTGGTCCATTACTCCCACTGTAGTTCTCTACCATGACCAGTGGAACGTTTGACACAGCCAACAGAAGCTTGATGGAAGCTGGGCTATCAACTCTTCTGTTTTGTCCCCAAGCTCACTAACTCAAACCCCTTCAGTTTTTACACCATCTAGCTATGAGTGAGTAGAGCTTGGAAGACTTTTTAGATTTTTTGCCTGTGTGAAGTTTGTGTTAATTATTTGATGGGCTCGTGTACACTGGAGTGCAGAATATACGCTGTGTGAAAACTTTAAGCACTACAGAAATAATCGTCATTTGATTATCATAGCAAAATATTGTTGCATGTATGCCTTTCACGAGTTGCATTCAATGATTTTTTTTAATGAAGTTGCGTTTCTTTAATCAAAGAAATCCCAGGTCTTAAGGCTCCTATTCCCACGATAGCCTCGACTTCTTGCCTGCAACAGAGTGTTTATCAGAGTTAATTTCGTGCCATACGTGGGAGCTGGAAGGAAGCCATTCCAGAGGCTAATGTTATTTGGTGCATGAGAATTCGAATCTGCATTAAACCACTGAATAGTTTTTGAAGCACGAAGTATTGACCAAACTTATATTTATAAGTTTGTGAAACTTGGCGAGTGGATTCTTGTAGTGTTGGTTTTTACTTGATATTTCTGCTGGAAGCTTTGCATAAGCCACGAATGGCTGGAGGTATTTATGTTTTTACTGGAAATTTTAAAGTTTTTACTTTTAGATTCTTTAAATTTTTATTCCGCATTGAAGAATCATTTTTTAGTTATTAAGCTAACAAAAGAAGGTAGCGACCCACCAATCAGAATGACCCTACTTACCCTTCCCCAAGGAAGCATTAATAAATTTAAATAGGAAAATAGTCCAAGGAAAAAACCTCCCCAAACCAAGAGTAAACCCATGAATAGACATAGGTGAACACCTGAAGGAAACATGGAAAGAGACTCACTTTGCTGAAATGATAATAGAAATCGTGGGTTAAACTGTCATATTCCTGTGAAGGAAAACACCCAACATAATTTAGCAAAATATATATATGGAAAATAATTAAGGGTAACTATACCTAGTTTTACTTTCGCATGACAGATGGAGGTAGTGTGCATAGAGAACCCAACCCAAGCCATGACGGTTCAATCCATTGGTAGTGTGAAAAAAATGCCAAAGGATGGAATGGTGGCGGAGGGGCTGTGGTGTACGACTAGAAAAATTGCAACCCTAAACAACCTCCTTGATTAGGTTCTTTCAAAAAATCGAGGGTATCGATGGTATCCAACCATAGCACCATGTTGAGTTGATTAAAAAAAGATTAAATACCATCCATCGAGAAAAAATGGCAAAATAATGGGTGAAAATGGAGCTTTGATTATAGTTACCAAATTCAAAATTCAGATTTGGATTCATTCGATTTGGAAAAAATTTGAATTTACAAAATTCAATACTTGGCTTTTTTCTACATCATTTCAATTTTCCCAGTTTCTCATTTCTAAACTTGATTTTCTCTTTCGTACCTTATTTTCACTAGGGGTGCAGAGGTCCATTAAGCTTGTATTCTTCCAATCCATCACCTAAACAAAGTTGAAACCAGACTCATTCCTATTCAAGAGTTAGAAAAGTAAGTTCAATAACATATTTCAACCACACTTTTCAATTTTCATACATATAACACTATTTTCTAAATTTATAAAATATATTTAAACAATGTCATATAATATAAAATATGTATTTTGTGAACCATACATATTTTTATATATTTAAATTGCAAATTAAACAAACTAATTAGTATATTATTTACCATTGCTTAGCTCATTGTTTCCCAAATTGTCCCCTTCAATTTGATGCCGCAGTTGTGATTTTTTAAAGATTTTGTACTATGTGTTCATGTTGAGACAAAGCACATTCAACACATTCATGTTGAGGTACGAAACACACAAAAGGTGGAGAGAGCGCACTGGAACAGGTAAAAAGTTTTGAAAAAAATACAACTCTCTACCGAATTTGAATTTTTCGAATTAATGAGCTAACCGAACCGAATTCATGAATTTACGTTTTTCTTGAGCAGTACGGTAGAACTTGGCAACTATACCTTTGATAAAAAAGAAATAACCCTCAGTGCCAGCCTGACTTTTTCAGAATTTATCGACATTGTTCTTGTTGGGCCCAGGGTGATCACGGTAGACCGGATGGGTAAATCATGCATTGGCTGCCCACTAGTCCTAATTGTTTCTATCTCCCATATTTATTTAATATATGTTCTAAAATGCATAAAATTACTGACAAATAATTAAAACTAAAAGGTGAAGCAGAGATTGCTCTTCTCAATATTTAAATATAGTTAAATAGATTATATTGTAACATTAATAATAAATGATTAGAATAGAACTCAACTAAACTGAAGTGAAATTGAATTCTCTATAACACCTAGATTAGAGAATTAAATGTAATGACACCTCACAAAGAGAGGGATTAGTATCTCAACATCCCCTCCTAATATCCCTTGTTACAAGTGGAGGCATTAACAATGCCTAATTTCAAAGAGAGTAATTAGGATTCACCTAATTTCACCTAAATAAAAACAATTTTCTCATGTTAGTAAATATAAAGAGGAGTATTAGTAAATATAAAAAAAAGATTTATTTTTGAGCATACCTCTTGTTTATTTATATTTATATTTATTTACTATACCTCTTTTATTTACCATGGTATTTGATCCATAAGCTTTTTATATACTTAGATTTTGATTTCTAATCATATTTGACATATTTTTTTTGTATTTACCATTCTTCCTTATACCTATTTTATATTTATTTATTTATGATACATATTCATAAATATTGTATTTGGCCCATAGTATGTAGTCCATGGCATTAATAATAATTTTTCCCCTAATATTTGACCCACAGGCTTCACTTAAATAAAACCTCCTTTTTTAGTTTTCTTCAATTTAAAAAGGTTTATGTAGTAAATATAAAAATGAGTTTTATTTATTTACCATACCTCTATTTTATTTATATTTTTAATTATTTACCATACCTCTAGTTTATTTATATTTTTATTTATTTACCATAACTCCAATTTATTTATATTTATATTTATTTACCATACCTCTTTTTTGAGTGTTCTTAAATAAAATCACAAAAAATTAGCCAACACAAATATAGCAAATGTGAATAATAATGATGGAACCTGTGTTTGACTAACATATTTTTAATTGCTTATTTATACACTTCTTTAAAGTTATTTTATGAGTAGACATTAAAGTTTTATTTATACAATTATTTAATTTTTTTATGAGCCGACATTGAATATTATTTTGAGCACAAAAGGACAAGTTAGAAATCATAATAGGTTGTAGAATGTGCATCTCGGTGCAATCATATATATGGAGTATAATTTCTACTTAATGGTTTCCCTATTGTTATTTGTTTGTGATCGTTATTTCGTTCATTCAATGTGATGCTTTTGGGATGTTTGGTAGGAAAGTTAAATGTATTTTAATTTTTACTAAATTAATGAAAATATTAAACTAGCAATTGCACCATCATCAAATGTTGCAAAGGAAATGCCATAACTACCTCCATCAAACCTATACTCCAAGGAGGAAACATATGTTCTTCAGCATTAGGCACACTCCAGCTATATTGAAAAAGATTCAAAAATAAAAATAAAGTAAAAGTCCAATTCAAAACAAATATGGAAGTATATATCTTGCTAATAGTAAAAAAATACAATTCAAATGAAATATGGAAGTTATACTAATAACGATAGATGGTGTTACAAGCTTAAGTCTTTGTGATGGGTATTCCTTGGAAACATAAGCATTCTTAGGTTGTGGAAAACAATACCTGCAGAATAACTGAAATACAAATAATATTATAAATAATACAAATAAAAAAAACGTTGAAAACACTATCAACATGTTGACTGGCACTCATATTTTTACTTCTAAAACCCATGTCAACCAAACGCAAAACTAGAGCTTTCTACCACTGAAATATTTGTCAACCAAAACACCAAATTGGCACTCATATTTTTACATATAATTTTCTATGATTAATGTTGGATGCTTCTGAACACCAAATGAGGATTGGAGCTAGATTGACCATTTAGACTGCACATGGATTGTTGTATTTCAATTTTATGTTGTGATCGATTTAGTCAGGTTTCCTTAAGTTACGAGTTTTTAATTTTTTATATGTGAATGTTTCTCTTGTGACGGAAAGAAAGATAAATATTTCTATTGTTATAGCTTAAAATATTGGTATTTTATCTTTATGTAAAATGAAATTACATGAAAGAGATTATTAAGTTAGAGTCTATACGATGATGATTTTGTGTTCTTGGTGAATGCCTCATCAATGGCCTTAATAAAGTCTAATATATATCTGATCGACTATTTGTTCTCCTCAAATTGCAGATTGATGGGCTATGTAAACCACTCAGGCATCAGGAGGACTTGCACAGAGAATTGGAAGCATCCTTCACAAGACCTCAAGGGGATCTCCCTTGTCTTCCATCAATTCTAACTCAAAAGGTATAGTTAAAACCTAGTATACAGAGCAAGATTATTAAGTGAGAGTCTATGCATTGAGTATTATGTGTTCTTGATGCAGGCCTCATTAATGGCCTTAATAAATTCTAATATTTTTCTGAGGGCCATTCGTTCTCCTCACATTGCAGATTGATAGGCTATGTAAAACACTTGGGCATCAAGAGGACGTGCACATAGCATTGGAAGCATCCTTCACAAGACCTCTAGGGGCTCTCCCTTGTTTTCCATCAGTTCTACCTCAAAAGGTATACTTAAAACCTGATATACAGAGCAAGCTTTATTAGGCAATCAAAATGGTTGAGTGAATTCCTTCATTAGGTCTATTTCATAAGCATATTGTTGGAGTGAGCCCAGTCTTGATTACTTTTTCCATTGCCTTAGCTTCGCAAAACACTGGGCACCAGAAGCACTTCCTTCATTTATCTTCCATCCATCCCAGCCAACCATTGAACCATCCCAGCCTACTATAGTATAAGGAAGGCCAGGTTCACAGATGCTAAATTCCATGAAACAAAGATGAATTTATAAGATCGAGAAGGCCATATTTTGTAGACATATTATTCAGTGTTGCTTTCCTTTCAAGTTAATCTCTCATTAGAATTAGAGCTCAATTTGTCATTTTTGTCTTCATCAAAATATTTTTGGCAAAGTAACTAGTTTTGAATTAATTTTGTATTACAAACATGCTATTGTGTTATAGAAAATCAATTTGAGATTGATCGCCTCATCAATTCTTTGCTTCAACTGTGTGCACTATTAGTGCTATCTGAGCTTCCTTTTAGGCTCTCAGCCTAGTTCTTGTTTAAGATATTTCTCCACATCTAGATTATACATACCAATTCCCACATATAGATTATACACACCAATGTCTATTGTGCATTATTCTTTGGTCAGTGGATAAATAATTATGTCAGTTGGTCCTTTACAAGTATTAATATAATTGTTTTTCTGAAATGAACCATACTTTTTTGCCACTTTGGCTCATTATTTCTGTCACATTAGACTGCCTCTCTCTACGTAGCCCTACTCTCATACTGCTATGTTGCCCCCTTGCTATGTTGATTTGTCTACGTTTTTTTCCTGTAATAGTAAAAAGAAATGTGAAGAAGACTTATTTTGGAGCTCATGCTAATCCTTCTGCCAAATTTTCAAGAGCTTCTGAATTAACTTCAGTGTCAAAAATTCCAATCACCAAAGCATAGTATGCCTTCATCCTCCCTTCCAAAGTCTATGTTTAAATTTTATGTTTGTGGGTCATTAGAGTTGGATCCCTAATCTATGGTTGAATTGGTACAATGTATCATGTTTCGTGGAAAAAAATTATCATGTTCCTTCTTGGTTTCTGGCTAATATTGATGGTTAAGTTAACATTTTCCATCCATCTTTGAATTTCATCTTATTCTTGTCCAGGCCAATGAGTTCTCTCATAGAGTAGACCCACGAATTTTTCTGAATTTTATATGGATTAGCAATAAGAAATTGCTTGGAAGTTATGATTATGTAGATGGACATTAAAGCCTGTGTCAATTTTCCTGTAGGTACTTTACTCATTTAGTCAACCATTTCTCACTATAAATACTAAGTAATAAATACTACTATCTTTCTATGTTATATTTTTGGGACAATATCATCAAGACACTCCTCACTAACTTGAGGGGTAATTTTCTGCCATACAGTAGAAGTAACTTCTGTAATTTTGTATTTAACTAAAATAATGTTTTTACTCATATTGATCATTCTCTATAGTTCAGAGAGTATATAATCTTTATCATAGATTTTGCAAGAAAATAAAGAATTGCATACACCTGTTTCATTTCTAGTTTTGAAGAAGAAGAAACAATAGTCTTTCCCTATTATACAACAACCTAGTTCTAGAATTGACTACAAATTCCATAAGAAACCCTCTAAATTGAGGTAACAACTTAAGTGGTTAAGCTATTTAATGTGTTCACCAATAAAATATAGAAACAAAAATCAAATAAAAATATTATTATAAATAATACAAATAAAAAAAACGTTGAAAACACTATCAACATGTTCATTGGCACTCATATTTTTACTCCTAAAACCCATGTCAACCAGACGTAAAACCAGAGCTTTCTACCACTGAAATATTTGTCAACTAGACTTAAAACTAAAGCAACAAATATAACCAAGTGAAACATAATTGTTGTGTTCTTTGACAGAACCACTTCGTTCACTAAAAATAACAGAGGTCTTAATCCTTCCTAAAAGTACTTTGGTGCTAAAATGTTTAGTTGCACATATATAAATGCAGCCTATGGGGAGAAACAACAACACCATGGAATCTCGATATTCCCAAAAAATTTGTCATTGTTCAATAAGTTGCATAGTTGAGGGAAAGTCAATACTAGATAGTAGAATAAAAGGCAGCAGACAATTCATGTAACTGATAGAGGCAATAGTGAAGTTAAACTACAAATATACATGACATATTCCCATAGAGATAATTTTATCAACCAAAATGGGGTTCACCAAATCTAGAAAAAAACGTGCCCTTTGTACTTTCAAAGCCTCTGAATCGAAGAATAGAATAGTAAATGCCAGTCTTAAACGTGCATAAACTTATCCTAATATTTTCTCAAGCAGCGGCATCATGGAAATAACCAATAACTGCAAATTATGGAATATACACAAGATGAATAAATGCATCTGACTGGATCTTCAAGTTTAATAAACCAAACCAAAAATCATGCATCCAATTATTCAACTAAATGCTAACCAAACAAATCAGGCAACTTTAAAAATTATAGAAATTTTGTTTCTAGAAACAAATGTGGAAAAATGTGGCAAAGTGTTTGAGGCTCGTTACACACTGAGAATCGTAACAACATAGAGATTTTGCAACAACATTGTTATTGGCGCCTCTCAAAACAAAATATACCATTGCTCTTAGTGAGCGGATTGATTTATTTGGAAATATGGCTTATTATATATACCATTCATTTCACATAACTAGAGGACAATCGAATAGGCGCTAATCTGTTTCACTAAATGACCAGAATGAGTGTCAAGATGGCCAGCTGATAGAAATACACTGTCAAAAGAGAAGGTCCAACTTCGCTTTCAATTCCATGAAACCGCCAAAGGGGCTAAGAGAAAATAAATAGAGAATTAGCTTTGATCAGAGATAAATGGGAACCCTAGCCCTAATCGAACAACTAGCAACATTTTTTCACTCAAACCCTTTCCCTAACCTTCCTCGGAGTGATTGACACTGTGGGTGGCAATAGGAGGAAACACTGCTCCTTTTGGGAGTGTACTCACATGTGGATTAGTTGAAGGTATTGGTGCTCGGGTCCCATTTGGTGGTGTTCATGTCTGATTGACAAGCATGGTCTTAATATCAGGATTAGGTCGGGGATTTTTACATAGCTGGTGCTTCCAATTGAGGCTAGATACAAAAATGCCAATGGCACACTATTCTATGTCAGTACGTTTATTGAATCCCCTGTTCCAAAATAAAACTGTAGCATAACAAAAACAGAGAATTCTTTTTGTCTAATTAGTAATTTGTTATTTCAATTTTCTGAAGTATGTAGTGAAGGACTGCTAAAAACACTCATCTTGACCAGTTCAAAACCAAAAGGAAAAGAGATCAACCAGTGGCCTCCATGAACTTCTGAACATTAAAAAGAACCCAACTTTTGATTTATCAGTGTTCCGAGCCTTGAGGCTTTGAAGGTGGGGAATGTCAGTTTGTCACGAAACAGAGGATTAGCTTCTAAAAATTTCTTTAGCTCTACAAGCATAATGGTCCTGTCCGACTTTGCATCCCCATACTTAGACAACTGCTCATTTCCCTACAAATACCAAATACCAAAACCAACTCACTTCAACTATACATGACCTCTGAAAGATAATGCATGATTTCATAGCTTCTTTTCCACTCGAAAAGCCAAATATATAATATAAAGAATGTACCTAAAGTTTCCGAGGGTAAGAAGCTGCATGATTTCTTTGAAGAGCTCTTCGTTGAATGAAGAAAAGACTTTGAGATCATTCACCAATATCTCTACAGCTCTAGCCTGATCTTGCTTGTAAATACCCAAATGATATTTTTTTATTTTCAACATACCAATAATGCAATCTCACTCATCTTTGCGTTCTAGGAAGAAAACACATGAAGAAACAAGGACATGCTTACTTTTCTAAAGCTTCCAAATATTTTTGTTTTCTGATCTCGAAGGATATTTTCATGGAATAGCGGTAGTTGTCCACCTTTGTGAACCCAACAATTATCTCTCCACCTCTTCCCATTCTCTTGCTGCTAATGCTGGGAGTTGGAGACTTCCCTCTAGACCCTCTTGGTAGAGAATTCGGTGTGGGATTTATAGTCTCAAATCTAAACCAGGAATCTAAACCTTCATTCCCCTCCTGGTATAGAATTCATTGTGGGATTTGAAGGCGGCGCTCTAAACTCTCCTCCTATTGTTACTGGAGAACTCTGCGTGGAAATTGCAGACTTCCCTCTAAACCTTCCTCTAGCTACTGGGGTGTGTGGGAGTTGTAGACTGTCATTTAATCTCTCCTCCTTCTCCTGGAGAATACTTTTGAGAGAAGAGAATGGTGTATCACACCATTGAAAGAATTTACATTGAGCAGCTCCCTATAATCATTCCATAAAAATCAAGATCAAAGTGATAAAAGAAATTAATCCCCAAAACCATGATATGCCATGATATGTTATGAACTGAACCTACGAAATTTATAATGCATGACTTCAATAACTTACCTTACCAGGGCATTTGTAGAATTTTTTGCCAGGATTTTTCTCAGTATGCGAGGTAAGAATCAGGCATACTCCACTACCGCAAGGGCAAAGTATCTCTCGATCCTCACTTTTAGCCGCACTGCACTAGAGTCTGACACTGCCCAAAGGGAAATCCTTCAACCAGTGCCCAAATTCACAATGCATGAGAGTAAAATGGAAAAAAATCCATAACCGAGTATGTAAGCTCTGCAAGCGCAATGAATTCGTGAATGGCCTAGCGATTTTGAATAAAAAGAAGCCCTAGAAATATTCCACTAACTAAGTATTTGCATCTACCATTTTTTTTTCATCCAACGGCTGCATATGTTTTAATCATCTAACATATAATCTAATGGTTTCACATTATGACATGATGCACATAGAATTTTTTTTTTCAAATAATGCCTTACGGCGTAAAAAAATAAAAAATATTAGAGTTTATATATATTTATAATATTTCATTGTTTCTTATTTACACAATATTTAGTTACTTTAATGTTTAAATTTTGATTTTATAATAGTTTCATAAAATATCTTCATTTTCATTTTATAAGTCTGTATTTTTCGCACATGCCCAAAATTGGATGTTTTGTCCTTAGCAAATGAGCACTAGCCTCATTAGTTATTTAGATCCCAAGAAAGCATTGAAAAGTTTCTTAATCTTATACTCCCAAAATTGTAATGCAAAAAAAAGTCAATATACTAATGTAAATTTATGACGGGGATGAAATGATATACATATATATAACAAAAAAAACAAAGATACAATGAAAATTTACCATTCTTATTAAATGGAAAATGATGAAATTGTATAAATGGAGAACGGAAACAACAAGTTTCGATGATGTTAGGTTATCTTTAAGACGAGATATACCACATTTACATGCCTTCCCCGAAGCATCTCACTGAGGCTTAGAGACATTTTTATTGCAAATAGGCAATGAGAAACCCTAAACATCCAAAAACATAAGCCTAGGTGAAGAAGTTTCGAAGGCTTGTGGGCTTCGATGGGGTAAGATGGACTGTCAACTTATCAAGGTTGTAATTTTGACATATGGTTTTTGTTTGGTGTACATGATAGCCCATTCAAAATGTTTATTTGAGAAGTACATTTCTTCCTGCACTAAAAAATCCACATCAATAGATGGAAAATTTCCTTAAAAAGCATCACTCACTACCTAAAATAACTCCAAAGGTTTAAGAAATTTGTACAAAATATGCCAAAATAGAAAATTATGTTATTAGCTAGTGGAATAAGTGGGTGGCCACCAATATACACCTATACCATATATATGTCCTTATTAATAAATGGTTGCGAATGTATTGAGTGTTGCCATTAGATGGGGAAATATCTACTAAGCTTTCCCCTTACTAAGCCGCATTTCTTGGTGTAGGAGCTGGCCTACTTTAACAAATTGATACAACTGGATCGTCTACTAGAAAGTGTTCTTAAAATATGATCATGTGCGGCACACTAATTGAAATTTGGGTTGATATTTGTTATTGTGAGTTTCTCTACAATTATGATGTATCCAACTATGGTAGAAAGTATGGCTAAAGGCGGGCCACATTAAACACTAAGTGAAATATAGTGAAGGGGGAGAGGATTAGCTGAAAAGAGTTGTAACCAAAAGCTTTGGTGATAGTGTAAGGTGCATAAAGGAGTGGTTGAAGCTTCACCGTATCTCCCACTTAAAACCGTTGTGGCATGTGGTACTAATGATGGTGTTGTTTATACTTAGTATTGGATTTTTGAAAGATATCATGGACTTGCATGTGATTATGTTTAATTAATTCAATTAATGTGGCATCTTTTTCATCTTTAGATTGAACATGTGAAAATTATGTCTGTGTAGTTGCAACAGGAACTGTGACATCAATGAGACCTAATGATTGAAACCATAGGATTACTTGAAAGGGGTTGTGGCTAGTTAAGGTATGTTCTAGGTATGTTGAACATAGAGGAGACTCTCTCCACCTGTTCATTGATAGTTGGAGTTTTAGATCCAGGAAATTTTTAGATCATCCTGTTGACAAACTTTGTCTAGCCATTATTTGGGGGGGGTGAAGGAAGTGATTTTGGTGATCTTGGTGTCTAAAAATGACAGGAGGCTTAAATAAAATTAACTTAGGAACTCGTTATCTCGATATGATATGATGGTTTATGGTATTCCAAAATATACCCACACAAATTCAAATAAGTGCCTGGTAGTGGCCTCTACTATGATACAATTCTTGCAACCAGTCAGAATGACCATCTAAGAAAATCTATCAATGACCACAAACAAACATGGTAATTATCATTCTCTATAGAAGTAAGGATAGACATACAGTCCATCGAGATGGATTCCCAAGGTCAGTTAGGACTAATAAGAGGAGTGTACAGGATTTTCTTCTTAATTAATGCCTTGCTAATGTCATAAGTGGTGTAGGACCTGATATACTTACCAACATTGTCTTGAAGTTTTGGCCAATAAAAATGATTCCATAGTATTTCCATTTTATTCTCCATACTAAAGTTCCACCCTACCCAACTATCATGTTCCTACCAAAAAAACATGATATGTTCACTTGAAGGAGCACACAGGTGTCCCAGCTATCACAATAGTTCATCCTAGAGGTGGAAGTCTATAACTTTCTTTCCTTCCATCAACATCTAGTATGTGGCAACAAATTTTGAGTCACTATTATATATATGTGGCCGTACAAAGGTATTCTTCCCACAAGAGTTGAGAATTGTGGCCAGTGCCACAACCAAAAGATGACTAAGGTAGTTTGTGACATGATTGGTGCTACCCTTCTTCTATCTAATCTTCAAATAAAATTGTTGTAGGTATGTGGAATTTTTTTTATGGAAATCATTCTATAAATTTCCTTATGTCTGCATAAATAGAAGGGGCATGTGATCCATGTTGATGATCATCTCCTTCCCCATAATATAATTTTTCCATTGTTAGAAATCCTATGCTAATGACATTCATCTCCTTATTAATGGTGTATATCTAGACAATATTAATGAGTGTTTCAATATGATATGCCACCATATTTCCTCATTGAATTAATACTTCACTAACAACATATTCGAAGGAATTTTCCTCCATATCAAATGGTTACAGAAGGTATGGTAGGGTAAGGACTAGTGAATAGAAAAGGAAACATTTTAGTTCATTGAATTCCTTATGTTGTTACTGAAATCCCCCCAAAAAAAAACTTTTGCTCCACCCATGGCCACTTGAATTAAGGTCCAATAAATATAAGAGAAAACCAACATGAATATTTGGTAGAAATCACAAAGGTATAAGAAGCTTCAAATATTTGTCAGTCTCTTTAGGGTCAAGAAATATTGCATGACATAAATATTAGTTAGATCCACTTGCACAACTTTCTCATCAATAATGTAACCTAGTTATTAGATTCTGTTCATGCGAAAGTAGATTTTTTTCATGTTATAACATATCTTATTCCATTGTAGAATGTGAAAGACCTATAGAATATGATACAAGTGTTCTACCCAACTCGTGCAACAGATGAGGATATCAGCAAGATGTAAAACTACAAAATATTTGGTGGAAGGCTGCAAGATATTATCCACTCACGTCATGAAATATTTTACAGCATTTTTCAAACCAAAACGCACGACCAACCATTTTAAAACACCCTCCTTGGACTTGAAAGCCATCTTCACACATTATTTGCTTCTATTGGGACTTGGTGGTACCCAAAAATCAAATCAATCTTAGTAAACCACTTAGCCCCCTTGCATTGTTTAAGAAGGTCATCAATCTAAGGGATCAACTATGGGATACTGATTATAATTTTGTATAGAACACAATAATTATTGAAGAGTTTCAAAGTCCCATATTTCCTCTACACGAGTACATTTGGGATTCCTCAAGCTAAGGAACTTAGTAAAATGTACATCCAAAACCTTATCCACTTACCTATATTGCATGGAGGAGCTTTTTGTAGAAGTTGTCAAGCCCCATAATTGTTGTATGTAATGCATCCTTTTCCCGTATGATACCTTTCTTATTCCCTCGTTTTATAAGTTTATTAACCTTTATCTTTCCCTTATACATTTTTTTCATGCAAAAATAAATATTTCAATTTTATTTTCATTTTATAACTTCATTATATGCATTTCTTTGGATTGATGTTCATTAAATGTTGTTAATGTGGGTCTTGCACTACATAGAGATCTTGCACCAGAATGGAATTATATGGGCACCAATTTAAAATTTTATCTTTCCACAGAGTAAAATGATATACAAATATGTTCAAAAATATTTTGGAGCATTTTTTATAGTCATAGGTGCATGTATATTTCATTGACATGTTCCTGCACTAAAGAGAAACCAATTTGGGGATTTCACATCTTGACACACTTTCAAAGAAAACCGAAGATTTTTTTTGTCCAAAATAATTTCTTAGCACCTCCAATTGAGTTGTAATGCACCCATATCACACGTGTGTGTCTCTAGAAGAAAATCAACAAATCTGCTCAAAATTCACATAGTTTTGAAACTGCAAAATTTGACCTCCATGTTCGTGCATATGAAGGTGAATCTAAGAAATAATATCATATGGGTTTTCTCCAAGTATAGAAAATTATTGGAAACCCAAAATATTTCTAAAATTTCTCTATGGTTAGAAAGATACACGAGGTTCTTTAATGACATTTTGTAAAAAATCTCAGTTTTTCCAGAATTTTAGGATCTTGCCCGTATTTTCAAAAATATGGAAATTTTCATATCAAATCTATATTTCACTGATTGTATTATGGTTTTACTTGCTATCCATCAATGTGAAATATTTTGGATTCAATCTCGCATCTTGTTTTGTAATTGATTGGTTGGTCTAAAGTCAAATCTGTAATGTAAACAAATTATAAAAATAAAGTTATGGCTCCAAGCCTAGCTAGTAAGCGATTTATTTATACTATCATTCTAATGAGCTAAGTGTTGGGGGTTATACCCCATTTCTCTAATCAAATAGAGCTATAAAATTGAACCTTCTGATGTATTAGAAGATGATTTTTCATTAATAAAGTAACAATGCGAGGTTTCAAATTTTCTTTTGCATTTTATCCTATGTCGACTGTTGAAGAATTGTAGTTAATATTATTTTCACATGGGAATTAGCTGGTTGGATAGGGCCCAACCAATCGATCTCATTTTCCCTTAGTCATTTGACTCTCTGTGTGTGTATATTTTATGTTGTATTTACTTTTGTTGCATGTTTAATCTTGTGAGTCATTTTATATAAGTAGCAACATAATATCTCTATGATTACATTGTTATATTAATGTGTAAAAAGGGAAACCTCAAGGTTGTGTTAGTACATTTGTAAGTAATAGATTTGAGCGATTTAATGAGTTTCAAATATTTTCATAGATTTTTGTTGTTCTTGAAGATGATTTGATATATAACTTGAGTTGATATGTTCATATTGTAATGAAAGAATGTGAAATGGTATTTTATTAGTTAATATTTGAAGCTACAACCCTTATATATAAAAATATTTCTTTAAAGGCAAAGGGCAATAGAGATTTGATCTCTTTTTGCTAGCATGACAATATTGTTGAAGATTTAAAAGCTTGTGAAGGTTTTAGTTTGATGTCGTGTGGATGTTTTCAGCCAAGGTTGTGATTCAAGCATAGAAAATAGAGTGAGCTTCTCTTAGAAAAATGTGTTTTAATTGATTTCGTTATCATAGACCTATGATGAACCTTGAATTTTTTAAGCTATAATATTTGTTTTGGAAAGGATATCTATTTGCAATCTATCCATTATTGGGGATAGATAAAATGAGTTTTCTTTGGCATCACCTTGAATATATATTGAATGATTTTAACTATGAAGGAAGACAGTCATGTGTCTACTTTTCTATAGTTAAAAATGATGAGCGATTGGGTGACCTTTTTCCTCTCAATTTTCTAAATTTATGGTGTTTATTATAAATTATATTATGCACTGAGAGTTTTCTTGGGTGATTTCCTTTTCTTGTTTCAAATACACAGTAGAGAGGATGGTGTGTTTTTATTCTACCTATACTTAAGTGAGAATAAGTATTCTCTGTGTTTCTGAAAACAATATACAATATCTACCTTCATAGTTTGCAATTCAATTGATTATTTTAGCTTTACAGGCTTCTTGTCATAAGGTTTCAATGTTTCTTTTGCTTGGTTTCAGATTGAACAACACTATTTCTCATCACACATTGAATAGAAAGTGATGGTAAAGTAGACAACAGTGCTAAATACTGATAGTTGAGGAACATGATAGAATGATTTACTGAGTGTCGAAATGATTGGAGGATTGTTTAAGTTTCTTGGAAGCACTCTTTTGGAATTATTAGATTAAGACCTGTGTTATTTTTGAGATATATGATTGTTTATATACATTGAAATCAGAGTTGTTTAATTAATGAAAGAGTGAAGTAGAGAGTGTCAAAATTCATCAATGTGATTTTATTTTAAAATTTCCATACTTAGTATAAAAATTGAGTTGGGAGTTTTATGCATTTTTTTCAAGAACTTGAAAGATTTTAGTTCATGCTCTAGAGTAATGAGTGATTTTTAAAATAAATAGGGATTTATTACATATTGTTGACAAATATTTTTATTATTTTTTATGATTTTATTTATAATTTTTTTTTTAGTGCAAAATTGGAGCATGGATTTACCGGTGTAGAAATATAAAGGCATGAGTAGTTTACAGACAAGATAGGGTTTTGTTTTTACAGGTTCATAGAGTCATTCTCTGGAATTTACAGTGCTATGTCTTAATGTCCACCGACCCTACATTTACAGTACATGTTGGTACATTAATATACTATATACTACAACCAACATTTTGGCTCCATTACAGAGGAGGAACTTAAGGGATTGAGCTTGTTGTCCTGCTACAATTTGGTTTTCTTTTTACCTAGTTTTTCTTCCATTGTTGGGCTTTTGGTTGGAGTATGGGGTCTCCCCTGCTTCACCCTGGAAATATTTATGGTCCTGAAGTACATTGGGGTATGTATTTTCCCCTTTTACTTCACTAGTTTTCTTAGCGTGGCTAAGGCAGCAACCATTTCTTTTCTTGAAATTCTAGGTGTTAGGTTGGTCTGTTGGAGATAGATTTCAAAATGTGCTCAATATAGGGTCTAATATCTCTTCCTCTCTTGTATTTTCTTGCTTTTCTTTCTCTTTCTCTTCCCCTCCTTTTAATCTGCTTCTCCTTTCTCATCTTTCTATTCCTCCTCATCTTTCATGTCCTATGTTTCTAGGGTTTATGTGTGTTTTTCTTCTGTTTCCATCTCCTCTTCTTACACTTCTTCCTTTTTTCCTTTAATCTATCCTTCTTCTTATTTCTTACCCCTCTCTCTAAGACTAGAGTGAGAGGTTTTTCCAGGAGTGACAACTAGTGTCCCTATGAATTCTTCCTTATCCATATATATGAATGTGGACCAAGGTACAAGGATGTTCAACCTATTGAGGGCATCTCCTACTATAAGTTTGATTAGGCGAGTGTGAACTAAGTGTTGATACATCCTTTTCCTCTCTATCTGGCTCATGTATCTGATGGAATGTAAGAGGAAGGATGGAATGCTTAGTCTATGCCCTAGTGGCAGATATCCTTTAAATCTAAGATCATTTAATACTTTGAAGTGGTATCCATAAACCACACTGAGTCTTCCCTCACAGTAAATGTATTTCCTAATGCAATATGCCACTTCATCCTATGGATAAAGGTGCCTTTCCATTCTTACTCCATTTTTATCGTCAATGTACTCCTCATTAGGAAAAAAAAAGCTATTTTTAGAGGCAGTGTTGGACATTGTATCTTCTCTATTGCAATTGACTCCTTGAGGCGAGATTTTGCCTCTACTAATCAATTCAAGGCTTATGGTGATGGCTAGTACTCCAACCACAGTCGTGGCCCTATCATCTTCTTGTGAGTGCAAAGAAACTACAAATACTAAGCCACTTCATCAACACATCCTTTGATGACCTCAAATAATCCCAGCCACTGAAGATTTGTAAAGATATGAACCACTTGAGAGTGTAATATAATTCTTTTGATATCTATGGGTTAAATTCTGTTAAAGCTGCCCCCCATTTTATGACAATTTTATGGAGATGGCTAGATGGCTTTTGTCTTGGAACACTAGTGATATGGGACCTCACGAGTCAAAACTCAATTAAGCACAAACTTAGACTTCCTTGACCCTAATTCATGAAAATTTTCATAACATGGTCGGGTGACATCCACTTAACTCTCCATTTTGTTGTTTATTTCTTGGTAAATGGTGGTGTTGGGTGTCAATACCATTTGTGAGTGGCTCTTATGGAAATTCTTATCACTCTCCAATCTTCCTGTAGATATCTTGTAGCACTAGCATACTTCCTCTAGCACAGACTTGCATGCAAACTCCGACCTTGGTGAGAAATTTTTCAATGGATCATGTCCGTGTCTTTCTATAATTGTTTTCAAGATGCAAAATGGAACAAATGAGGATTAGAGAAGGTACATTATTATTCCAAATTGAGTGGACTTGGAGCGAACTGATGATTTGGATTTGGCACGGGGTTTTCTCTTTTGGACCGTTGGCTCCACTCGAGCCAATCATTTCTACCTCCCTCAGAATCACCTCCATCTACTTGTGATAACTTCCTTAGCTGATTTGACAACCCAGGTGGCATGAAAAACTCCACTTCTCCTTCACTTTTACTTTACGAGGGTGGCGAAGTTAATCGGCCAACTTTTTTCCTTTTTTAACTCTCTATTCTCGACAGTAATTCATTTTAGAAATATGATGCATAGTGAGAAGGTGAGGGAGCCATATATGAGCCTACCCCATGCTGAGGAGTTGTAGAATTTCTTTGATGCATGGAGCTATATTCTAGTGATATCCATCAATGTTTTTTCAATACTGTGTTTCTTTTTATGCATATTTTCTGAGTGAGAAACTTATTTATGAGTGAGCTACATATTATTTTTGTTTTCTGATTCTTTTTATGCAGGTGTTGTATGGATATCCTCAGGTGATATTTCTAGTGTGGCCTTCCTCCTGGAGTCCTCTCGTGATCATTTGGAGCCATCTTCATCAACCACTTGTTGTGTTTCTGGCTTTCTCTGACAGGCACATGATTGCTATAGGAAGTGATCATCTTCATGTAACATTTCCCTTTATGCTTCTTTGGAACTAGAATTAGCTGAGAAATTATAAGGAGGAGTGCAGGGATGCTAGGAGGGGGTGTAATTGGGTGAATGGAGTGGTGGAGAGATGAGGGAAGGGGCCCTGTACACTGGTTTTGCTAAACTAGCTCACAATGGAAAAAGAGATGGTTTAGTGAGTGAATACTTATGCATGGAGTGTAGTATTTGTTAGGATAGTAGATATGGGTAAAAGAATGATTTTCATGTCTTCCTTTAGGGTTAGGTGTTCTTGAGTGAGCGTGTTCTCTCTCAGATGACTTTCATGTAGCAGCCTAGGTTTCTTGTAGCACTGCAGAGAGTAAGAAAACATGGGGTTTTTAGCTCACCTGGAGGGATAAATGGATGGATGGATGCATAGTAGGGTTGATTATGGAGTGGGTAGGTTGAGGAGAGAGATAAAAGAGAAAGAATGATGCTCCTCTTTGTCTCAATTTTCCTTGATCAACAACCCACAACACATAAATAAGTGAGTGCATAGGTGTTGGAAACAATCTTGCAAGGCAACCCTAATTTAGTACCAAGCATAATAAATATGAAGTTGGGTAATAAATATGAAAGAAATTGAATGCATTAATCAAATTTAGTGATAGGAAGAGGGTTTCCTTGCCTTCAATATTGTGACACGCAAACTAGATCCATCAACATGAATCTAGAAATGCAATTGTTAATCTCTGTTTGGAAAAGAAAGGAAAAAGCTAACCCTAGCGGAGGTTGGGAACCCAGCTCCGCTCCATGAGCAAAAGAGTTTACGATAAATGATTCTCACTTGATTACCCTAACATTAAAGAGGTGGAAACCCAATCGTGGATTTAGGATACCACCAGATGTACGTCCACAATCATATAAACAAAATAAAAGAAATTAATGTAAACTCGAGAATCCCAATAACTTTACACCAAGGTTCGAGAGAATTCGATCAAGGTGTAACGTTAAGCATAAAAGAAAGCAAGTGGCCCAATGTGATAATAATGTTGCACTGCTACAACTATAAGGTAACTAGTCGAATATGTAGGTGACGAGGTAGATATAAGTTGAAATAATAGAAATAAACTCCACTTGGAAATGGTGGCGTGATAGTTAAAAACCTTTAAACGCAAGGTTTATCTTTGTTCATTACAATCCTAACGCCCGAAGGGAACAAAAAATAGTAGTCTGGTAAGAGCATTTAACTTTTTCAGCTTAGAACAAGTTAACACTTCAATAAAGTATTCATCCAAAAACAATGGCTTGTCTTGTTGAACATAATGTTTTTTTTTTTAATGGTTTTTTTTTTAAATAATGTCAGTTTTTCTGATAATGTTATTTTCTTCGATATTGTTATTTTTTAAATAATGTTTTTCTAAAAAAAAAAAAAATTGTGAATGAAAAGGGAATACGATTCTTTGTTCATTAAATTGCTAGTTAATATTAGCCTTCAATGGCTAGAATAATGTTGTTATTATTTTTAAAATAATAATATTATTTTTAAACTAATAATATTATTTTCTAAACAACGTTATTTCTTTTTGATAATATTATATTTATTTTGGATATTTTTTTTAAATATTACTTTAAATAATGTTATTATTTAAGTAATATTTATAATTTTTTTAATAGCCTTAATTTTTTTACTGTTATTTTTTTTTTAAACAATTTTAATTTTTTTAAATAATGTTGTTTTTTTTATCAAATACTATTTACAAGGAAAATATAGATTTGAATAAAATGGCTTTATGGTATGGTTACTTCATTTTTGTTGTCTATTGAATTATTTTTTTCTTATTATTCAATTATTGACTCACTTCATAATGTTATATTTATGAAAACATTTATCATGAAGAAGAAATAATTAACTTACTATATTTTGAATATTTGTTTGAATATTAAAAACAAATTGTTAACCTATGAAAGGGTTAGATATTGTAAGTGTAACACCCATATAGTTGTGTTTACTAAACATTTAATATTTTTGAAAACTTAACTATTATTGGATTTAATGACGATGAAAGACGTAATGAGACTTATGTGATGATGTAATTAATTTATTTTATTGAGTTGGTAATGGAATTCCTTGGAAATATTAATGAAAGAGCACTACAGTTAGAAGACTTATTTCTCACTTAGAAACTCTCCTTCCCTAAAAGACATGACGGACCAGACCATCTGTAAAAGTCTCCTAAAAATTCATAGGAGAAAATAATTAAAAAAAAATTATAGTAAAAAAATGGGAGAGAAATGTAGCATTAATTTCTTAGATAGAGATAAATAGTAAGCAGGGTGGAATAAAATGTTGCATGAGAAAAAAAGTGTTTTAAAGAGAAATGGCAATAATGTGCTCAGTTTCTTAGTATTTCCCCAAGTAGTAAGTATGATTATATTCTTGTGTCTATTGTGTATATTCTACCATTAATGTCTCATGAAAATTGAGATTTGCATGCATGTGGTACATATTTTTTAAGTTAAAGTTATACATATATATAGTCTACAAAATAATTTACTCAGAATGGTATGCTTTTCTAGTTAAACAATTTGTAACAACTCCACTTACCACTATTTTTTTTTCTAATTATAACATGATTGCTAAATTGTCATCATTGAAATTAATGTATTTAGTAACAATTCGACGTAACTATTTCGTTGTACTTCATGTTATTAGAATTTCTTTCACAACTCACCATTTCATGCACACAATACTTTTATGGGATTTATGATCCTTGATCTTCTTAACAATTTCATAATTCATTTTTAGTAGTGACTCTCCTTGAAAACAATTTATCACCACCTTATTATTCTTATGATAGAATTTATAATTTTCTATTTACTTCTATCCTTGCAAATTTATATTGACTCTATCATAATATGGTAACATAACCCTTTATTTTATACCTTAGAATGTTTAACTATATTGTAAGTCACTTTCACCCCTGATTCAACTTTCACTCTATATGTTACCCTTAAATACCCCAGAGTTAACATTATCACTATTTAACTTATAATATCAAAGTTAATATTTGAAGTATATCCTCTTTTTTTTTTTTAATTTACAACTATATACCAACGTTATTACTATATACCAACGTTATTACTAAACCTCTTAAAGGATTGAATGACACTTCCGTTATACTTCATATCATACATATAAAAATCATTTTCATATTCACCTTAACTAATTTTGGTGTATAAGCTTATCCAACTAAAGCTTCAAGAATGTGAACATAGGAAGGAAAGTAATATTGTATATATAATTTATTAACTTTCATTCATACCTCTTCTAATGACTATATAAGAGAAGACCATTTGTATTGTTATTACGTTAATTGCATAGTCATAGGGTTAGATTGATTTTGAACTCATATTACATTATCAAGGCATAACGTAGAAATACTCTATTCCTAATTTATTATGGTGATACCCATTAATCAGTTTTGGATTCAAGATTATGATCCATATATATTGAGGACAAAGGATTTATTTGGCTATACTTTCGAGACTACAATATATTTATGATTGTACTCTGGTTATAAAGTCGATTACATGTCTCTCGAGATTTTTGGTATCCACAGTTGGTTTAGATCTTTGACATGTTTATGGACAATATGGGTTCGTATCTCTGCCATGGGAAATTTTGAAGAACTAACCCTGTTATGAATTTTCATGTTCATTTTGGGCACTTCAGCTTTGGTTTTTCCATCAAACCGTCATTTCTGGATTACCCATGCAGTCCATACAATTCGACGATTTTACCATGCAGTCAATCCATTGGATGACAATTAGTACTTTGCTATAAATTTTGTTATTATTCTCTTCAGGTAAGGTGGTGTAGATTTAACGATTTTACTATTGTTTCTACCTCTATTAAATTGTATTGTGTTGTGTCTTATTTCACTTTTCCTTGAGACTAATGTATTATTGTTGTTTTGCAGGATTTATTTTTCTAAAGTTTTTAACCTAGCATCCCTCAATAATTCCGAAGGCCGTGAGGTAATTGTTTCTTCTACAACAAATAGGTAAGAAATAAACCCTCGTTTTAACTTTCATTTGGGATTATTACTTTAGTATTCCTCCCATTGTAATGACTGAAATGTTTATACAACATTCCCACTATTTTAATCCTGTCATTTTAAAATAGCTTGAAGGCTTACTTTTATATTTAAAATTAGTTTGATAAATTATTATTCTTTGGTAATTTCTTTAGGTAATAAATCTGGTATTTCATTTTTGTTATATAATTATAAAGTCCAGGTTTTCCCCTGGAATATAGTTCTCTATATTTTATTACGAATTCATCGTTATTTCTCATTAATGCAACTATCCACGATTTTAGTCTCGCATATATTTCTCTGTAGTTAATCACAGATTCGTTATTCTTTATAGTAGCTCCCTCATGCATCTCTTATGCAAATGTTTCCAAGTATTGTTACTTCAGGGAAATATCATCTTGGTTTTCCAATTTAAATCAGATTCACAACGTTTTTTTTTTTAATTCAACTTCTGGGTTTTTTTTTAATAAATAATTTCATTGCATAACTTCTATTTTCCCCAATTTAATTTGAAAATCCAGCGTTGAGTTGGGCCATCTTATCAGTTCACATTATATACCCTTCGGTTGACTTTGATTATAATGACAATTTCTTTGTTTTGTCATTCATTTTTCTCTTTAAAAAGAATTCAGTTTCGGGTTTCCAATCAATATTGTTTTTATCTCTACTGTTATTATTAGAAAGAATTCTTGTCTTAATTTTTTCGTACTAGAATGATAGTTTTGATTTATTTCTATGTAAAATTGATTTTCGATTTAACTCATAAACTCTAGTTCCATCATGATGAATTTCTGAGTTACGTTCTCTCATTAATACTCTTCATAACATTCTCCTTTTTATGAAGTTGACATTTCTGTTGAATTAGTTAATTTTATATAGAATTATAATCATCGTATAAAGATTTGCATTATGTGTAAATTGGTCCGCTTTAAATTTATATCTGTGTTTAGATTAATTTGTACTAAATTTAGTATTTTATTAATTTATTCAAATTAATAAAATGATAAATTGTACAGGAACAATTTAATTTGCTACTCACAACATCTCAGAGTTTTAAGATTTACTTCGTCGATGATACCAAAGGTACTCACGTTTTCCTCTCATCATATTAATTTCTGTTTAATTTTTTGTTTAATTTAATGTTCGAACTTAAGTATTTTTTTCATGTTTATGTGTAAATTTAATGTCACTTTTTAACACAGAACAATAAGGCAATTTTCCAGATTGAGTTACCTTTGTCCTCTATTTATATATATAACTGATTTACATCAATTTATGGATATCTATACACATACTAATTCATATGTATACAATATTATGTACAGGTACTCCACTTCCCTCAATGCACACTTTCCGATTTTAATGAATCATTCTATCAATTTGGCTACTCATTATTCCATTCATTGAATATAGAATTTTATTGCTTCTATACAGGTTGGTATTTTATTTTGTTAGGACCATGGACTCTGTCCATAATTTATGCAAATTGTAATTGTAATTTATATCCAGAATAATATCACGGGTTAAATTTTTGTTGTTATGATACACTGTAATCATCATTAGAAATTTGAATTGTATTTCATTACTGCATGTATATACATTATTCTTCTAGTTAATGTACACCAGAATATCTACTTTGACTTGGAGTACTCATGTTTAATATGAGAAAGGAAATTTTCTCTTTATGTACATATTTTACTATTTAATGTTTTATTTTGAAAACTGATAAATACATTAATTTTCCTACTTTGCACATGTGTTTATCTCTGTTTTCTGTTAAATACATGAGACTGTCTAAATAAAGTTTTTACAGAATTTAATAATGCATAAAACTAACTTTCTTACACAATTCAATCTATTCTAATTGAATCACAATTCAATACAAATAGATAAACTCAATTTTTTTTTTACCACTCCAATTCATAACACAATTGAATTTGTTTTGCATACCAATTTTGGTAAGACTATTTGCCACCCAACCTTGAGCTTTCTCTCCACACCTTCCCCTTGGCAGAGACCAATCCCTTCAAAGTATAGACAACCTATTATCTACCTAGGAATGACTTATTTAAGCTTGATTTACCTTGATCATGTTTCCATAACTGCGTCCAATTAATCATGATGTTTTTTTCCTTTTTGCCTAGGCTTTCCTTTTGTTTTTTCCACAAAAGTAGTTTAAAACTATCTTTTTCCTCTTTCTAGTTTTATTTCACTCTTCTTAGTAACTTTAGACTTTACTGAGGTATCTTTTAGATTTTTATTTCCAATCTAATATTTTTAATTTATATTAAGTATTTTTGGAGAATCTGGGAAAGTCTTTAGAATCTTATCCATCCTCATGGATTTGAAATCATGTTCTCCATTTATACTCTAGTCTTTGCACAATAATTCAAATTCCACATTTATTAAATTCAAAAATAAAATATGTCCATAATAATTGTTTTCCTTTAGGTTAGGTCCACTCAACCTTTAGGATTGTTCAAATGTCTAATAAAAGTAGTAAAAATAGGGATATTACACAATTATGGATACTGAATTACATAAATCATTTCCACATCTGAATTATTTTATGGACATCGTTATAGAGACAAATGAGTTAGCATTAAGGACAAAGATAAATACATTTTAATACAAATCATGTTGCATGCTGATAGAAATTTAAGGTCTAAAAAAAGGCTTATGGTGCCTGGGTGTTAGGTTATTTCCACTCACATGTGCGCATGGATCAAGAAGAAATAATGGTATAAACTCAAGAGTAAAAAATTATTTTTTCATAGTAAAAAGTATCGAAATATAAAAGTCAGAAAATTGTCTATTATTTCTTAATTATATTGAATGCCTACACTGAATAGATGAGACACCCAAACAAATAAATTCTGAGAAATCGAAGAGAAAAATGTTTCAATGAATTTTTATGTGAGACATTTGTAAAGAGTGGATATTTTGGTGAAAGAGAGGCTACCCACAAAGGAAAACCCAATTTCTATTAGTTGTTTCACCGTATGGTTTTTAACCACCCCATATCAAATAAAATCACATACAACATTGAAGATATTAATATTCCAACCCCCTCCCTCAGTTAAATAATCAATAAACAAAAATTACTCTACCAGGCATGAGAAAAACCCCATATGTGTTAAATTCCCCAAAAACTCAACTCACATAACATCATTTTGCAATTAATGATTCAATATTTTATATCATAACTATCAACCTATTTTATGTCTAATAAATTACAACTCCTTCCTCTATTATAGGACATACAATGTCAACCTCATATTTAAGGACTAAGACTAAAGACATTTGATATAAATATAAATATGGAGAGTCATGTATAATAACATGTCTTCCTTATAATATTATGATGGATGAAAAACATTTGGAAAAAATGGGCACTGTTAAGAAAGGAATTACTTTAGTAGAGAAAAAAAAAACCTACAACAATGTGATTAGAGGGCTATAGAGTAGTCAAAATCTAAAGCAAATTTTGCAAATTACACCGTACGATATAAAATCTATACACAGTTACACTTGGCAATGAAACTAAGATTAATTATGAGGAATACTTATGAATAAATATGAGGGAGAATCCACTCCTATAGAAGTTAGCATTTGAGATGCAAGAGCATACTAATGTAGTAAAAAAATATAAAATCAAGGGTATATAAAAATGGAAGTTGGTGTTGGAAATAATGAGAGAGGGATGAATCAATATTCTTATCAATTATCAATTTTAAAACTTTTCAGAGCATTAGTTAATCTTCAATTATTCTTGATATTTATCCAGTAACAACAATAAACGATAGAACACAATAGGCACACAAATTTTAGATGGAAAACACCCTTCAGGTCAAAAACCATTGAACACTTTTCTAAGAAATTATTTAATATTTAACCCCAACAGAAATGAAAGGTACAACTTCCTATAATTATAGAAAATAATTCTTCTCCAGCTCTTGCTGGAAGGACACTCGAATTTTGTGGTTTCTTTAGTATTCAACTAAATGGACACCCCGACATCCTAGACCAACCTACCACCCTGAAGTGTTCACATGCTACAACCTGTAGGTGACTTCATGCACCAACCTAGCATCTCCCTACCACCCTATAATGATAATAAATAATACAAGTGTGTGGGCTCCCATACTAGGGACAATGATCCATGATACAATATGATTCATAATGATTTTCTTGACTAGAACAATCACCCAATCACACCATGACTTGGAGCCCAACCATAACATTATCCAAAAATTAGACTTATACCTCCCAAAAATGCCTCTCCAACTCTAGGCAGATGGACTCTTTTACAATAATGAATCTTTTACAATTTTACAATGATGATTTTTACAATACTAACTTTTGACATGACCTAATACTTGACTTGACACTAATTCTTTGAACACTAGTAGATGCTGAGGTATTTTTGTGCTTTCTTCAGGTAATGGTACTTTGGCATTGGATTGTCCTTTTGGTATGTGTCTCAATTTTCCTATTATGTCCTCCTTCCTGCACATGAATTAATGAGAAAAACCTAAACAAATATACAAAAAAGGTAATTACACTGTCATGCAAACAATATGTGAGAGAAATATTCAAAATTAAAATGTAAATATGTTCAACATTTATGAACAAAACCCAATCAAACATACATACAAAATACTTATGTTGTCCTACAAAAAAACATGTCAGAGATGATATTCGAAGACTAATCATGCATACCTTGTTGTATCATACTTACCCTTTATTGTTGATGTGTTTTCCTTACTGTAGTGATCCTTGAATGCATATTTTTTCTTTCCTTCTAGAAGCTCAATATTGAATCTGTTGTATCCATGTAATTTCATATCTCCAAGGTCTGAAATTGCGTCTTGTGGTAGCCCTCTAAATCCTCTTTCCAACCCCACATATTTGATCAATATTGTATTCTTCAAGGAATATTTATGCCCAATCTCCTATGATGACTTAATTATAGACTGATTTAGTAAAGCGAACTTCTATGAAGTTCCACGTGTCACTGCTTCAAGCTTTGGTCCCGAAAACAACATCCAACAAACTACAATGCATCTTCTTTTTGTCACTTTTTACAAAATTTGGATCTGATTCTCAGAGATAAAGTTATGACGATTTTCTCAAGGTCACGTGTTTGACATGAAATTTAGGAGCCTGCAAAAACCCTAACTTCATTAGATCATATCTTCAAAATTATATAAAACCAATATTTGAAATTTGTTTATGTGCTTCATGAGGATTTCAGCTCAAATGGATTTTTTTCAGCATCTGAAGCTTCATAGAAAAAAAATTATAGAGAAAATTCCATGATGACATGTTTTAAGTAGTGAAATCCTTACATGAGGAGGATATCAAGGTCACAATTTATATAAATTCTTAGGTTGAGAGGGTCTTCAACAAGTGAATGTTGGAGGGATTATAGGAGCTTGAAAAATTATTAATTATTGACTATTCAATGAGCATAACCAATGATTAGTGTCATGCTACAACCCCATGGAATTTTATTCAAACATGAATATCTCTCTAACCATGAAGAATTACATGGAAAGGCATATATCAATGTAAAAATATCGACAAGTAGAAAGCCTCCAAAATATCCTTGACTCAGAATAGAGTAAGTTGTTAAGTCAAAATTCACATGCAACATCGGGGTAGCCCCTGGTGTTGCTTGGGTTGACATCAATGACAACTAATTGTCAACAATATCCCCCTTTGGGATTGATGGTAACACAATTACTCCCCCTGTGATCATGACACCTCTTCCTATAGCATTCTCCCTCCCTTTTCATCAATGGAAAGGGGTAACTAACCTTGACAAACGTTATCCTACATACCTGTACACACCTCAAATCCCCTTTTTTTACTTATTTAGATAAGAGAATGAGTCTAATGAGAACTTCGAAAAATCCCAAGATTTAGGTGAAGATAAACAAATGATTCATGACGTAATGGTTTGGTAAAGATGTCAGCAATTTGTTCCTTTGTGCCAACATATTCAGGCTTGACATTATTTTTAGTGACATGCTTTCTAACGAAATGATATTTGGTTGGAATATGCTTTATTTTGGAATGCATCCTAGGATTCTTCGATATACTAATGGCACTGGTGTTATCACAAAATATGGGAATAGGCTCATGAAACTTGACTTGAAGATCTTGAAAAGTTTGCTTCATCCAGATAACTTGAGTACAACAAGCTGCTACCGTGATATATTTTTCTTTTGTTGCAGATAACAATATTGAAGACATATTTTTACTTAACCATGAAACAAGGCAACCACCTAGAGAGAATACTTATCCACTGGTACTCTTTCAATCATCAACACTTCCAGACCAATATTCATATGTATAATTTTGGATAACTAGATTATTTCCTTTGGGATACCATAAACCATATTCTGTTGTCCCCTTAATATATTAGAGAATTATTTTGACAACAATAATATGAGATT
Source organism: Pinus albicaulis (assembly GCA_034641835.2). Classification (NCBI taxonomy): domain Eukaryota; kingdom Viridiplantae; phylum Streptophyta; class Pinopsida; order Pinales; family Pinaceae; genus Pinus; species Pinus albicaulis. The sequence continues at coordinate 185,130,550 of CM076578.1, read as the reverse complement.
ATTTTGGTGTTGCTTGGAATCTTGCTACTTGCTCAACTGCATGCATTACGTTTGGGTGAGAAGTTGTCACATATACAATAGAAGACTCATAATCATAGATCTCTACAACCTCTCGTCCACATCCTTTTACAAATCATCTAGACTTAAATTTCAACCTGTTACCATTGTGGTAAGGACAGGCTTGCCATATTCCATCTTCAATTTCTTGAGAATTTCCTTCATGTACTTGGTTTGATATATAAACATTCCTTTATCCTACTAAGATATTTGAAGCCCTAAAAAGTATGTCAAATATCCAAGTAGAGGCATTTCAATCTCACTAAATGCATATTTATGGCAATATTTTTACTTAATCTGTCATCATTCCTTCCAAAAATTATATCATATACATATACCTCGATAATTGTTAGGTTATCTTGATCCACTTTCACATAGAGATTATTGTCAGCGCTTCCTTTATTGAAGCCTTGTTGATGTAGATATCCATGAAGACGAGCATACCAAGCTCTAGGAGCTTTATCGAGACCATATAGTGCCTTTTCTAATCTACAGACATAGCCTTCCTTTTCAGAGAGTAGAAAACATTCGGGTTGTTCGATGTAAACTTCTTCTTCCAATTCACCATTTAGAAAGGCTGACTTAACATCCATTTGGTAGACCTTGATTTTCTTGAGCATGCATAAGTGAGAAACATTCTAATAGCTTCCATTTTGGCAACGAGAGAAAATTTTTCTTCAAAATAAATTCCTTCAAATTGTGCATATTCTTTGGAGACTAATCTTGCCTTATTCTTGGTAACCTATCCATCCTTATTCAATTTGTTTCTAAAGACCCATTTAGTTCCAATAACATTTTTATCCTTTGGTCTTGGAACATATTCCCAAGTATCTTTTTTCTCAATTTTATCCTGTTCTTCATTCATAGGTGCTACTAAGTGTTCATTTTGACTAGCTTCCTCAAAATTGCTAGGCTCAACATTTGCTAAGAAAACATGGTGGGCTTGTTGTGATGAACGAAGTTGTCGACTTTTTCTCATTCCAATTCCTTAATTTATGTTGTCTATGATTTGATTTTATGGATGATTCTTTAGACATCATTATTTTAAAGCTTTTGGAAAATTTTATTGTACATCCTGCTAATTATTTCTTATTTCCTCTTGGTTGAAAGTTTTTCCCGTATTTGATTGGTCTTGTTCTAGAGCTTCTTCTTCATCCTTCACAGATTCTCCTTAGATCCCTCATATTTTCTTGAAGGGACAATCTCATTGTCATCCTTTGCAACACAATCTTCATAAAAATTAACGTTTATGTGCTCCAATGTCTTTTTTCGCCTCATCTTGTAGAATCTATAAGCCTTTCTTTTGCATGAATAACCAACGAAAATACATTCCTTGACACGGGAATGGAACTTGCCCAATTTTTATCCTTCTCTTTTGATATAGCATTTTCTTCCAAATATTTTGAAGTATTTGATGTTATTTGGTCTTCCTTTCCATAATTCGTATGGATTCATGTTACAATTGTTCCTTAGCAAACCTCTATTTATAATGAATACATCTATATCGATTGCTTGAACCCAGAATTCATCATCTAATTTTGAGTCACTTACCATTGTTCTGGCCATATCCTATATTATTTTGTTTTTTCTCTCAAAAGCTACATTTTTCTACGGTGTTCTGGTTGTTCTGAATTTCCTTTTTATTCCCTTTGAATAATAGTTTTTTTGAAATACCTTGGAAGTGAATTCTCCGCCATTATTTGATCTTGGACATTTGATCTTCAAAATAGCTTCATTTTCAACTAATTCTTTGTCGATTATATAACACTCAAATGCCTTAGTATTTTTCTTTAAGAAGCTAACGGGTGTCATTGTGGTGTAATAATCTATCATTAGCATAAAATATAATTATCCATCTAAACCTTTCATTCTCATAGGACCACATAGATCAGTATGTACTAATTCCAATGTACGTGATGCAAAGTTTTCTTTTGTCTTGAACTCAAATTTTTTCTGATTGTTGAAATTTTGGGCATTTCTCTTACTACTTACTTCTTGCTTATCCTAACAAAATTGTCGAAATTTATGTATCCTATTCGTTTGTTCCATAACCAACTTTCATCTTCTTTCACCAAAAATAACCCTTTAGGTGTCTCATTCAAAATCTATATGTCATTTGGAGCTCTCCTTGTTTTAGCCAAAATTTTACCGAAATTTCCTTTCTAGATTTCACATTTATTAGATTTAAATATCATCGTGTGTCCTTGATTGCACATCTATCCAATAGTGAGCAAATTGTTATTCATATTTTTAATCGACAACACATCTTTCACTAATTCATTCTTGCTTTAAAGTGTGACTCTACCTACGTCTATGACATTTGAAGACCAGTCATTTCCAAAATACATTGTTCCATCCTTATTTTCCTTCAATGACATGAACTTGTTCCTATCTCCAGCCATATGAATTGAGGAAAAACTATCAACATACCAAACGATTCTGTTGCTTTGAGCCTTAAGAGAGATAACACATTTTTTAGTCTTCTTTTTCCTTATTTGTTCATTCTAATTTTGCAAGAATTCCTTTGAAGAGCTTCCAAGCCCACAATATTTAGCCACGTGTCCAAAATTGTTACATTTGTAACATTCGACATGATCTCTCAAACGATCAAATATTTTAATATTATTATGAGTTCCAGAATATCCCTTTCTGAAAGATCTCCCGAAACTGTATTTATTCCAAACATATGTGTGACATTCTCTAGCTCTATGTCCAAACCTTCCACATGAATAACAATGACCATATAATATAGGTTCATATCTGGGAGGAAATCTTCTTCGAGGAATTACCTTCCATGGTTCTTCATACGAGTTCTGATCTCTTTCATCGACCGAGATAGCTTCTTCTTTTTACTTGCTTTTGTAGAGAAACTATTTCAGCTTCCAATGCTTCTCTTTCCTTTTTGCTTTCCATGAATTCTTCCCTGAGCGATTCTTTAACTCGTTTTTATTCTTCAACATTTATTTTAAGATTTAGGACATGTTCCCTTTGTATATTTAATTGATATTCAAGAGTGTTGACATGCTTCTTCTCAACCTTGAGCTCTTTGACAACCCGGATCACTTCGTTTTGAAATTCAACCTCATTCATCTCTTCTTCTTCATCATATGCTTCTTGATTATTATGCTTGGCCATAAATAATACCCTCCCATTGATTTCTTCTTCATTATTGTTGTCTTCATGAGATATGGAGCTATCTTATTTGGAGAATAAACTCTTCTTAAACCATTTCTTCTTGCCTTTCTTTTTGAACTTCCTAAGACCTTTCTTTCCTTTCGTAACAGCCTCATTTTTGTGAGGACACTTGGCTGCAAAATAGCCAACCTCACCAGAATGGAAAAATATCAATGGAAGTTTACCTTTGAGTTTCCGCGTACTTGCTATGATTTTTTGCATGAAGTAGGAAAATTATTTATCTGAAAATTCTTCTTCATCTTCTTCCTTACAAGTACAATTTTTCGCTTTCGTAGTATTCTTTTCCTTACTAGTTTTCTTGGATGCGATGAATGAATTTTCTAGGTCACATATGTCATCCTATTCTTAAATACTCATTTCATATGCCGTAAGAACTCCATGAAATAAATATTTGCTTATATTTGATAGATTCGAACTGTATTCCAAGACACATACCTTTGGGTTGAATATTTCCAGCAAGGTTCTAAGGATCTTTCGAACAACAGTTTTCATGTTGACAGGTTCTCCCAAGCCTTCCAATGCATTTGTTATTTCATCAAAACATTATAAGTATACATCAATATTTTCATCTTCCTTCATTTTGAGTGACCTGCATATATATTATCAATCTTTCCCCATACTGCTTTAGCAGTTTTTCAACTCAGTACCTTAAGATAGAAAGGTTCAATAAGCCCACTCATAATGAGATCTTTAGGCTTTGCATCAAATACCATATTTTTATTATTTTTCTCATCATGGGTCATTGTAAAGTATTTTTCAAATATTTCCCATACTTCAAATCCTTGCACCAGCAAATGAACCTGCATTCTTCCACTCCAAAGTGCGTTTTTATTTACATTGAAAATGGGAACTCTATTCCTAGTATACTCCATGATCTCCTTCCAGTTTTTAGACTAATATGGAAGGAACCAAGCTCTAATTTCGATTGTTAGAAATACTAAGAGGGTGGTGAATCGATATTTATTATCAATTAGCACTTTTAAATTTTTTTAGAGAATTAGTTAATCATCAATTATTCTTGATGTTTATCCAGTAACAAAAGTAAACAATAGAACAAAATCGACACACGAATTTTAGGTGGAAAACCACCTTCGAGTCAAAAAAACATTCAATGATTTTCTAATAAATTCTTTAATATTCAACCCCAATTGAAATGAAAGGTACAACTTCCTAGAATTCTAGAAAATAATTCTTCTCCAACTCCCACTGGAGGGACTCCCCAATGCCCTCTTTTCTTCATTATTCATCTTAATGGATGCCCCGACATCCTAGGCTCACCTACCACCCTGAAGTATTCACAGGCTCCAACCTATAAGTGAGTTCATGCACCAACCTAGCATCTCGCTGCCACCCTATAATGATCATAAATAAGACAAGAGTGTAAAGTCATGTACCATGGAAAATGATCCATGATACAATATGATTCACAATGATTTTCTTGACTAGAAAAATCACCTAATCACACTATGACCTGAAACCCAATCATAACATTATTCAGCAATGACACTTATACCTCCCAACAATTCCTCTCTAACTCTAGGCAGATTGTTTCTTTTACAATAATGACTCTTTTGCAATTTTACAATGATGATTTTTACAATACTAACTTTTGACATGACCTGATACTTAACTTGAAACTGCTTCTTTGAATAGTAGCAGTTGTTGAGGTATTGATGTGCTTGCTTCAAGTAATGGTACGTTGGAGTTTCATTGTCCTTCTAGTATGTGTCTGAGTTGTCATATTGTTTCGTCCTTCCTACACATGGATCCATGAATAATAACCAAACCAATATACAAACAAAATACTTACATTGTCATTCAAACCATATGTCATATAAATATTCAATATTCAATAAATATGTTCAACATTTATGAACAAAACCCAATCAAAAATACATACAAAATAATTACACTGTCCTGCGAGAAAACACGTCTTAGATGATATTCAAATTAAAATTAAAACACTAATCATACATAACTCGTTTTAGCAGACTTACCCTTGATTTTTGATGTTTTTTCCTTACTGTGGTGATCCTTGAATGCATATTTTTTCTTTCCTTCTAGAATATCAATATTGAATCTCCTTTATCTATGTAATTTTATATCTCTAGGGTCTGAAATTTAGTCTAGTAGTAGCCCTCTGAGTCCTGTTTCCAACCTCATAGTTCTGATCAATATTGGATTCTTCAAGAAATAGTTATTCCAAATATCCTACAATGACCTGATTATAGAATGGTTCAATAGAGAGAACTTGTACGAAGTTATACATGTTAGTGTTTCAACCTTTGGTCTTGAAAATGATATCCAACAATCAATAGTATGTCCTCTTTCTATCACTTTTTACGAAATTTGAATCCAGTGCTCAGAGAGAAAGTTATGATGATTTTCCCAATGTCACCTATTTGACAGGAAATTCAGGAGCCTGGAAAAAACCTAAATTCCTCAAATCATATCTCTGAAAATATAGAAAACCAATATCCGAAATTCGGTCACGCGCTTCATCAGGATTTCATCTCAAATGGGATTTTTTTCAGCACCTGAAGCTTCATAGAAAAAATTTTATAGTGAAAATTTCACGATGACCTGCATTTATATGAGGGTCACAATTTATATAAATGCTTAGGTTGAGAGGGTCTTCAACAAATGAGTGTTCGAGGGATTTTTGGAGATTAAAAAATTATTAATTCCTGACTATTCAATGACCACAAACAATCATTTGTGTCTTATTACAACCCCATGGGGTTTTAGCCCACTAATTGGTCTTACTATATTCAAATATGAATATCTGTAAAACCGTGAATAATTACATGGCGATCCATATACCAAAGAAAATATATCGACAAGTAGAAACCATCCAAAATATCCTTGACTCGGAATACAGTAAGTGGTCAAGTCAAAATTCCCATCCAAGATCGGGGTAGCCCCTAGTGTTTCTTGAGTGTACATCCATGACAATCACTGATCGATAGTTGGAATTCAAAATTTAAGGCTCAAGAATTAAAAGAAAAATAAATATTAGAATAATTGGTTAAAAATATTTGACATTTTTAGTAGAGAAACAAACAAAAAAGAAAAAAAAAACCATATTGTGTCAGTAATGATGAACGTGGCATTCCATTGACCCCGAGAATGGGGCTATATGATAGTGAAAACAAAATATTTTAAAGCTTGAGTGGACACCAGTGAAAATATAAAATAATTTACATAGGAAGAAATTGAGGCATAATTAATTTACCTGTAACCACACTAGTAATCAAGTCTGGTGATATTATATTATCCTTTTAAGCATATAAATACTCAGGAAACATTATGAAATATGTTGGTAAACTATATGACCAACCAAAAGAAAAACATTTATGTAAATGCAACTGAAAGGACTGCTCAACTCATTTCATAAATTCTAGAGAAGAAATTAAATATTGTCTTTAGGGAATTCATGACCATCTTAATTCCAACGTATTCCAAAAATATATGGTTGTTTTAAATAACTATGAATGATACATTATGTATGAGAGATACTACACTAACAAGCCGATGACCCGATGATTGACAGGGGAAAAAATTAACAAAACCCTGGATGGCAGAGATATCAACTCAAGAAAACACCCAAAAGTGGTTGAATGAGAAATCAAGACACAATGTGGAAGGGAGACACTCCATCAATTTTGAGTGGAGGGGTATTTTAAAAATTTTAACAAATTCAATGGTTAAACATAATTAGACAAGTTTCCACAGTTGGTAAATTCAATTAGTGCCATAATAAAAATAACGACTAATAAAATTTGTTGTTGAAGGTGAAGGAAAACATTTATAGAAGTAAGGGGTGAAATTGGAAAGGAAAAAAATATATAATATCAAGGACTGGTTACTTGGAGAAGGTGGTTGATGGGACGTTCCTCAACACTTGATGAAGATACCATCAAAATGTAAGTTAGGAAAATAAAATATAGCTACAATTTAAAGAATATTTATTAAGGAAATGATTATAGGTAAAAATCAACAAAGGAAGTGTGTTTGATAAGATCAGCCATAATACTCTTTTGAGCGTAGTGTATGAAAGAACAACTTGAGAACTAGATAAGGAAAAGATATTGTGTTATTCCTGCCATTTCGAACGGATGTTCCTTTATTAAACTTCAAAACCCAAAATCTGCGAGGGTTATGGTGAAGGCCACATAGGTTTACCTTAATCATCACCAACCATAAACAAAGAGGGTTGTGACTCACCAATAAAAATGACCCTACATACCCTACCCCAAGGAGGCATTAAGAAATTGAAATAGGAAAAAATTCAAAGGAAGAAACCTCCCCAAACCAACAGTAAACCCATGAACATACAGAGGTGAATACCTGAAGTAAACATGGAAATGGATTCACTTTGGTGGAAAATAATAGAAATCGTGGGTTAAACTATCAGATTCCTTTGAAGGAAAATACTAAGCATAAGTTATAAAAATAAAATAAAAAACTCATAACTCAATTTTAATGGAAGATAATTAAGGGTTACTATACCTATTTTTACATTTGCATGATAGATGGAGGGAGTGTGCACACAATACCCAACTCATGCTAGGAGGGTGCAACGCATTGGTAGTGGGAAACAAATGGCAAGGGTGGAGTGATGGGGGAGAGGGGGGCGGGGGGGAGGGAGCGGGGAAGGCTAGAAAATTTGCAACCATAAATAATCTCCTTAATTATATGCTTTAAGAAAATCAAGGCTATCGATGGTATGCAACCAAAGCACCATGTTGAGTTCATTAAAAAAATATTAAATACCATCCAGTGATAAAAATTGGCGAAATAATGGGTCAAAATGGAGCTTTGATAAAAAAAAATAATACTCAGTCTCAACGCGACTATTTCAAAATTTATCTGCATTGTTCTTGTCAGGCCGAGGGTGATTAGGGTAGACCCGATGGGTAAATCCTGTAGTGGCCACCCACGAGCCCTAATGTTTTCTATCTCCCCTATGCACCTAATCTATGGCTCAAAAGTAAAACAAAAATGATGAGAAAGGAAAATTTTGTTACCTATGACAAGAGACTTGACAAATGGTCCTCTGGATTGATCATACCTCACGCCTTAATATTGAAGGTAAAAGTGGGTAAAATGCTCTTGAAACTCACAAATGGTAAGAAGTAATTTTACTTTTATTTTTTAGTTTATATAAACTTGTGACATTATTTTATGCCATTATTTTAATGCGTATTTACTTATATTTATATTATTATTGATCAGGATGACGTTTGTTCACATGTGCAGCAACAGGTTCATTACAAATTTGAGATGGTAATTGATAAAATGACGAATTCTATTTTATCTCTTTTTTGGACCCATTAAAATAAATGAAAAAGGAACCCCATTTGGAGTCATATTTCAGCTCTTTTATAACTCTCCAAATATGCAAATATCCTTTAGAAATTGTCATTTTCAACTCGTTAAATTAACTGAATTGATGTCATCTCAGTATAAGTTTAATCCTTTTTCGGGTTGAGATCGACTAATTATGAAAAATGAATGCCTTAGTCAAACATGACTAAGAGGTTTTCTAGAATATAGTTTTCTACCTTTTTGGATTAAAGGGACTATCTATGAAAAAGGACCTTTGGAGTTTTATTTTACGCCTTTTTTCAAACTCCCTAAACATAAAAAATATGTCGATCTACCACTCCATCGAACTCGTAAAACTTAAAAAATGCAGGACTTGTCACCATGGGGAGACTGAGTTACTCCTTCCTAAGGCTCATTCCTCAGAAGGATGAACCTATACGCTAAGCATACGATATGTTCTCAAGCTTGCAATACAAAATAAAGAGGTACTCGCTAGAAATAGTGGGGAAAAATGGAAGTAAATGTATCTTCTATTTTTATCGAAGGTAGCATGTCACTCTTGAACATGACACTTATCTGCATCTCATGTTGGGTTTTGGTTAATGTATCGTTATAACTTTCCCTCCCAGGTTTGCGAAATCCATTTGTCTCATTCGATCATATCCTATTGTCACCATGACCATTGATCCCACATCGAGTCAAATTCTTCCAACATTCAGAGTCATGTCGTCGATATGTTCAAGATAAATCCCATCTGCAACTTCAAACCTATTATGCCTCATTTGACCTTCTCTGCTACAATCTTGAATCAATTTCATCATAGTCCTTTATTTCCTGTTGATGATGTGGGAAACGTTATGGCCCTCCTTCGGCAGATCACTTCCTGTTGACTCCAGCTCAATATCCAAGAAGATAATCTAGAAACCCCCTTTTAGCAACATTCTGCCTACATGTATCAATGGAAGGTTCTTCAAGTTCAATGACAAACTCACATAATTTTCCTTTGATTGAATGAGTATATGAATGTTTGACTTCAGCTTCATTATTTTCACTAGTATATTGTGTTGTTTTACCTTCAGAGCCATTGTCATTATTAGTGATTTCCCTTGTGCCTATTAATTTTCTAACTCATTGCTCGGTAATCAAGTAGCTTCTACCATGTTTGACCTCAACACATCTATTCACATGTTTAGATTCATACTCTATTCGGGTTGAGACAAAAGACCCTAGATTTCCTTTTCTAGATCAAGGATACAAGGTGTTATTTTGTATTCATGATTGTACACATGGATCTGTCTAGTTGGATGATTGCGCACATGTGGTAGATTAATAGTGATATCCATGATCCTCTTCAGTTGGATTTTTGTGACCATACTGTGGGTCTGTGTATTTTTTTCTTAGAGATATATTATTGAGCATATATCAGAGATGTCATATGTATTGTGTTATGTTTGATTTGTAGGTCTCCTGACGATGGTTTCCTAAGTCCTTGCCATGACTTGGAAAGAACGTGAACCATGATTCCTCATTCTAATTTCATGCTTTAGGGGGATTTTTTTATATATTTTTTGTCACACTCTTTGTCTCATGCCCAGAGCTATCTAAATTTACCGCAAATTTTAGAAAGTGACAAACGTTGTTAATGTATTCACTGTGAAAACATGATCAAAGCATACCTGAAGACCAAAAGAACAATACCTTGAAGCATTTCTGCAAAAGCTTTTGAAAAACCCTATTTGTAGACCTAGTCTATCCCTATAGTTAAACTGTCATGATTTTCACCTTCACCATGACCTGCGTATAGTGTTTCCTACGTGAGAATTCAAGTAAAAAAGTGCACTACTCTTCTTTTAGAATTTTCTCCAAAAATTGAAGGGAAGCTTCTACTCCTAGAACCTTCAAGGATGAGGAGATGCTACCGTTTGAATGAGGATAGGGTCGATGAATCCCATTTCAAGCCTTTGATCCTACAATTATGGATCTTCCCCTTAAGATGTGGACCTTATTCCTCCTTTTTTGGATCCCTAACCTCCTCTCCTCCCCTATAAATGAAGGTTATGTTTTCCCAAAATGGTTTATCAATGTTGGCTTCTAACCTTGTGCTCAGTTTCCTCTAAATGTTTCCATTTTATGAAGGAGAAAGTAGTTCTTGAAGGTTTTTTTAAGGACCTGGAAATCCATCTGAAGGTGGCTTCCAACATTAGAGCTTAAGTGGTTGTATGACTTCTTTGATTCTAATAATAATACACTATATGCTTTCCTTCGATAAATGTGTAATTGACATTTACTATGTTACTCTTTGATATTTCACATACTTATATTAGATCAAGTTACGCTATATATGCTTTTGTTTATTTGGTTTGATATTCCTTGGAGATAAACATCTGCGATGGTGCATAAAGGATTGTACTTGGAAATGAGAATATCTGGAAACGACACTAATGGGTGTTAGAATTAGAGCAAGGTAGGACATTTGTCTCATTTTTTATTTTCCTATATAAGCGAAGAAGGTTTGTGTGTATTTGTTGGGTTTGTTGCTACAACTCTGTTTAGGACTAGATGGACCGTTGATGTCTACAACGGGAATTTTCTATACAACAAATTGACATAATATTGGGTAGTTTCTTTGAAACTACTTGCACCTTCCAACTAGGGCGATTACTTTCTATGCCAAGATTAAGGAAGAACATATACATCATGTAAATGAATGGTGTTGTTGGATTTGTTTCGAAGTCGTCCCTTATGATTGGATATACTTCACCTATGTTTGATGAAATTATTTCAAACCCAAGTGAATATTCATTTTTCTTTTGAAGGTTGGTCCAATGAGGGGTATTTTCTCAAAATAACCATTAACAACCAAAGAGTAGTTAGAGACTAAAGTACCAATGAAAAAAGAAATATGGTAACAAAAGTAATGTAGAATTTTATCAGGAAAAGTATATTTCTATAAATGTGGAGTAATGGTAAGTCAATAATCTGAGTATGAATGCATGGATCACAACACAATCAATGAATAATAAGATATGAATAAATATAAATGACATGGAATAAAAGTGGTGTGATGTACTCATTGGAAAATATAATGAGAACATTGATAATGGCATAATAATTGTTTTAAAAAGGGAAATAAAATGAGATAAATTTGGTTTTCGAAGAAGTGATTATTGCAGTAGGATGCAAGTAAATGATGAATAGACCATAAAAACAAGTAGTGGTTATGGATATCTATGGTCCTTCGATAAGAGGGAAAAAATTTTAAGATATATTTTCATTGTTTTGTTATTCTACTTTAATTTATGATTTCAATGAGCGAGATTTTAGAATAAATTGAATATTTTCCTATTTATTATTATTATTTTGATGTCTTAATTAAAAAATATGGATAATGATTCGCAAAATATGTTGTACCATAGACATTAATAACCCACTATATATATATATATATATATATATATATATATATATATATATATATATATATATATATATATATATATATATATATATATATATATATATATATATATATATATATATATATATATATATATATATATATATATATATATATATATATTGAAAAGGATTAAGTCACGAGAGATGCTACATCAGATTAGAAACACAAATTTACAATAATATGCTTAATCGTAATTACTTCATATACTATTTCAAAATTAAATATTCTTTTGGCTTTCTTTTGTACAACATTTATACAGGATTTCAAATGATGTGTTTAAAATTCGAGAAGATTATGGGTAGTGGACGATCTAGGAAGAGTGTGAGGAAGAGAACTTTGAGTTTTTCCACCACCCATTAGTGAAAGGAGATCCCCTTGTCTCTCATCATGGGCGAGATTTCATCACCAACATTTTTTTCTAATTTGGTTTCTTCTTGCTACATTATTGGCCACCTGTACAGGTCCTTATATATGCAGGGTTCCAATAAGTAAAATGAAAATTTGATAATTTATTTATTTATTTATTTATTTATTTTTATTTTTATTTTTAATTTTTTTTTAATTTTTTTTTATTTTTATGTATCGTACCTACAATTAGGGTTAAATATTTTGTTTCCTTTAAAAAAAAAAAACATGAGTTTCTCCTTAAGAGAAGAAAATTATATGTATATTATATAACAGGTAAGCCTCACAACAACCATGTACAAAATGTAATTGTTCATCTTGATAATGAACAAATATGACTTTCTCCAAGGAAAAGAAATATATGTATGTTATTTCAAAAACAAATTGTATGAATTAAAAGAATTTTATTTAAGAAATAATTGGTGGTTTCATTCACATTGCACAGTTCTTGCAAAAAAATAAAAGATGAAGGTATAAAAATAGTGTTGGCATTGATGTCAACACAGTCATGGTGTTTCTTGTCATATTCCTAATATCAATATGACGATGTTGGTAGTCCTCTTGATGCATATTTTGGTTGTTGAAGTGATCTGATTGTTGGTCTTGTTGCTTGGCATCGATGTCAACATGGTTATGACATGACCTAGTGTAGGTATTGGAGGATGAGTAGAGATGGTTGTAGGGCATGTTATGATCGCTTATTATAGGTTGAGGTTCCAAAATTTGTTGGATTTTTCTCTCTAGGTGATGGAGGTTGTTACATGACTTGATTTTTTTTCTTGCATGTGTTTTAGATGCTTCTACATATGTTGGAGGTTTTTGAATGGATTAGCATTGTTGTTACAGGTGTTGGAGGTGTTTGGATAGGTTTTTGTTTTTGTGACATGTGTTAGAAGTGTTGGACATTGGGTTCAATGCTCCCCGTGTGTTTCGCGACATTGACTAACCGCCTCTTGTGGTTACTAACTCTAGCGATTGTAGCGAAGACTAATTCCTGTGGTTTTTTATCTAATGGCAATCATGATTCCAGCAAGTGGTATCGAAGTTGTTTCGGCTTCAAGGGGATGCCTTTGCTGCTGAGGGTTTTTTTCTCGGACCTATGGTAGACCCTATTCAGTGGGAGATATGCAGGGTCGATTCTTGCACTGAAATAAGATGTGGATCAGTGGAAAGATAGAGATCGAGAAATTTAATGGTCAGATTTTTTAGTTGTGGAAGCTCAACATGGAGGATCTGCTGGTGAATAAAGATCGATGGATCGTGGTATATCCAGGTACTAAACCAATGGAAATGTCAGATGAAAACTGGAAGAAGTTGGAACGAAAGGAAACAAGCACAATACGGTTGTGTCTCAGATTTAGTATTTTTGAATGTATCTCGGAAGCTATGATGAATAATTTCTAGGGCAAGCTAAGGACTTTGTACTAATAGGTAGCAATACAACTACCTTGAATTTTAATGAAACTGGCTCAGCCTCGCTGTTGGAGGAAATGAGAGGGAGTAATATGGAAGGTCAAAATGGAGTTACCTTATCTGTACGAGGAAGGTCCCACAATAGAAACAAGAATAAGGTTTCGAGTGGGAGATCTAAATTTAGAGGTAGATCTAAATCTCCAGGAACATTTTTTAAGGTGTTGTGGAAATGCGGAAAGGAAGGGCACTACAAAAAGGATTGCAGATCTAAAGCTCCTCAGAAAGTAAAGGGATCTGATGATTCTCCTTTTGCAGAGGAAAAACCACCTTGGATGAAGGTGGGGATGTGTATTTGGCTTCTTCTTCTAATACACATGTATATCATGAGGCATGGTTGATTGACTCAGATGCATCCTTTAACTTCACTTTGCACAGGGAGTGGTTCTGCGAGTATGAAAAGTATGATGGTGGTGATGTTTTCTTAGGGGATGATTGGAAGGCCAAAAGCATCGAATGTGGAAAATTAAAGCTAAAGCTGCAAGGTGGAGGGATTAGAACACTTCTTGGTGTTCTGCATATTCTTTCATTGGCCAAAAATATGATTTTTGTAAGCAAGATCAGTGATGCAAATGTAAAAACAGTCTTCGAGAAAGATACTTGCAAGATGGTTCGGGGAGTACTAGTATTAATGCGGGGAGTTTAGATTGGAACTTTGTAAAAGCTTTAGGGTAGCACTGTTATTGATGGGTGCAATAATTCTATGGTTCCTGAAAGTGGGGCGGAAATCCTAGCGGTCTCTGGATAGAACACCATGCTATGGCATCAAAGGCTTGAACATATTGGAGAGAAGGGCCTTCGGATACTGCATAGAAATGGCATGGTAGAAGGTATGTCTAATTTCTATGTGGCTTTAGATTTCTATGAACATTGTGTATAAGGGAAGAAAAATCGGGTGAGTTTTCCTTCTGGTGCTAAGAGGGAAAACAAGATATAAAAGCTTGTGCACAATGATTTTTTTGGACCTATTTCGGTTCCATAACTGGGAATGTTTTTGTACTATGTTTCATTAATAGATGACTTCCCAAGGAATATATGCGTATATTTCTTGAGGAAGAAATATGAGGTCTTTGACGGATTTAAAGAATTTAAGGCTCTCATGGAAAACCACACAAAGAAGAAGATAAAGGTGCTAAGGATAGATAATGGTGGAGAGTTTTGCAAGAATGAATTTGAAGAAGTATGTAAGAAGTGTGGTATATCACGGCAGAAGACTAATCTATACACACCTCATAGAAATGAAGTTACAGAAAGAATGAAAAGAACGTTGATGGAAAAGGCAAGAAGCATGCTTAGTGGTACCATGTTAGGACATGAATTCTAGGTAGAAGCAGTGGATACTGCATGTTACCTGGTTAACAGATCACCTTCATCAGCATTGGAGCATAAGACTCCACATGAGCTATGGACTAGTAAGAAACCATCTCTTTCAAATCTAATGGTATTTGGATGTGATGCATAGGTACATGTTCCAGAGGATAAGACGACCAAGTTGGACAATAAATCAAAAAGGTGCATCTTTAGTTGGTATAAGGATGGTTTAAAAGGTTACAAGCTTTGGAACCTAGAAACAAGGAAGGTTGTGTACAGTCGAGATGTGGTGTTTATAGAGGTGAAAAATGTTGTTAAACATGAAGTCCTACCAAAGGAATTTGAGAATATATATTCTACGCTAAAGGAGGATGAATCAGTCTCTACAATAGAAGAAGATTCGGAAGAGGAAGATCCCAAAAATCCAGCTGTGAGAAGATCAGTTCGGAAAAGAAGACAACCAGAAAGGTATAGTCCATCTGGTTTATGTTCAAATTTTTCTTTAACTATCACTCATGATGATCCAAAAACTATCAAGGAGGCAGTGGATTCAGAGGATGGAAGACTCTGAAAGGAGGCCATGGTTGATGGAATGGCATCCTTGCACAGAACTGATGCATGGGATCTGGTGGAGTTTCCGACTGGAAGGAAGCCCATCGAGAGAAAATTGGTGTTTAAGAAGAATATTAATGTAGAAGGAAAGGTGGAAAAAAACAAAGCTAGATTGGTAGCAAAGGTTATTCCCAGGTGTCGGGAATTGATTTTGGTGATATTTTTTCTCATATTGCGAAGGTTACTTCTATTAGATTACTTTTATCTGTTGCTATTGCATTTGATTTTGAGATAGGACAAATGGATGTGAAGACAATATTTCTTCATGGGGATCTAGAAGAGGTGCTCTACATGAAGCAACCTAAAGGCTTTATTGTGAAGGGTAAGAAAGAACTGGTATGCAGGTTAAAAAGGTCTCTATATGGTTTGAAACAATCACCAAGGATGTGGTATCAGAAATTTGATACCTATATACCTAGACTTGGCTTCACTAGAAGCAAAGACGATCACTGTGTGTATTTTAAATTAATTGGTGACCATGTTATTTATTTCATCTTGTATGTGGATGATATGTTGCTAATTGGAAATGACAAAGAAATTATCCACAATTTGAGGACCCAATTGTTCTCCAAATTATACATGAAGGATCTTGGTGCTGCAAACTATATTTTGGGCATGGAAATTAAGAGAGGTTTGGCAAAGAAGAAGCTCTGTCTAAACCAAAGGAAGTATGTTGTGACAATATTGAAGAGGTTTAATATGCAGGATAGTAAATCGGTGAAGGTTCCTATTCCTGTAGGTGTAAAGCTATCTACTGAACAGTGTCCCAAGACACAAGAAGAAGAGGAGGATATGTCCCGTGTTCCATATGCAAGTGCAGTGGGTAGCTTGATGTATGCAATGTTTTGTATTAGACCAGACATTGCACATGAAGTGGGAGTATGTTGCAGGTTTATGTCAAAACCAAGGAAGGAACATTGGAAAATAGTGAAGCGGGTTTTCGATATTTGTGTGGCACTAGTGATTATTGTTTGTGCTACCAAGCAAGACTAGGATTCCGTAGAGTTTTGGACATCCATGATTTTGTTGATGCAAAATGGTCGGGGGATCTGGACCAAATAAGATCTACAAGTGGGTATGTGTTTAGCCTATTTGGAGGTGCATTCAGTTGGATGAGTAAAATACAGTCTGTAGTGGCTCTTTCAACTATAAAGGCAGAATACATGGCAGCCACTCATGCAAGAAATGAAGCAGTTTGGTTGCAGAGATTGTGTTCAAGTATGGGGTTGGTGCAATGGGCTATAAGGATAGACTATCACAGCCAAAGTGCAATTTTATTGGATAAGAAAACAACTTATCATTCAAAGACAAAGCACATTGATGTTCAATATCACTTTGTGAGAGATATGGGTGAGGATAAAAGGGTGTTGCTAGTAAAGGTGGACACTTTGAAGAATGTTGCAGATGCATTGACGAAGTCTCTAAGGACTAAAAATTTCTCTTGGTGTAGAGAAACAATGGGTGTTGCAGATTTGGTCTAATGACTAAGCTGTCCTGTGGCCCCCTGTGGAAAGAAAACAACAAGTGGGAGAATGTTGGGTATGTGCTATATTCTTTCCATGATTAGCCGCATGCGTGGGGGGGTCACAGTGGGGGCAATAGCCCATCCTTTATGGTGCACCAGGCTCAACATGGGGGTGACAGGGGATGCAGTAACCCCCTCCCCGTTCGTAGTCTGGGGTAGTTCCGTGGGACAAAAAAAAATTTGAACCCTATTTTTCGGTGGGCAAACCAGCCCATGGTTTTTTGCATGGGTTTGCACATGGTTTTTGAGGCACGATGGTTTTTGGCCCCTGGTATTTCGTAGATCCGGTCAAGGGAACTACATTTATGTTATAATCTAGGGCTAATGGACTAGGGTTTATGAATGCTTCGACATGTATATCTATATATATATGTGTGTGTGTGTGTGTTGTAACACTAAAAGGAATATAATGAAAAATCAAGCTGGTAGTCCTGATTTGGGATACAAGGGAAAATATCTCCGTATATATGTTTTATGTTTTATTCTCTCTCTATTGTTTATTTTCTATTTTTAAGATTCGTGTGCAGATAATTTCTGTACAGGGTTAAAACCTACAAGAAGTACTCATCTTGATGAGGAGTTTATATTGAACTAGGGGCAGACTAGGTCTTCATGTCCTTGACTTATTAGAAAGGTTCTTGGCCTATTTAATCTGTTGCAGAGCATGTTATGATGACTGATAGAGTCCATAGGTTTTGATGAAGGAGTGTTAGAAGTTAGAGGCAGTTTTAAGCTCAAGATTTTGAGTTTTCTCTATAATCTCCCACAACCGCAGAGAGATAAGCTCATGCATGTAGTTGAAAGGCTTGAGTTGAAATTTAGTAGGCTTCTGCATGGAGCTGCAATAAAAATCTAGCAGTTTTGTGGTTGTGGTTGAGGTCTAAAGTGAGATTTTATCTAGATTCCTCACTCACATCAGGTATTTATTTGTTTTTTCCACTTTCCTTCTTTAGCACTCATCATGTAAACGTTAGAAAAAAGTTAATGAAATTATAGAATGTGATTAACATTCATAATATCCTTCATGAAGTGGAGTTAGTGGTAGGATCTAATAGGGGAGTTGAATTTAGATCAAATCAAGCATATGAATAGAATTTGTTGAGCTCAATAGTTCTTGGTAATTATTGAGCTGAGCACCTCAATTCAATTATATATTGGAGAGATCTCAATGATAGTTTGGTGGGATGTGTAGTGAGTTGAGTGAGTGTGAGGGAGGAGGATTGTTTGGAAGCTCTCACAAGTGTGTAGTATATTTTCTAAAGAAATTTGCAGGTGTTGCAACAAATAACAAAGAGTATGTTTCAACCAAAATTTTGTGTAGTGAGTGAGAACATGAAATATAGCTTGATTGTAGGTTTATTTGAAGATTTTTCTCTCCTAGTATATTCTCCAGTTCAGGTTTTGAGTGAAACATTCAATTGTGAGCAATATTACTTGTTGCAGAGGTGATTTTATTTGATTTGTTGATCAAAATATTTCATGCAGTGTGTGGTGAGACTGTGATGCAGTTTGTGGTGTAGTTTTGGGTTTTGATTTCGTGCCATAAAGAGTTTGTTGTTGTGGTGTTCATGTTTAGCAGTTATCGATTCCAGTCTGAAAATGTATGAAACGAGAAACACATAGAGGAGTGGAGTTCAAGGACTATTGAAATCAATATATTGTGTAGTTTTTTCCATCTAATGGTGGTTGGACAGTTTCGAAGAAACTGGATGAAGCACATTGGTCGTGGCAGTGGCTTCCAATAGATATGAGTTTGTAGAGTTGCATGATAGTTCAGGAGTAAGAGTGTTAGGATCGTTGGTAATGGTGGCTTCCAATAGATGGTTTCCCATAGATCTGTGTGAGAAAGATATCTCAATTTCATAGTAGTAAGTTGGGTCTCAATTTCATAGTAGCCACTTGAATCACAATGTAAAGAATTTTATTAACACAATAAAACATTTTGAGCAACGCAAAAAGAGCAAGCGTGGTTTTTTTCGAGAGGAGGGTTTTCCATGAGAAATACTTGTGTCCCTTGTGTTGAATTTTTTCATTATTTCTGTTTTACGTTTAATGCTTTGATCTCTCTTTACGTGTTTTGGTTATACGTGGTTTACAAATTAATTAATTGGTGAAATTATTTTAAGTGTCATAGCTACTTGTTCACCTCCTTTAAGTAGTGATCTATTTTCCAAGAAATAGAACTATTTAAGATGTTTTTTAATTATACGTTTATCATTAAATTCTAAATAATTTTATTGCATCATTTTTATATATATATGTTATTAAAAAAATATATATAATTAAAAAATGTAACTAAAAATAAATATTTTTGAAAATAATTTTAATAAAATGAAATATTAAAAAAATTTACATTAATAAGATCGTCTTTTGATTAGCATGTTATAATATTTTAATATCATTTTTAATTTATAAATGATTCAAACGAAAATAAATTAACGATTAGTTATTTTGAACTTATTTTCAGAATCACGTTTCTTTTTAAAATTATTTTGTTCTTATATAATTTTACATATGTTTTCATGGTTTTTGATAGTAATAAAAAATTTAATATATATATATATATATATATATATATATATATATTTGAAAAATACTTAAATATAAAATTATATAGAAAGCTCTGTTACACTTTCTAAGTAAAAGAAGCTAAAATATTAGGATATAAAATTACAGAGTTAAATAAATATCTACGAATTAAATTAAATGTTATTTAAAAAATCCTTAAATTGTGATAATATATGAAAAGGCCATGAACTTGGAACATGGCTAAATATCATAATATATGGCAAAACCATGAGCATCCGTTGAACTGTATATAGTGCGTATAATGTGTAGCGTTGTACAAACAATTGGTGGGGGGTAAACTTCATTACACTTCATATTGACCTTCAGTGATATTTTAATCATGGTGTTTTCTTGAAAATTTAATATATTCATGGCAATTCCCAATTGCTTGGAACTCCGGCCAAGACAGCGTTGAGAAAATATATATGGCAGACGGATTCCCATATAGAGTGCGGTCAAAACGTCGAACGTCACGAACTGGAGTTAAATTGCATTCCAACAATTCATTTAAAAAAAAATAAGATAATTACGTTTAACTCACTGAAAATACTTAATTCCTTATTTTCCTTTTTTTATTATTCAATGTATGTTACAAAATTGTTGTTAATAAAAGTTGTCTAATTACTCATTATATATGATAAAATTTTGGTTAAAAATTTCAAAATTTGTATATTTTTTTATATAAATTACATTTATTTATTTATTCAATGATATATATTAAATCAATATATTTTCATCACATTTCATTAAATTATTAAAAATTATATTCTACTGATAATAATTATAAAGTAAGGGTAAAATATTTAATAATAATTATGATAAAGTAAAAGTTGCAAAGTAATTTTTTTTAAGTATAATTAGAAAAAAATTAAATCATCTATTTTCTGCAGGTTCCAAATTGGCAGCCTTTAAGTATTATACATTGCATAAATTCTAGGGAGCATATGGATAAAAAAACTAGCTCTCTCCTCTTCTTTTTCTTGTGGGAAATTTGGTAGGCTAGATAGATTTTCAAAGCTAGGGAGATTGTCCAACAACAGATCCATTATTCAATCTGGTCATGGCTTGATAGTCAATCTGTAACTCCTCCTTCTCCTAAGGATTTTTCCCACTACTTTTGTCCTCATTCGGTGAGCTTGACAATAGTTTATTTTGATGGAGCTGAACAACACGGTATTTGTGGGTGTGGGGCTTGGATCAAACTTGACCACAAGGAGAAATTCTGCATTTTCTGGAATTGTGGTCCCAGAACAAATACAAAGGCGAAAATTCTAGCCCTCTAGAGTTTTCTGTCAGTGGCCTAGAATTTGTAGCTTGCCACCTTACACATTTATGAAGATGCTAAAATTGTCATAGATGGTGTAGATGGTATCAAAAACTTCAGCCCCCTACCCTTATGTGTTGGATTAATCATCTCAAATACTTTCTTCATGCTACTCCAATTCAACAAATGTTCAACGAGGGCAACACTAGGGTAGACTCTATTTCAAAGACAAGGTTAAATGAGCAGTTTGGAAACATTAGGTTCAGAATTTTAGGGATGGACAGTTGCTGGTGTGAAATTCCATCCATCTTCTGTTAGCAAGATTTATCTAGGATCAAGTTTATATGGTTACTCTTCACTTTCTCTCCTCTTTTCGTACTCTTTTGTCTTAATGTATCGATGTTAAAATGTATTGGATTAATGATTAGTACTATTGCTTTCCTTTGGGATGTTCTAGTGTATAAGCCTGGAATATTTGGAAGTGTTTTTCTCAAAACATGTAGATAACTTTTTGAGAAGTATATGCTAAATATCTCTTCGAAATTTGTGTATCATTGGAGGAAAATCCTTAGACAAGATGTATTCTTTTTTTGTGTCAATATAAAAAAAAAAACTTAGTGTTTTTTCCTCTCTGGAAAAAAAGTTGTACAGTATTTTTTTATTCTAATTATAAAAAAATTGATTAATAATATTAATATAATTAACATATAAAACTAAGAAAATATTTAAATTTTATAAATTTTATAATAACAATAATTATATAAAAATTATATTTATAATAATATATTAATTTTATAATCCATGGCTGAAGAAAATTACACGTTAAGAGATGAGATTAAATCTCTACAAGCAAAACTAGAAGATAACTCATCCATAAAAAAAACAACTAATCAAATTGATATCAAACACATAATAAAATGAACAAATTAATTGTGTTGGGTCATGCACGACACAAAAGAGACCTAAACATTATCATTGTTGGCATAAAAGAGAAAGAAGAAGCCACATTAGAAATAGTAAAAGGACAATTGAAAACCCACTCATAAATTAAAACAACATATCTAACAGAGGCATAAAAGTTGGGAAAAATTCTTGGGCATAATCATCACTTAATCTGCGTTAAGGTAGGTTGCAATGACCACAAATTAGATATACTTAGAAAATCTCCCAGTCTAAAAGGGTCAGGAATATTTATAAATGAGGATCTTATTCAAGAAGATGAAGTTGACGTAAGGAAAGAGGTCCAAAAGTTAAAGGAGGTAAGAAAGAAAGGAAAATGGGAAATCCTTAGAAATATAAAAGTTATTATTAGAGATCAAGTCCAAAATAAAAGTGATAAATAGGACTTAAAAACACTCTCAATCCTCTTCTGGAACTACTATGGTTTTTTGTGGTGCAAGGGTCCTATGTTAAGTTTGATTTCGAGTGATACTAATCTTATTCTCTTAGTCGAAACCTGGGAGCATGACGAATATATGGTTCCCCACATTGATGGTTTCACTCTTTCGTCTGCGTGGAACGAGATATTTTCTCGTTGAGGGGTTGGTGGTATACCCTTTTATATAAAAAAATAATATTGCTTCCCACATGTGGCTTCATAATATTGACCCCCTTAATCAGTATGTTTGGATTCACATCTTTAACTCTAATACTAATATAATCTTCCTTGCAACTTGCTACTGTACTCCCTTCAACTCTACCTCCTATGACAAGAACAACCTAAATAAGGATTTCCCCTTTATTAACTTAGAGTTTCATATCCACAACCTAATGAACGAGGGAAACATTATCTTTCTTTGGGACTTTAATTCCCGTAATACAATCAACCAAGCCACTCTATTAATTAATACCTCTAACCCTAACCCATTATGTTTGATGAGGATTGTGTTATGGCTATTAGATTGCAAATAAATTCAAAAGATATTACCAAGAACATTTTTGGCACAGAGCTAATTAATATTTGTAGTTCTGAACCCCTGATTATTTGTAATGGGATCAATAGTTGGCCTTCCTTTGTCAAGATGAATTGTATTCATAGGTGTGGCAGTAGTGTTGTAAAATATGCGATATCTGGTACCAAGTTTCTCCATTGTATTATTTATTTTGACCTCTTAAATGACCATGAGCCTAACTCTGACCATAGACCTCTCTCCTCAAACCTTGACCTTGATATGTACACCAACCACATGCATAATAATGATTATATTCCAAGACACATGTGTTTTGATAAAACTATAATAGATCTGTTCTTAAACATTGATTGATCTAGGTTCCTTAACATATAATGACAACATTGATGACATATACCGCAAACTTTCTAATATCATGTCCACTACCTTTAAAAGCTTCTCTAAGGAGGTATCATATAATAATAATAATGGGAATTCCAACTTGTGGTATGACAATTATTGTAAATATTCAAGGAAAGCTATTAGATATTCTCCAAACGAAATTATTAAGGCTGAAAAATAAAGGTGTACAAAGCTCTTATCAAAAGGAAAAAAAGGAGAGTATATAAACAAGAAGAAATGTAAGCTCCTTAACCTATCTAAATTTGAGCCTAGATATTATTGGAGGACAATTGTTTTATGTAAGTAAATAAAGAATAAATTTATCTGCTCAAAGGAATGCCATGTCTATCTTAGGAATCTCTATGACTCCTCGGACACCATGCACTACATCAAAACCACTGCTATAAAGGGAGATACATTCTCTTTAGAGGATGTGGAATCCAAGATTAAGAAGCTTGCTAAGGGGAAATATTGGGATATTGGAGGGTGCCAAAATGAAATTATCAAATTTGGGAGGTCCATCGTCACCCCGCACTTGCACAATCTCGCCAAATCGACCATTAAACAAGGCATCGCTAAGCTATGGATGCAAAGCCTTATTGTTCTTATACTTAAAAGTAGTGATAAAAATGTTCCCTCTAACTATAGGACTATCATGATTAACTTCATTTTAGCAAAGATATATGGGCTCATTTTTCAAAATAATGTTATCACTTGGCTTGAAATCCATGGCAAAATAGTTATTGAGAAATTTGGTTTTATAAGGCATCACTTTACGATTGATGACCTTGTCACTCTTGGGACCATTTTCGAGGATTTTCATAATCGTAAGGCTAATCTAATCTACAGTTTTGTTGACTTTAGAAAATATTTCGACATGGTTCCTCGAGAGAAGTTATGGCAAAGGCTCGATGAGATAATGGTTCCTCTTGAGCTAAGTGTCGTACTTAAAATATTATACAAGAACTTTGTTTCCAAGATTAAGACCACAGAGGGTTGGTCTATTAATAATAAATGAAACATGAGTATTAAGCAAGGGTATCACCTATCCTCTACCCTTTTTTGCCTTTATATTGACAAGATTGAGGAATTCTTAGAAGCTTCTAGTTGTGAAGGACCCAAGTTCATTGGCATAGTCATTGCTCTTTTCCTTTATGTTGATGATATCATTCTTATTTCCAGGAGCGTCGAAAATCTCAACAAGTAGCTTAAAACCCACCACTATTACTCCTCTAAGATGGGTATGACTATTAATACTGACAAGAATACATTTATTATTATTAAATTCAAAAATATCACCTACGATAATCTCATTTATGATAGAAATTACTTAGAAAATGTTTCTTCTTACAAATATTTGGGTATTGACATCCACCATCATCTGAACTAGAGCTATAGAATTGAAAAAATAATTATAGGAGATTAGAAATCTTACTATGAGCTTGAAAATAGTTGTAAGATGACTGATATTTAGGTTTGGAGAAAAAAAAAAGTTCCTCTTCGAGAATCTCGTCACCCTTGTTATTTTATACAGATGTGAGGTGTGGGGTTGCGGTCTATCTACATATTCATGGAGAATGATTGAAATGATACAAAATAAATTCATAACATACAACCTCGATATTAAAGGTAATATTGCCTACCCTATTTTTTGAATTGAGGCTAGCCTTTCCCCCATTGAATTAAGAACTATGTTCTGGTATTTTATGTATAAGAAGAAGTTCTGGAACATGGAAGCCAAGAGACTCGCAAACATTAATTCTAACTATAGTAAAAACCACGTTCGACTCAAGTCAGGGTGGCATAAGGATACGAAGTCCTATCTTGAGCATTGGGAGATATAGGAGGAGTTCATATATGGAAATAAGGATAATATTAAAAATTCCATTACTTCCAAATTTAAGGATAATTTGTGGAGTGATGAGGATTTAGAGGGGAAAATAAAGTTAAGATACTATAAGGAGGTTATCAACCCACACTTTCTAACCATAATTACCTTCCTCTCTTAAGCAGTGCTAAGAAGATAATGAATACTGCAAGGATTATAACTAATTTTCATGATCTCTAGAGTGAAATCGAGAAATTGGTATATTCCTAAGACACCTTGGGAAAAGAGAATATGCCTCTTTTATGATACTAAGAGAGTCGAATTTGAAAAAAAAATCTTGGATTGTCTGACCCTTATACACATCTGCTTTGATTTTCAAAACATTTTTCCCACGACCAACTTCCTTGACTTGTTCATTTAATAAGACTACAGTGACCTCAGAACATTTCTTTCCCTCCTTTTCGATCACATAAACAAAATTTTAAATAATCCCAACTAACCACTTCTTTCTTAAGGTGTGATGGAGCATATTGGTCTTAGTGGACATCAATCACCATCATCATCATCATCAATAATTAATATATTATTATAAATAATTAATATATTAATAAAAATATATTAGTTATAATGTTAAAATTTTTAAAGAACATTAATAATAGTTTAAGAATATTAATTTTTTATAATTTAAAATATTGGTTAACATTTAACATTAATTTAACCATGTTTATATTAATATATTAGCATTATTAGTAGTAATATTAATTTTAATAACCAAATTACCTTAAATCAATTGTTAATTAGTTAATACTACTTAATAAATTAATAAAAATTGTTAATAAATTAAGAAAATTGAATATGGTCAACCATGGTTGAATCCGATCAAACATATTCAACCATGGTCAATCAACGCAAACAATCATCTACTGTGATAAATGGTTTTGAAGGATCATCTTCCATGGTCAAGCATACTCCACCATCATCAACCATGGTGATAATGGTTAATTAATGTCTCTATGATGAAACATGATGAATGGATGATAATCATGTTTGAATATGGTCAAACATGGTCAATTTCATTGTGGTCAACCACAGTCAACCATGGTCAACCATGGTCAAGAACGGTCAACCATGATTGATCATGGTCGAATTTCATCAACCATGGTCAACCATGATTAAAATCTCTTTTATCATGATCAACGATGATGGTAAACCATAGAAAATCATGGTAAACCATGGATCGCCACGGTAAATCATGGTTAGCCATGTTTTATAAAATCAAGCATGGTCAAGCATGGTCAATCATGGTCAACCATGGTCGAATGTCGTATTATGATAAATATTGTCTCGATATGAAAATTTACCATGGTTAACCATCATCAACCATAGTCTCATGTCTCATTATGACAAGGATTGTGTCAATATGAAAATTAACCATGTTCAACCATGTTTATTTTAGTGTTTATAATATATATCATAGGGTTTATAAACCTTGGGTTTTTAATATTAGTCCATTGGGTCTAATATTATTCTCTTAGGTTCATAATCCCTTGGGGTTTTAGTGTTAATCCCTTCGATTTATTAATTTCTTGGGTTTATAATATGAATCCATTTTGATTTTTATTCCATTGGGTTTATAATAACATCATGGTCAACCATGGTCAATTATAGCCAACCATGGTCAATAATGTTTAGTGTCACATTGTGACCAGGATTTTCTCAATACAAAAATCATGGAAAATCATGGTCAACCATCCTTTATAGAATCAAACATGGTCAATAATGGTCGAACATCGTGTTGTGACAGATATTGTCTCAATATGAAAATCAACCATGGTGAATAATGGTCCAACGTCACATTCTCAAAAATATTATCTTGATGAAAAAATAAACCATGGTCCAGCGTCACATTATGACAAGGATTTATTAAATATGAAAATAAACTGTGGTCAACCATGTTTATTTTAGTGTTTATTATATTTATCATAGGTCTTATATACCATGGAATAATATTATTAATCCCTTGGGTTTATAATACAAATCATGGTCAACCATGGTAAAATATATCTCACCATGGCAAACCATGGTTGAATATTTGTAGGATACCTAAGGGGGATAAGATGAGGTATACCTAGGGCAGATCATATGGGGTATAGAGGAAGGTACCTAGGGAAATAATGTAATGTAAGGATAATAAATACATGGGTTAGAATTAATAAATAAAGTGGTTAACCCACATTATTCAAGGGACCACAAGTAGTTATGAAATAATGTAATAATCCCATGGTATGAGATGTATGACCCATAGTAATTACCCATGGTATTTTATGTATGAAGGCTATATAGAGGCTAGAGACTCTCCATTGAGGATGTCAAGTATTATTGTATTGATAAGAATACTAGTTGTGGAGTGATATCCTTCCGTAAGGAGTAGTTGTATGGTGTTACCCTACCTCAAGGGCTTTTTTGAAGATATCAATAAAGAAATATTTCTATTCTTGGATCGATCTTGTTATTTCATGGGAATATTTTGAAAATATAACAAATATGCAAAATATTCCCATAAAATAACAACATCAATCCAAGAATATAAAAAATTATTGATTGATCTCTTTTGAAAAACCCTTGAGGTATGCTAACACCATACAACTACACCTTAAGGAAGGATATCACTCCATAAGCAATATTTTTGTTAATACAATAATATTTGAAATTGGCAATGGAGAGTCTCTAGCCTTTATATAGCCTCTATACATACAATACCATGGGTAATTACCATGGGTCACACATCCAATACCATGGGCTTTAATTATTTCCTAACTACTTGTGGTCCCTTGCATAATGTGGGTTAACCACATTATTTATTAATTATTGCCCAGGTATTTATTATCCTTACATTACATTATTTCCTTGGTTACCTTCCTCTGTACCCCAGATTATCCCCCTTATGTATACTACATTACACCCCCTTTAAAAGATTTTTGTCCTTGAAACATGAGAAGATAATAAATAATAAGATCTACTCAAAATAGTAGTCCACTGGTACCATGCACGTGCATCCATCAATCCTACTGAAAGGTGAACACTCGATCTAGCGAGTGCCTCTCTAACTTGAGATGGAAGCTGGTTTTGGTGTTTTCTCTGCATTGATGTGTTGTGGGTGGGTCGTCGATTGTTGTCCTTGTTGCTAATTCGTCTCCATCTTGCCAGTTTTTGTCTTTCTAGGTGATGCGAGTGGTGATATGTTGAAGATTGAATTTATGGAGGATGTTTTGTTAATTTCTCTACTATTGGTGCGTGAGTTCTGTCTAGTGATTTTTTTGTACCTCCATTATTAGTATCTGATTTGTGCCTAGTGATTTTCTCGTACCTGGTTTGATGTATGTGTGTGTTTTTCAACCACCAAAGGCTCATCATCTGATGTGTCAATATCATTAGAGATTTGTTCTTCTGCCTCCACATTCTCTGCTTGGTTTCTAATGGAAATATCATGTAACATAATTTTATTATTTTTATACGAGAGCTTCGGGGATTTCTTCTATACATTAATATTGACGGTACCAAATGATTCCATTGAATGGTATCCCAAAATGAAATCCACATTATCCATATTTGAAGTATAAAAATTATAATTCAACACATATTTATTCATAAAAATCATCAAATATTTATAAATTTGCACCTCATTATCAACCTGTGTTTTTGCAATGTCGTTTTCTAAAACTTGTAATGCTCTTGCCGCATTAACATCGATAAAATTATGGTTGTAACTAGGATTTATAGACACAATTATCTTCTTCTCTTGAATACATCCGTGAACCCATAATATAGAAATATCAGTAGAAAATAAGCGTTTAAGGCTTTTAGTGTCCTTATTTCTAGATTGAGACCACTTGTCCATGATATTAGTGTCCTTCATTCCATATTGATACTACTTTTCCATGATCTTAGTGTCCTAGGAGCCTTCCCACATCATGCCATTTTTCCAACAAGATTTTTTTAATTTCACCACAACTACATAACTTTAGAACCTCACTATCAAGTGAATTAGACCACATAGCATCGTAATCATCCACATAATAATTTATGGAGGCATGCAAAATCCATCAGATCTAAATCTTCAGAGATTGTACAAAATATTTAGCAGTAGGGCCATCACCTTTTCCTATAAATGTTTTTCTGGAGCCTATAAAAAGAGAGTGAGGGTTTTTAGAAATTACTTATGATTGAGAAAAAATTTAAAATGACCACAACTATGTCAATATGACCTGGAGTCCTTATTATATAATAGCTTTGGACGTGGAACAGTCATTATTCATCTTCACATGTGACTGAAATGTCGCTCTGCGCACTCTTGAAACTCAGATCCAAGCGGCAACTGGCCCGCCATCATAAAATTTCTGAACAAATGGTTGATTTCGATTCAACTAATTTTTTTTTTTAAATTGGGTGATTTTTAAAGTGGAGATCAGGACTATAATCATTTGTCTGCAATTATGCATCAAAAGCTCTAAAAAATGTCAGGAGAGCCGCCATCTATGAATTACATTAGAAACATTTCTGCAACACTGTTGATTTTAAGTCATCAATAACTCCCTCATCCGAACTCCGATTTGACTAATTATTTTTTAAATTGAAAATTATTTCACAAATAATATAGATAATCTATTATTTTCTGAAAAATTTGCACCAAAATCATCATATATGTTCTGCAATTTGCCACCAAAAATTGTCCTACAAAAATGAAAAAAAAAATCTCCCCAACTCTGCCCAAGAAAGTGCTTTGATTCCACTTGTAATAGATATGACCTACAAATATAAAAAATATCAAAAAATTCCCAGGAATTAACAAGATCAATCGAAGAATAGAAATACTTCTTTATTTATATCTTCAAAAAAACACTTTGGCAATGGTAACACCATATAACTACTCCTTAAGGAAGGAGATCAATTCACAGATGATATGCTTGTCAATACAATAATCCTTGAAATCCTCAATGGAGAGTCTCTAGCCTTTATATAGCCTTCATACATACAATACCATGGGTAATTACCATGGGTTATACATCCAATACCATGAACTTATTACATTATTTCCTAACTACTTGTGGTCCCTTGCATAATATTGGCTAACCAGTTTATTTATTAATTATGGCCCATGTATTTATTATCATTACATTACATTATTTCCTTGTGTACCTTCCTTTGTACCCCATATGATCCACCCTAGGTACACCCCATATTATCCCCCCTATTTATACTATAATTTCTCTCTGAAATGTAGCTACTACATTGATTAATCCAAAATGAATCTTCTGGTATGAATATGTTCCCCATTTTGTCTTGAATGTAGTATTCATTCTATCCTCGGGGTGCACAAGAATTTTGTTATATCCTTAGAAACCATCTAAAAATGACATTTGGTATGAACCTACAACATATTGTAAAATTTGTTCCATCGTAGGCAAAGGGAAGTTATCCTTTTCACATGCTTTATTTAAATTCCTAAATTATATATAAATTCTAATGTCTCTGTGCCTTTTCCTATTTGGAACAAGATTAGAAACCCACTTGGAATTTCTAATGAGTAAAATGATTTTGGCTTTCAGTAGCTTATATAAATTGGTCTTAATTTGAGATTCTAGGTCAGGATGAATTTTCCTGAGTTTTTGTTGGATTTATTTAACATCTATAAACATAGGTATGGTGTGTTGAATAATAGATGTATCATAAGTTTTAAAATCATCATAATTCCAAGAAAATACATCCCTGTATCTTTTTAATAGATAGATAAAAGAAGACCTTTCATATGGTGTAAGAGCAAGGTCAAAATTAATGTTTGGAGGTTTATCATTAGATCCTAGGTTAACCAATTCAAATCTTAAGGTATAGCTTTGAAGTTTGAAATTAGTTAGCTTTTTTAACCTCTCTTTGAGATCATACAATTATTCCAATTTTAGTAGAGTTTTATGAAAATTATTCTCTTCAGAAGACTTATTTTGCTGCCTTTCATGCTCATCCTCATAAATTATTTGATCAAAATGAGATTGTTTAGATTTTAAAAAACTTAGGATGTCATTTTCATAATTTAATTAACACCATTTGGTTATCTTTTCTAGAATGGAGGGGTGAAAAATTCACTCAATTGAAGATCTACCGGGACTAAAGTCTTCGAGTGGAATGAATTTAGAAGCAACATTGGCTAGGAAATCAACACTAGAATTCTATAATTTTGGGATCGAAGTTATGTTGAAAGCAGTGAAATGATAAGTTTGGTCTTGGATCAAGTATTGGCAATGCTTTAGGTGACTAGAAACACAATGGATGTTGTTTCGAACTTGTTTGATCATAATCTCTCAGTCACAAAAAACATTAAGGTCTTTGAAATCAAGACTAATAGCCTTCAATAAGCCTCGTATCAATTCCTCATATTCAGCAATGTTGTTGGTACAATCAAATTCTAATATGCATGCAAGCATAGTTTTTCCACCCTCGGGGCTTACTAGGATGTAACTATCTCCTACACTTTCATTATATTTCAATCCATCAAAGTAAATATTCCAAAACAAAATACCATCATTATTTACAAGATTTTTTTCAATATTGATGATGATGGTTAATTTCCACTGAAACCAATATTTGGTCTATCAGACCTAAAGAAAATATTTATTTAATTTGATTTAATATTTTATTCCTATGCTCAAAAAGCTTGGAGAGAAGCCTCCCGACCTCACTATAATTTTGACATATTAAAAGACTAGGAAGGTCAGTATTGCAACAAATATTATTAAATTGAGCTCTAATGTGGTTGTACGTGGGTCACTCTAAGAGGAAGTTATTTTCATCCCAGATGTTCATATTCTCATAGAGATGGCAGATCCTTTCCATCCATGGTGTTTTAGGAACCGTCCAACGACCTCACTATGGAGCTCATGAGAGTTCATTCTAATCTTGGCTAGATTAATTTTATTTTTTGAGCTAGCTAAAACAGAGAGATACTTTTGATTTTCTAAGGTGGGGTTGACGACCTCCTTATAATACCCTAATTTTCTTTTAGCTGCTAGATCTTTCTCACACCATATTTTTTCTTTGAACTTAGAAGTAACAATTTTTTTAATGTTATTGATGTTTTGCAATGCAACATTCTCGTCAATCTCCCAATGGTTTAACCAGGCCCTGGTGTATTTATACCAACCTTGTTTAAGCCTTAGGTGGTTTTGGCTGGAATATAAAGCTAGCTTAGGAAGTATACGATCTCCTATGCTATTGAGCTTGTGCTTGTACAATAGAAGCCTAGTCATAGTTAGGCTCTGGATAGGGGAAAGACACAGTTCTATAAGGAGAATAGGATAGGGTGTATTGCTTTTAATTTTAAGGTTATACATTATAAAACGCTTTTGTATTTGCTCAATATTTCTCCAAGATTCTCTAGAGATGTTGCAACCCGAAACCTCACATCCATATAAGATAACAATAATGACTAAATTTTCAAAGAGAAACTTCCTTCTATCCCACATTATGAGGTTTGCCTTTTTACAATTATTTTCAAGACCAAAATAAGCTTTCCACCCCCCATTAATCCTTTTTTGAATGCTATAGTTCCAGTTAAGCTTGTGATGAATATCAATTCCTAGGTACTTGTAAGAAAACACTTCCTCCAAGTTACTATTATCATACATAAAATTAGCATAAGTGTCCTTCTTGGATTTGATAATAATAAATTTTGTTTTGTCAGTGTTAATAGACATACCCATGGTAGAGCAGAAATCCTTAAGAAGTCTAAGTTACTTATCAAGATCAGATGGGCCCCTTGTGAGAATAAAAATATCGTCAGCATAGAGAAGAAGGATGATGACTATCCTAGCTAAGATCGTGCCAGCACATCCTGCTTCCTCTAAATAACCTTCTAGCTTGTCGATGTAAATTCAAAATAGGGTAGGGGAGAGGGGGCAACCTTGTTTAACTCTGATATTACACATAATACCTTTTGACCACCGCTCATTTCTCTTTAACTTGGCAATTACATTCTCGTATAACCTTATAGTGGCTACTCTTATCTCGAAAGTAATATTTATCTCTTCTAATCTATTTCATAGGTTATTTCTAGGAACTGTATCAAAATCCTTTCTAAAGTCCACAAAGCAATAGAAGAGATTGGATTTATCATTGCAGCATTCTTCCCTAATGATCCTAAGCATAACGAGGTGGTCTGTTATTGAGTGCTACCTTCTAAAACCTGCTTGGCCTTTAGCCCGCTTACCTTCACTTTCAAGCCAAATTCTCAACTTATTTTCCAAAATAATACCATATAACTTGGCTAAGAGAGGGCTGATCATAATTGTTCGATAATTAGACGGGTTATTTGTATCCCCACTTTTAAAAATAGGGATAATGAGGCTCTGAGTCAAAGGTTTAGGGAACCCTTGCTTGACCACTTGGTTGAAAAGCTTGTGGATGTGGGGGATGAGGACATGACCTCCAATTTTTACGATTTCTTCCTGGTAACCTTCAATGTCTTTATTTTTCCCATTTTCCAGGCGTTTAACCCCTAAATCAATGTCTTCTAATGAGAAAAATTCTTTCATTGTGAGAAGGCTTTCAAAATCCTTGGCATTTGGAGATTCATAAAGCTTTTTAAGATAGGAATTCCAGTCATGTAAAGAAATTTTATTATTATCTTTAGTTTTCCTAGTTAGAATATGCGTCTAGAATTTTTTAGGAGCCACCTTAGAGATGTGTACCAAATTCTCTTGTCTTTTATGTATCTATTTCCTTTTTTTCCTTTTAGTTAGGGCTTTGTAGATTTTTATCTTGTTAATTTTGAGAGATTCATCAACAAATTCCTTAATTTCTCTCCCCGCACTTTTACAATCTTTGTCATACCATGGGTTGCTTTTGCTATTTCTTTTATTACATGAGACTTCAATTGAGAACTTGTTAATAGAATATGAGAGGGTTGTAGTAAAATTATGATAGAGGTCATCTATCTTGTCTATTTATTTAGAAAATTTCATTTAGAAAGAGATCATTTTTATTTATATGAAAGATTAAGTCCTTTTGACTATTAGGATTATCTTTTATGGGATCTATATGCACGACAAAATTTAGAGTTATGAGTAAAGGCCTATGATCGGAGTTAGGCTCGTGGTCATCTAAGATGTCAAAATTTATTATTTCGTTGTATAAAGAGAGATCGGAAATAACATAGTCTACGACGCTCCTACCAAGCCCATGGATGTAGGTCATCTTGCTATAATTGGGCCACTTATTTAGACTGTTGCAAATTATGAGATCCTGAGCACTACACAGATTGACTAGTTCCGACCCAAACAAATTATCCCCGAGGTCTACAGAGCTCATTTTGTATTGGCTAGCCAGAGTAAGGTCTTCGTCTAACCAAAGAGGATTGGGGTTGGAATGATTTCTTAGAAGAATAGCTTGGTAGCTTGAAGTTCGAGCATTAAAGCCACCCATTAAAAAGATATTACCTTCATTCCTTAGGCTAGAAATATCATTCTCTAAACCACTATAAGGACTATTTTTATCTAGATTCCTTTTTTAATAGAAGTTAGAATTAATGTGGGGGAAATAACAGATTTCTATGTAGGCCTTTTTTTATCATTAATGTCAATAATCTCAATCCAACTATATTGGTTGTAAGGGTCGTTTTTATAAATCCTAGCATGGGGGGGGGGGGAATATTATTCTTAATGTAGCAAGCTATGCCCCCAATGCCTCTATTGGAGGATCGCTTGTTCCAGGTAGACAATAGTGCAAAGACATCTATGTTAGGGACCTTAGATTCTTCGTGCTCCCAAGTTTCAACAAGAAATATAATATCAACATCATTTGAGATCCAACTTAGCTTGGGGCCTTTGTTCCATGGAAAGCCCCGATAGTTCCAAGAAAGAATTCAGAGCATGTTGAATTGCTATTTATTACTATATTTTTGGTTTCTATCTCGAATAACAGCTTTTCTATTTCTGATTATTGCCCATTTTCCTTCCTTCCTAGCTTCTTTTACCATTTGGACCTCCTTTCTTAATTCTGCTTGATCTTCTGGAATGAGATCTTCATTTATAAATATTCTCATTCCTTTTAGACTTGAGGTTCTACTAATTATGTCACACTTATGGTCAGTAGAGCTCACCTTTAGTTGGATGAGCCTTCCTTTATTCTCAGTTAATTTCCCTAACCTTGTTGCTTCTATGAGACACGTGGTTTCAAGTTGTAATCTATTATGTAATTATGTCTGGGATATGGCTAAAGTATCCTCATCTACCTCCTCTTTCAAACTGAAGATTATAACGTTCAGGGCCCTTTTATTACGCTTACGGTCTAATTCGATCAATATTTTCATTTCATATTTAATTGGTTTGATATCTAATTTACTTGCCACACTATTTAGGGTGAGATTTTTGATAACTTTTTCTTCTAGTTCTTTAATCATGTCCTTTATTTTAAGACTCTCTATATTATCAGCATCTCCTTGCTGGGATGTTTGGTTCGTATCTTGGTTTTGTTTTTCTATAACCTGCAACCTATTTTCCATTACCTCCATTTTATTCTCCAATAGTCCTATTTTATTTTCTATTTTCTTTTGGATCTTGTCTTCAAAAGAAGTGAATTTGTTTTCCAGCATGGCTTCTAACTCGGTTTGTAGCTTGACTTCTCTTTCTTCTCTACGTTTCTCTAAAGACTCTATATACTCATAAAGGCTCTGTAGAGTAACTATGCTAGGTCTACCTTTGGTAATATTTGGTAGCTATGGTGAATTATTCAGACTTGAGAATATAGGAGAAGATATGTATTAGAAAAAGATAAGGAATGTGTGCACCTAAATATCAGCAAACCGGACAGTAGACCTCAAGTTCTCAGCTCCGAAAATTTATCGAGAAAAAATCACAGCAGACCCAAGTAGTAATGGAGAAAATTCACCACAAAATTTTCATAGCAGAATTTCACCGCATACCCAACTATTAATCTAGAAAAAAATCACCGCAAAATTTTCACTGCAGAATTTCACCGCAGACCTAAGTATTAATCGAGAACCCAAGTATTAGTGGAGAAAATTCACAGTAGAAAATTCACCAGATACCCAAGTATTAATCGAGAAACCCAAGTATTAATGGAGAAAATTCACCGCAAAATTTTCACCGCAGACCCAAGTATTAATCCAAAAAATTCACCGCAAAAAATGAAAATGTTTGAGAGAAATTTTCAGTTTGAGATAAAAAAATAATCAGCTAAAAAGGGAGAAGTTTGTGCTGGAAAAATCCTAAATAAATATTCGAAAAGAATAATTTTGAATAATTTTATTTGAAGATACTACAGGTTAATTTTCCTCATAAAAAACATTCAGTGAATATTTCATATGTTTTTCCCTATCAACCAGAATTTGATTGGGTTTTCCATTGTAGGGAAGCCACATGTGTTACCAATCAGTTGTGAAGTAACCATGTAGTTTTTCAGACTAGTATCTGCTTAAAATGAGACCATAAAATTTGGGAATGTGTACAACTAATATATTTATTATTTGACAAACCTTCAAATTGGAATATAATCTAATTAAAACAAAATTCATTTCTCCCAAAGCTTTGAATTTTTTGTCTAATTGAAAAATGTGAAAAACATATTTATGAGGTGAAATGTTCTATTTAATGCAAACTGCATAAGGCATGATGTTATATGATGCACTAGAATCCAATAAACAATTGTGAATATTTTTTTTAAAATATTCAAAATTCTAAAAAAAGGGAGGAGTATGGGAATTCAATCTATCTCCAATTCGAATAAAATCAGAAGCGTAAATCTTATATAAGGATATATTTGAAGGTTTTCCTTTCCATTTTGAAGCTTTTGTAGTGATAGTAATAGGTAATGGAGATGAGGGGACTGCATTTATATCTTTGAGTAAAAACTTCTGGTGCTGGTTTAAATTCTTGAACTCATACAGGGAATGTTGGCCTTGACATTTTTCATGTATTCCACAATATTATACTCTATAGTATCATAAACTACAGAAATTTTAGATGAAAAAGGGGATTTAGAAGTATTTGGAATAGATTCATAAGGTGTAGAAACAATATTTTTACCCATACCTTTTTCTTTATTAGAAGGAGTAGGGTGCTTTTGTCTTTCAGTTGATGAATATGTATCAGCATGTCCCTTACTTCTAGTGCTCACCAGTAGGGCTTCCTCTTCCTCTTCATTTTCTTAAGTATTGAGAATGAAGTCTCATAAACCATGTGCTTCAACCATTTCATCTTCTCCTGACTCCTCAACAGATAAGATTTTTTCTTCTTCTTTATCATCTTCATCAAATTTTTCATCTGATATAATGGTAGGAGATTGTCATTTCCATGTATGATTTGTTTTAAAAGGACGAAAGGACTTATTTGAAGAGTCAACAACTTGTTTCTTAATTTATACCACTTCATTTGACATTTTCTTCGAAACCTTTCGTAAGAATTCTAATTTGAAATGATCCTTAGGATCTTTCTTATTGGATTCATCTTTGAAAGTGACTTTCCTGGTTTTCCTTCTTTCATCAGTAGCCACTTTATTATGAAGGGAAAAATTGTCTTTTTTATAGACAGAGATTATTTAATGTTATAAAACAATGCCATTATGTTATATCTATCTACAAACATAGCCACATTTGAAGGAAGAGAACTAATGTACCATTCAATTTTAACATCAGCACCAACTTTGGAATTTTATGGGATTTTATTTAAAAAATTGTTAAAACTTCAGTTGAAATATTTTATTCTATCATTTGAATTGATCTTAAGATTTGAAAATCATTAATTAAGTTTGCAGTTATTCTAACATATCCAAATTTCATAAAAAAGTGCTCCTCAAACATATCTCATCGAGTAATTGATCCAACACGTAATC
Source organism: Pinus albicaulis (assembly GCA_034641835.2). NCBI lineage: Eukaryota > Viridiplantae > Streptophyta > Pinopsida > Pinales > Pinaceae > Pinus > Pinus albicaulis. Next base: position 185,092,336 of record CM076578.1, on the reverse strand, counting down.
ATAAATACCAAGACCTTGTAGATTCGTACAATGTGTAAGGAAAAATTATGAAAAAAATATCTTCTTATTTGACTCCATTCAAATTAATGGCTAACATAAAATTGTAAATATTTTCCTTTATAGGGAGGACATTATTAGGATTAAATTTAGGTAACCATATCTCTAGATTCCTAGGAAGAGGATGTAATGGTGCTTCCATTAGAACTTCCCATGGGTTATTCCATGGTTTAGTAGGGGTTGTGCTTGAGCAAGGAGTTGTATAAGGATTTACTGTTGAAGATGATGCCCCTGAAATATTGGTTGTTCATGAGGGAGAAGATTGACTAGAAATGGGAGGAAGAGGATGACAAGAACAAGGTAAAGTAGTTTGTGAAAAAAAGAGGCTGAGAGAAGGAGTTTGAGGTGGAGAAGTTGAAATGATCTATCTAGCTGAATATTTTACTTCTGAAGTGTATTTTCTTCTTCGATGAATGGATAATGGAAATTAAAATGGTTGGATTCCATGTTTCGGACTCTGGGATCTAGTCAAAACATAAAAAGTTTCAAAGGATGAGAAAATACTTTTGTTAGCACATGGAGACACTCCTTGAATGAATAAGGAGTAATCCTTACACAACATAGTTCATCTAGAATTTTAAGGGTTTTTTTTTAGTGGTAGGATGGTTTCTTAAATATTTTGAAATGATTTTATGTTATTTAATACTTTCATGCATTTGGAAACTTATGGCAAGTAAAAATTTTGTGGGTAAAAGGTAGTATAGGGAGAATATTGTATAAGTGGAAGAAGATGAATAGGTGGTACCTATTTCATGAAACATTCCTATCCTAAATCAGTCACACAACTATGATGATGGCTCTTTACACAAACTCTATTTATGAAAATTAAAAAACATTCAGAAAATAGAGTACATGTATAAAGTATTTCACAAATCCTTTCTAAAATATTCACTGAAATGTTCTATAACACACATATAATTTGCAGAAAACTTAAAGCAGATAATTTACTATTAAATCCTTTAACTGCTTATCACTCACATGTTACTAGTTGTTGAAATTCATATTTTAGAAGAAAATAATAAATAAAAGAGACACACCAAACATTAGATGTTCCTTGAGTCAGAAAATCATCGAGCATGAAGGAAAAATTATTTTTATTAGGTTTAGTCTTCAGGTAGACCAACATCCAACCTGGAAATGGTATTTACAAGTGGTATATATCAAGAGAGGCACCAACTCCATCTCTTCTAAAAATAAGGAAACTTTAATTCTAACATTGCATAGGTGTCAATAGACATTACAACCTTATCCCATCAAAATATAATAGAAAGGACAGATGGAGAAGAAAGAAGAGAAGAAATTTGGGCTGAAATGTTGAGTGTGATGGCATGTTGCCCCTTTTTCTCTTGATTTATCTACTTGTGTCTTGGGTCTTTAATAACCATACAGATCCATTTAATAATACCTCCAACAACATCTTCACCACCTTTCACCATCACTTGTATTATCCATTAGGTTATGGGTTCTTATCCATCCTTAACTGGCTCGGAAAAATTTCCTGACAGGTGTCAAAATTTAGTTAAAACATGTGCTACCAGAAATTCTAGTAAAAACCTGTAATTGCGCAGAATCAAGAATGCTACTAGAAATTCTGGTAGCACCCTGTTTATTTTTAAAAAATACATAGAAAATGCTGAAAATACTGTGCAGACTTATATTCCTTTACACCTAAGTTGTTGTTCAAAATTATAATTGATAAGAAAAAAGGTACTTGTATCAAAAAACCTTTTTACCTTCCCTGTATGTGTGTTGCAACTTCGACAAGCTTATCCATGTTTGTTTTGTTGTTAGCATCTAATTTGGATTTGTTTTCTCTTGCGGTTGCTTCCTTGATAGTGGATTTTTCCTCCTTAGAACCCTTTTATGTTTTTCTTCTCTTTGAGGGCTCTGAGTGCTGATATTAAGGGGTTTTGTTCTTGTTTTTCTTCATGGATTTCTCTGTCTTTGACACCTCAGTTTTACCTTCAATATCAATGACCTATGTCATTCATATTGGACTATGTAGAGCCTTGGATTTAAGCCTAAACTTGTTGTTGTCTCTGGTATTCCTCTTTATGGTACCAGCAACAATTTTGTCTTCTTCTTTGTTCTTCTTACTGCTCATGTCATATCCAACATCCTTGAGGAGTTCTTCATTTGATGGTGTAGGCTGATACTCTTTCCGCAAATTTTGTTGAATATGTGCTTGCAAAATTTCCTGTAGCACTTGCGCTTTCGATTTATCTGCAGTTGTAGACCTTCCTCTTCTGGCTTTAGTGTAAGCATTAGGAAAGGGAGGAAAATTGGGCACTATTTTCATAGATTTGAGTTTATTTACTGAGGATCTCTCTCCTTTTTCCAACTTTCTCTGTCAACTTTAACTACCGAAACGTTTTATTTCTTACCCTTTGCCTTCTTTTAGATATTATATTTTTTGGCCTTTCTATTTTTTCTTATTTTTGCAGGCTAATGGTCTGGTTGTGAAACTGGAGGTGTAGGTGTAGGTTGGCCTGCCCAATAGAATAAAGTTTTGTCCCAAGTTTTATTTCTCTTCCCCAACTCTTCTTCAACTAGAACTTTGATTAAAGCTTGATTGTACAAGCTATACTCAGAAAGATCAGAATGAGTCTGAACCCTTGATGACGTCTTTGTCATGTTTTTCAACAAGAAATATGGCAGATTTAATGTCTTCATATCTTCAATATGAAAAATAAACCTCATGTGACAAAGGAACATAACTATATACCTGCTTTCACAAGTGAGGTATATCTTGATAGCCTTGATAGTTTTATCCCAGTCATTCTTAAGATAACTACTTGGGATGCCTTTTTCCCAATTTAGATCTCTATGTGCAACTTGAGGAAGCTATTGAGATCTCCTCCTATGGTAAGCTTCCTTTTAAACCATCTCTCTCCTTCCTGTGGAAGGTTAAAGGCTTCAGCAATGGATTCTTTAGAAACTTGCAAAGTAAGGAAATAAACTATAGCTTCTTGTCCATTAAAAGAGTTAGAAAACTCTTAAGCTACTCTTAAGTGAGATCTCCCTAACTTGGTGCATATAGAATACCACCCTGATTGAATAAACAATATTCTTACCCTCGAATTGACATCAACTAGATCTGCACCCGGTGGCTCAATTTGATTTAGTTTTGCACCTGTTTTAGTCATCTTCAGAAAATAAATGACTCTGTCTCTTGAAACTAATAGGTGGAAGAGTTGAAGGAGATTTACCTTACAAGTTTTTCATGTATTCACCTTTGGAAATCTTTTCCAAAGTCCTGACTCCTTCTCAAACTATTACTTTCAGCAATTCAATCTCTAATAGCTAAAACATAGAATGAAAGTTCTCCTACTTTTTTGGTGGTTTTAAAACCAAACTATGGTTCATCACCCCATGCAAATAAACCTTATCATTAATAATATTCCTCACCATGATGTTCACTATGTGATAATCCATCATGAGTTTTAGTTGGCTATGTATTTCTGTATGGAGTGCTCCACATGTCTTGAGACAATTGGATCTATGACTAGGAGTCACCTTTGTTGTCTTTGTTGTTAATTGGCTAGAATTTTTGGCAGCACTTCTGTGCAACCAACCAAACTGTTATGGCATTGAGTGTAATAACCATGATCTCCTCCGTTAAAAAAAAAAACGTACTTAGACATATCTATAACTGACTCGGGGTTGACATGCAGGACATGGTAACGGTTAAGTTCATAACTGAGGTTGAAACATGGGTTCAACATATATTATGACTTGACTTAAACTAACTCACTGTAATACGACATGTATCATGAGATATGAAGAGATTTAAAAAAATATTTGAGGCGTATTTACACTATACCACGTGGCTTAACTAAAGTGGATGCGATTTTTTGTTTATTCTTTTTAAAATAGAGTATACCTTCAGAAATTTCAACAACATCAAAATAGAAATTAAAAAAGACAGAAATAGGAAAATAAAAGGCTATCAGAAAAGACTAAAACTAGTGCTTCTGGAAATTCCGGTAGCAACTAATTTTTTTTCTTTAAATTTGGAAATTTTTGAAGCTTAATTCTAAAAATAAAACTGTGAAATGGACTCATGACTTAGCAAGGAACTGTGCTAACATTTTCCTTTATAAAAATCAGATTGAATAACCTTTTCTCTAGATATGGGAATTCCTTGCAATCTCTAAATAAAAGTTTGTAGCTCAGGTGTCCGTGAAAATGGATTTCTCTAAGTGGAAGTGTGTCCTTTCTTATTTATATTTTAGCTAGGAGATTGAGTGGTTGAGTGAGAAACTAAAATATAGATTCTAGAGATTTATAATGTGATCTTGAAGTTGGTGGGGATTTTGAGGGAGAATGACTACTTAGATGGCCTTTATATTTTGGAGAAGAGCTTGTTTCCATTCATAGTCTGATGGCCCTCCTTGTAGCACAAAAATTTTTGATGCCATGAAATGTTTGACTCACCATCAAGGAAAACCACCCAGTTGGTACCTTAGAGAATATCCTTTTCCATTTGGATTAGTGGCTCTGACTGGGTTTATGTGACTAGTTTCCCATTTAAATAAAATTATAAAAATATGACATGTAAATAAAATTATTTTAGTGTAACTAAGACTTAAAAAACATGAGTACTTAAAATAAATATATATCCTGGGAAATATTATATTTACATATGTGATCTAAAAGTGATTTCATAAACAATATGACAATGTGGATTATCAAACGATTATGAATTTAAAACAACAAATTATAGCTAAATTTAATTAAATAGTTAATTAAATTTTGTCATAACACTTATCACATAAATATGATTTTGTTTTTTATACATATACCATATGATTCCAATCACACATAATAATAGTGAAAGACATATGACCACTTGCAACACATATATGATAAACTAAAACCAAATAACCATTTAAATCTTAACCAAACAAAAAATATATAGGTAATAGTACCTGACATATTGTAACTCTGCTCATGAGAAAATAGTAGCGGTTCAACCTTCTATTTAGATACATTATGTTACAGTAGTGAAAACAAAAGTTTTATCTCCAAAATTGAGAACCCCTTATCCATTGAAATGAAGGGGATTTATATTTTTCAATAAAATAAAAATATAAAGAATCAAAATAAAAGTCTGAAGTGGTTTTAACAAACAACACTTAATATAAAACAATAAGACAATTTTAAACTTTTTTGTAACAACACGACTAAGATTGTGAAGAAGACTGCCCTCCTATATGATTTTGTAGTTCGTAAATATATGTCATGGGCTTCAATTCAGGTGGATAATGGGGCTATATCCACATTTTAATGGAAAATATAACATCCCTAAGTGCTGAAAACATATGATTGGGTGTCTTATATAAGCATATAATCATTATCCATTGGCTATGAGGATTATTTAATAAATTCCAATGGCATTCTAAGTCAATATTTGATATCTTTTGAACCTTCTCGGCCTTTTTCTTGGAAAATTACTACCATGTTTTGGTCAATGATTTGATATGAGGAAGAGTTCCATCGACGCAGTCTGAAATAATATTTTCCTATATAAAATAATCATTTATGGCTTCAATTATTTCATTTGAGATATCTCTTGCATTGAATATTGTAGCTTTTGTATGTTAGAGGTTGATTTACCATTCCCTAAAGACTATTTCCTTTTGTGATTCCTCTATCCTTGGGAGATCGGCTAATTTCCATTCAACATTATCTTGCCATGTTATGTGCCCCAAAATATTCTCCTCAATATCATGAAATTATGTCCTTAAGTCGGACAAATGATATACTAATGCATTAGTTTTTTGACACAAATAATGAATCATGGCTAATTTATGACATAACGTGACATGTTGTTGAGAAAGGAGAGTATTTAACTCTCTCACTTCCCTTTTAAACTAAACGAATTCAATATTAACTTTCAGTTGTTCAATAATGTGTTGTAATTCCTGAATTTAAGCATCTTGGATCCTAAAATAAGAGTCAGGTTGAAGTTTAAGGGCATCGAAACTTTTTTGGAGTTCTACAAGTTGTCTTTGCCTTTTGTGAGCAATAATTTTATTTCAATTATCAAGGACTTGTTCCTACTGTGTAATCCTAACATGTTTTTCCTTCAAAATATGTTGTATCTTGCTGGCCTTGTCCATAGTGGAAGAATCATAAGCTCATGTTTACTGTGCATGTCTTTCGAGTTCTTTTCAGTGGTATATTTTCAAAAAGAGTGCCCTCCTATGAATACTCCTTCGAAAGAAGTGTTTCCAAGGAATAAGGTCTATTGTTTGAGGACTGTAGAATATGTCAAGTTGACTTTATAGGTCGGGAATGCTGGTATCATCTCTATGCCATCAATCTATAAAAGCTTATCAGAAGCCCCAATGGTACACGTGGTCTTCCTTACAGTGTCAAAAGTGTATAAGAACTTCTCCTGTGATTGATTATTAATAACCCAAGTCCTTGTATCTTTAATAACCCATTTGAACTACTCCCATATTTCATCAAGCTTATTATCAGGGAAATTTTCTTCATCTCAAGAAGAGAAGGAAGTAATTGTTCCTTTCATCTGAGGTATATGAGTAGTCTATGTGGAACTATCAGTTATAAAATTATCTTTCTCTATAATTTTTTTAGGAAGCTTAAATGAATCCATAGCTATATTAGAAATCCTTTTATCCTTGTATTGGTTGAACTGAGTTATCTCCTTTGGTAAACTGTGTTGTTGCAAGTTTCAAAACCAGTGAATAGGGAGAGGATTTATCAAATAGGTCATCAAAAGTATCTCTCTCATAAGAAAATTGCATGATACTTGATTATGTAGTGACTCTTTTTGCAATTTGATTGGGATCATACTTCATTTTAGGAATAGTTGGGAGGTCTAAATTTGTAATGAAATCAATTACAAGACAAGCATGCTTGTAATTATCTAAATTATATACACCACACTGAATACAAAAAGTAGGTCACATTTTCTTATTGAACTCTTTTAATAAGGACCATTTCCTACAGTCTATTATGTTACCTCTTGGGAAATAATCTTTTTGGGAACAAATAGGGGCAATAGATGGGGTCTTGTAAGACTATCAAAGGTTCGTATATAAGTAACTAATTCTTCACCAAACCAATTCCCAATTGCAGTTTAAATCATTTTTAGCTTCTGGTGAAACCCGAGAATATTTCTTGTCAAAGACACCTTGGCGAATGGGAACCATTACTTGGAGACATATTTTATAGAAATTATTCTGATACTTTGAGTCCCAAGGCACATCATGATAAATTTGGATAAGCATCGGGTATTTAAAAGTGTATTTCCATCCCATAGATGTGAAATCAGAGGTAAAAAAAAAGACCATTCATTATGTAGGCACTCATATAAAAAGGAGGAACTATATTTTTTGAAACCTTACATTTACTCTTATAATTCAAGATATGACTGGCTATGCTATTAGATAATATATTTCCCCAATCCATGATATAACCTTTAGAAGCAACATCAATGAGTGGTTCCCATTGGTCAAAATGTTTTTGCCTATTAGGGTTGGCATATATTCTACATAACATAGTAGATCTTTGAAAATATCGACCAACAAGGGAATAAACCGAATACATACCCTTGTCTTATCGCTAATTCTAGTTGGGATATATTTTCCATTTCCTCATGTGATTTGAGGGATGATCGAGTTTTCTCATGAAGTTGTCAACAAAAATTTTGTCATATTTTTGTTAGGGTTCTGGAAAATGGTGCATTTCTCTCAAATCATTGTTGGTGAATGAACCGATGACTATTTTCCTCAGTTTCAGGAAATTCCTTTCTCCAATTTTTATATTGTCGATCACCCATCTAATCATTTCTATATAAGGAAGGATTTCGAGTAAGGCTGCAATTCTATGTAAGAATGAATTGGCTACATCAATGTAATTATTATTAGAGACCAAGGTAGAATCATCAACCGTAACGGTTCTTTTTCTCTCTATATGTCCTTCATTATCAAAAGGAGTATAGATAAATTCCCAATATGTTCTTCTAGCATCTAAAAAATAGACTGTGTCAAAAAATAATCTAGGAAGTTTAGCATTTTGAGTTGGAGGGGAAACCAGTTGTCGTTGAGCTACAGGTTTCTTCTTCGCTCTAGTTGCCTTGGAAATATCTACTGAAATTTACGTATAAGGACTAGCATGGAGTGAAAATCACAAAAATAAGTGATAATTCCTTCACTGGAAATTTCTTAGCTCAAATAACTATTTTTCATGATGATTTACGTGTAAAAGAGAAAATAATTATAATATGAATTTTTAATCAATAATATGTTTAGAACTTCAAAAACCGTAAATTCTCCACTCTTAGAAATTAAATAACAAACATAAATTCATGTGGGCCCTATACACGTTAGTGTATCATAATATTTTTATCGAATAAATCTTGTGGACACACCTCAAAACTTACGATATTCGAGAGTTCTGATATATATTATTCAAATATATAACAATTATAAGTTTAGGTGGGAAGATACATCATAGGTTTTATATCGGAGAATGACATATCAGGTATTTTAAAGAGTGCCATCCAATATGAGTAGATACAAGAATATCATAGCGTTGAGATATTGAAGGGGAGGAACATCAAATATATAAGATATCAGTAATGTGAAGCATTGGGACGTTGTGATATCAGAATATTTTGGAATAGAGGAAGGGTTAAGTGTTGGAGATATCAGATCTCAAAGGTTTTGAGATGGTTCTCTTTAAAAGTTACGATATATGAGAGCTTTGACATGCCATGTAGAAATATTCTAGGGTTGTCACTCCTTAAAAAAAATTGTTTATAGAAGGAACACATATGTATTTTATATTATATTTCGGCAAAGTTTAATTGGGGAGGATGTTTTATTGTAGCATTACTTTAAGGAATGTTAGTATATTGAGTTGATCCGATAAAAATATTTTGATGATGCCTTTATTAAAAAAAGTATATCTGGTTCTTTTATGAATGGTAAAACTTGTGTGGTTAATCTCCGATATGTAATTTTTGATAAGGGAAGTCATCAAATGAGAAGATATTTTATTTACAAAGATTAAAAATTGCCTTATTTTTATTAGAACTAAAGAGTTTTATTATAACTTAAAAGTGTCCCCATTATTTATTAGTTCGCTAAAATAAAACTAAATGGGGGCTTGTTGAGTAATAAAACACCTAGTTATATATATATAGTCCCCTTCATTCCTTTTTGGGTGAAATCATTCATACAGGTCAGCTAAATCATAAATTTTTCAACTTTGGAGAAGGGTACTATTTTTGTGAGCTTAATGATCATCGTCTTATTTTTCATCTCTAGTGTTCTCCACTACCAGAAGTCCTAGACATTACCCAAAAAAGGTTGCTCTAGGAAAATAAATAATGATTTTTCTACAAGAAAGCTTGGAAAGTATGCCAACGAAATTTCTTGTTTCACCTCTCTACGGAGGAAGCCTTTCTCTTGTTTTATCCTTCCTTTATTTTATTTATTGGATTGTGCTTCATCACTTATTATTTCATGGGGTGGAAGAGGGATCCCAAATTATTGATAGAAAAGTGGATGTTCCTTCAGAGAAGGATATATATAGACCTCTTCTATTAACATACTCATTACATATTTTCCCCTTTTCCTTCTCTACTAAATTGGATTAACATGGAAAAATTTCATCAAAATGAAGAAGCTTTGAAATGAGGTACCTAGAATAGATATGGGTACCATGGCTCCAAAAAAATATTTCTTTATGAATGGATCATATTTTCTATTAAAAAACATCTATCAAAATATGTAAACTGGGACAAAGAAGAAGGACGGAAGGGTTAGCTAAATGTTGTATTCTCACAATGTCATTTACAAATTTTCACATGCATTGGAAGCAAAACAAACACTTCCACAGAAGAATATTTTCACAAAAGAACACAAAAAATGATAAAGATTCAACATGAAAAAAAAAACAAAAAAATTGTACAAACAGAAAGGAATATATACAACGGGTAGGGTCACAACCCTAAATAGCTATTGAAAATATTGTTTAACATATTTTCCATTGACATGAAGTGAATCCGTATTCACATTCAAAGGTTGAATATGGTTAGTATGGTGGAAAAATTTCTCATGAACAAGATACAGTCTGATCCACTTGGATTGAGACTTGGTGTGTTTCCCTTTCTCTTCATGACCTTTATCCCACTTCAATACTAGGTCTCCCACACTAAACACCTTCTTCCTTGGAAACTTCTTGTCAAACCATATCATGATACATTTTTTATGAAGATAAAAATTTTATTTCACTTTCCTCATTTCTTCCTATAGCTTCAAGAGAGTATCTACCATAATCTGAACCAAAATACAAGGCTTACCCTAAGACTCTTGAAAAAATTGAAAGGGATGAATGTAAATGTTCATAGTTACAATGAATTTTTTTCCATCCACCAGAAAGTAAGGAGAGGTTTTGAGAGAGGGTTTAGGTGTGACACGGTCAACCCATAGAGAATTCACCAAAGCATTGTGTTAGCTCCTATGCTTAGAGTAGAGGTTATTTTTAATAATACATATGAGGTTTTTATTTGTTGACTTGGAAAGAAACTTACCCTTTCGATAATAATTAGATGAAATTTTCAATACAGTGTCATTTTCTAATTCAAAATAATAACGTTTAAGCAATGAAAAATAAGTTACATTATCAAAACAAGTGATGTCAGAATGAAAAACCTAGTAATAATATTATGCTTGAGGAAACTGATGACTTCCTTATCATTCACTTGCTTGACAGGATATTATTCCATCCACTGTGTGAAATAGCCTATGGCAGTGAGAATATAACAATGTTTCTTCGATGATAGGGTAAATATCTCACCATTAACATCTAGTCCCTATTCTGGGAATGGATATTCTACAACAATTAGCTGTAATGGGGTAACTCACTTTCTATCATGACTAGAACATTTACGACATACTAGATGATTTGTGAGCATAAGAATGATCATATTTGAATAATTTGTGGTAATAGAAACTTGCCCACATAAATTTATGTGCAATTGTCCCACATAATGTCCAATTTATAACGTGTCATGTATATTAGGTAATACCCTTTCTTAATCAGGTGATTCTAGACATATGGGTAGGACCCCATTATGGTTCTTTCAAAAAATCACTCAATGTACCAATTGGTATGATAAAAATTTCAATATCATGGCCCTATTTTGGCATGTTGATAAGTGCGATGGAAAGGTATCATGATCAAGATATTGTCCCACATCTACGTATAAAGAATTTTTTGAATAAGTGGGGGTAGCTTGTTTGATATTATACATTTCAATTTCCTACTTATAGCGAGAAGAATCATCTTTCGACGCACTTTTTGCCTCTAGTGCTAGCTGGCATATACCGTGGCATTTTCTAGTATGAACTAGTTTGAACTTGAGATCTTACTCTTGTAATATAGTCATCTAGTTCACTCTTCTTTCACATAGCTCTTATTGAAAATATAGTGACCTGACTACTGGGTGTGCCACAAATATGATCACATGATTCTTCAAAATATATTTCCTGAAGATTTTTAACACCTTATAAACTATGTAGGCTTGTTGATCAATCGTAGGATATCTAAATTATAGTCCTTGCAAGCCAACATTCATGAGAGAAATAGGTCGCTCATTCCCTTGGTCATCCTTTTGCGTAAGAAAGACTATGAGAGGAGTATCATTAGGGGAATTTTTCGGTCTAAAATGGCCTCCTCAGAAAAATGTAAGACCAAATTAAAATTTATTAGAACCAGTAGGATTCAATATGATCATGTCAACCATGGGGGATGATTCACCATTTTTTAAGTAAAAGGGTAAAAATATTAAAAAAATAATAAAATAATAAAACTACTTTTCCAACTCGTATTTTCAACTTATCTCCCAAAAGATTCACTCAAATTTCCAGCGGGAGTACTCATTGGATGAAAAATTTAATTCCTCATCCAAGGAGTACCAATTTTGTGTACTTTTGATGGATACCACTACACAAAAAATGAGAAAAACTTGACAAATGTGATTACAATCATCTTTTTCATGTATTTCTCATTTTTCGTGTAGTAGGATCGGTCGAAAGTATGAAACATGGGTACTCCTTAGATGAGGAATTAAATTTTTCATCCAATGAGTACTCATTAAAATTTTAGTAAAAATATTGGGAGATAAGTTGAAAATATGAGTTGAAAAATTAGTTTTTTTATTTTTTCCCTCTCAAATTTGATGATGTAATCAAATCTTATTTTATTATTTCCACTATTATTTTATAATTTCTTTAGGAGGACCATTTTAGACCTCAAAAGTGCCCTAATGCATATGTGAAGTTGTACAATAGGAAATATATGTTGACACTTGGGCTATATAATCCTAGAGCTTGAGTGATCACTTGCTTAATATGGGAAAAACCATTATTTTGCATTTTATCCCATTTATAGATTGCATCTTTCTTTATCATCTCTTGCAATTGCTTTACAATCTTAGCATAATCTAAGATGAATTTTCGAAGGAAATTAATTTTCCCTAAGAACGATTGCATAGAATTTTTACTCACTCTGAAGGGAATCTGAGTGATTATTTTGACCCACTATGTGTCTACTTCGATACCAAATTTCGTGATAATATGGACCAAGATTTTTCCCTCGGACACTGTGAAAATGATCTTGCTAGGATTTAATTATATCTCTTATTTGAAGCATTGTTCAAAAGAAATATGATGACTGAGCTGGTCAGACATCTTCTTCTAAAAAACTGTCACACCATTTAAGTACACCAGAACGATTTTTCGAATAAATATGCAAAAAATAATGGCCATCACGTGTTAAAAGGTAGCACCTACATTGATCAGCCTAAAATGAATTCTCTTTAAAGAAAATGTAACCCACTTCATTCTAAAGGTAGTCCTATGTATATCGAGTTCCTCTAGAAGAACCTTGTTATTTCCATCCAACAACAAAAACATTTCTAACCCTGACAATGTTTGCAAAATATGTTTCATAGACGACATCAGGTAATTATCATTGTCTGAGGCTCGATTCAAATTGTGAAAATCAATGCACAAGTGAATTTTCATGGACTTCTTTCTTGTAGGTACAAAATTTAAGACCCATGTTGAACGACAAACTTTAAATATTATCCAAGTATCCAACAAATTTTTCAAATCGTTATGAAAAAGGAGTTCAAGAGTAGGATTAAATTTCCATAGTTTTTGTTGAAAAGGCTTGGCCCCCTCCTTGATAGGAATCACATGTTGGGTTATTCACATATCATAAGTTTTCAAATCATCATATTTCCACATGAGTACATATATATATTATTTGAAAAGGTGGAAAAAATCTTATCTCTCTTTAGTTATACAACAAGTATAGATATTCAAAAACTTTGTATCTTCCTTTGTCCCAATATTTACTTTTTCATGCATGGGTGTATATATATGGGCCTTTACACATGCTAGTCCCTTGAAATGATTCTGCAAGTCGTATAACTTTTCTAGTGATACCACACACTTGGGCAAGGTATTTTCTCTACTAACGTATGTTAGCCCCCGCAATGTTGTTTTTATTCATATTCATCAATCACAATTTCTTTAAACACATCAATGTTCACCATGAAGTACAATATCTATCGCATGAAAATTTCAGAGACATCTACTTCTTTGACCACCTCAAATATTAGGTCGATGGCTTTGTTAAAACAAAGAATGAGTGCTTAATATTCAACAATGTTATTAGTTCACTAGAATTCCAGGTGGCAAGAGATCAAATATTTTTTATGTCATGGGTCTACTAAAATATAACCAACTCCAAATCCCTCTTATGTCTTAGAACCATAAAAAAACTAAGGCTATCCCATACACTAGTACTATTTAAATATAATACAAATAATTAATTTTTAATCGTTGGATTTTTTGGTAGGAGTTCCAACTATGCATCTGGTGGGACGAGTGAAGGATATGCAAGATAACATCTGTGATCTATTTCAAGAAAGTTGTCTCTGAAAATGATATCACCAAAGTCTATTGGCTCGTTATAATCCTCAAGTACTTTCTACTTGAATTTGGCCATTCCTACCCATATATGGAACCAAAAATATGAGTGGTCCATCACAAAGTATCCTTGGAGCTTGCTGGACCAATATCTACTCAAAAGTAATCGATAGGCATTGAGGATATCTACAACCACAATGTTTATGGATTGGTGATCTCTATGATGTGATGACAAATGATTGATAAAATTTACAAGTTCGCTAATGACCTGGATGTAATAAAGCACGTGCACAAAATAGAAGAAAAGAGAGATCAATGAGTTAGAAATCAACCTCTTCGAGGTGGAAAGCTCTTTTACATTACATAAATGAAAAATTATTGGATGATACAAATGAAAAAACATCCTTTCTATATATAGAAGTCCATGGGATCACAATATAATCCTAGCCGACCTAACAATATCATTAGTGGTCTTTTATGGGGCACAATAATAACAATATGGGGACTACATGGGTACATCCATAACAATAAGGGGGCTACAATAAAAAAAATAAGGGACTACACTAGTAATATAGTTACGTAACATCCCCCTCTCCTTCAAAACAGTGTTGTCCTCAACGCTTGAGTTTTTCTGGATGATTCTATATAAAATTATCATCCTCCCATGTGGAATATTCAATGGGTAAGTTCTTCCACTTGATGAGATACTCTGAAATTGATCGATTTCATAGCTGTCGAGTTATTGTTTCCATGAATGCTTCAAGTTCCAATATTACATTTCCTTGCTCATCAAGTTCTAAAAATAATTTTTAAAGTAAAAATTTTCCAGCTGTAACCTTCTTTAAGCATGAAACATGGAAAATTGGGTGCACTCAAGAAGAAGCAGGAAGCTCCAATTTGTATGCCATAGCACCAATGTTTTGCAACACTTTGTAAGGACCATAGTATTTTGGAGATAATTTATTATCCTTATTAGCTTGTGATGAGCTCCATTATTAGACATATTTGGAGGGGTTCATGGTCACCATTTTTCGTTATTAAATCTCTTTTTCTTGCATTTTTATTATTATTTCGTTTTACGATGCTAGTATAGGTGGTGATTAAGGCTAACATACTCTGACTGCCTTGTTGGGCCTCTAATTTGTATTATTATTATCGCTTCTTAACATCCATTTCATCCATTTCTAATATTCTTTTATCAAATTATTTATCATAATTTATTATATAATTCCATTTCATAATTATTTATGCTCTTTTGGATAAATAATACTTTTTCTCCTTTATTTTAATAAATTAATGATTATTATGTATGATTTTTCCAATGATGGTTTATTAATGAATTCGTTATAACATAACTCACTATTTTAGCCTTCAAGTTCTTTTCTAGATTGTAGATTTGATCTTCAGTTGATAATTAAATATTCCAACTCAGAAATTTTCTCGAATAACAAGATACAATTTTGGGTTGAACATTTCTGGAAAATGAAGATGAATCCTGAAAATATGAAACATGGGTTTTGTGCAGAACAGACCAAATTAGTTTTCTCATGAGTAGTTTTCCAAAATTCTATCTTGGTTGAGAGAATTGCAGGGTTCTTCAAAGGACAGATTTTTAGATTTTCTATTGTGGCCATTTTCCAAAATTGCCCCAATTGTAATTGCCAGATTCAACTTGTGCCAGTTGAATCATGATGGAAAGATCTTTTAGATATCATATTTGTTATTGATATTTTGTAATCAATTTATTTCATCTTTGTTGCTTATTTAAAGGGGCACAAATCAGAATGCAGGGGGGGATAGAATGCATAGGAAAAGGCATGGAGGGTTAAGCAAGAAGAGACAGATTTGTAATAGAAGCATTTTCGATTAATTCAGTGCATAGGGTTTTTCTGTTCCGTGTGTAAGATGTGAGTTTTCCACAGCCCTGATTAGAGAGTTGGGCCCACTCTCCTATGAGCTACTCTGTATTTCCTGTGTGTTGTTATTTCTATTTCATGTTTTTTATAATTTACAATTGTTGTGATAATAGATGTATTTGTTGATACTCTTATTGCTGTGAATGCATTGTAAGATTTACAATTTATTTCTGTCATTTTATTTTTTGTTGTTACAATGATTGTTGCTTTGTTTAAATTATTGAATCCATGATTGATATCAGAATTTTTCTATTGTATCTACACATATTGTGCGTGTTAGCCTTGCAATAACCAAATGCACCCACATTGATAATTAATGTGGGAAAGGGGTTGAAATATTCATTCACACTTTGACACAAACATTTCGGCGCATTGTCGGGGAGACTAACAAAGGTGCAAGAACATGATTCATATTGATCTAAGGATCGATATCTCATCCTAGGGAGGGAAATGCTACCATGTTCTAGGTCTTGAACATAGTTGTATTTTTTTTCCTTTCGATTGATTTCGTAGGAACCAATCTCTCGTCTTAGGGAGGGAAATGATACCCTGCTCTAGGTCTTTAGTGTTAGTTTCTTTATTTTTCTTTGATTTTATTTCTCCTAATTTCTTAGGGCCCAATCTCTCGTCCTGGGGAGGGAAATTCTACCCTTCTCCAGGTCCCAAGCTGAAGATTTCTTGATTTTATTTCTTGCTTTCTTTCTTTCTGTTTAAACACTCAATATCTCATCCTGGGGGGGGAAGTTTCACCGTACTCTAGGTCCTAAGATTTAAGAGTTGCTTGAATTTTATTTTATTTTTTCCCTTCATCCGGTTCTATAAACAGAGATCTAAACAAAAATGCAGAGGATGAGTTCAAGGAAGAAAGCATCAACACAATCTGGAAGTCAGTCACAGAACATCAGGATGCGAAAAATATGGAAAATCAGGACTATATTGAAGACTGGTTTCACTCTGTTGTTTTCTCGCAACATCACCCTACACTTCAAAAACTCTTGCCACCATCCTTAACAGGGAAGCTGGACTCTCATACCCGTGTATTTATTAACATACATTTTTCAAATACTGGTCTCTGCATACCTCAGGCATTATTTCAAAAATGGATTCACTAGAAGTACTCTTATATGTAAGTATATTTTATTTTTCAAAGTAGAGTACTGTATTATAGAATATAGAATGAATAAAGAGATAAATAAATAAATTTCTTTATATCTAAAAATAATTGTTTTTATTGCAACACGCTGTAAAAATTAACATCAGTGATCAATATTCAAATTTATTTATTTATGTAGAGGAATTATATTGAAAATAAAATTTATACAAACATTCATATTCATTTTGGTCACCTTCCTGGAAAAATTCATTAATTATCATAACGTATAGCTTGCAGGCTTGATGAAAATCCTGGAAATATAGTTGGGACAGTCATGTTTTGAGGGACAAAATGGGCATATTTTCAAAACCTGTTTATATCCTACATATCCATTTATTTATACTTTATAATCCAATTTTAATTAATTTATTTGTATTTGAAATGAAAAAGCTATGACAAAAACAATGACAGGATGTCTAGTAGGCAGCTCAGGAACATAGTTGGGACAGTCCATTTTTGGAGGCCTAAATAACTAGATTTTGGAAACCAGTTTCTATGGTATCTTCCCCTATGAATATAGTTTATAACACAATTTGAATCACTTTATTTTGATATCTAATGAGGAATTTATGACCAAAATAATGATTGTTTATCGTAAATCAGCACTCTTGAAACTCTGTTTTCCCGACTGTTCACTAGCGAATTTGACCCATAAATTATTAATGCCTTAAAAAATTGTCACTATTGGACATAAATAAATAAATATAATTTGATTCACAATTTGAATCAGTTCAATCCGTCATCAAACGAAACAGTTATGCTTAAAATATCAATTGTTGGTCTGAGTTGGGAAATTGAAAATGACTTTGTTATGTAGGTTGTTCTAGATAAATTTGGCATATCATATCATGGAATTTTTAAAACCTGATTCTATTGGTGACATATATTTGAATTAAATTTCATTTAGCTTTGGAATCACTCAAATAGAATGAAAAAAGAAGAAGTTATAACTGAAACATTGTTGGTTAGTATGGTCGACCATTGCTCTCTCACAGGAGACAAATAAATCTTGTTTTATTTTTTTATGGATTTGTTTTGAAGAGTAGCTACTTGTTATTTTTTTGCATGTGTCTTGGATTATCATATCCTTATAACCTCTCTTATTTCATGATTTCATGTTTTATTGCAGGTAGACACTTGTTTTTTGTAGGTCCCAGGAGAGTAAATGAGGTCAATTTATGAACAACTGATTCTTGAAGTTAATGATAATGAAATATTTTCAAATAATTTTCCTCACATGAAGAAAAAAACATGAATATTTTTCATATATTAATGGATATATAACATGAAAAATGGAGAGTTGATTTCTATTTGAAGATCCAAGTCAGTTCCGAAAAAAAAAAACATTTTTCCATTTATTCACCATTCACAAACAACATTGCTGCAAAAAAAGGCATAACCATAGTAACTTAAGTTATTTATTGGTTTTTAATAAATATTCATTAATTTTTTGATATCTTTTATGTTATTATGCTTTAGGTATTGTGTACTTCAAAGTCACATTTTTCTTTGTTTTGTTCTCAAAATAAAAGGAGCAAGTTCTTAAGTTTCGTGATGCTATTACTCCGGATGCTACTACTCGTGATGTTGTTACTCCTTAGATGTTGCTAATATGTAATGGTGTTACTCCTTGGTTGTTGTTACTCTGGATGCTACTACTCAGGATGCTATTACCCCTCAGATGCTGCTACTCCTTGATCCTGTTACTCATTGATTCCTATTACTCTCGATGCTGCTACTCAGGATGTTGTTACTCCTCGGATGCTGCTACTCCGCGATGTTGTTACTCTGCAATGTTGTTACTCCTTGATGCTGTTACTCCTTGGATGTTGTTACTCTGAAATTTTTTGCTCGCACTGCTGTTACTCAAAATTCTATCACTCACACTGTTGTTACTCCGGATGCTGTTACTCACATTTTTGTTACTCCGGATGTTGTTACTCGCAATGTTGTTACTGTGGATGCTGTTACTCTAGATGTTGTTACTCGCACTGCTGTTACTCTAGATGATGCTACTATTTCAGTGTTTTGAATCTATCACTGTTGTTACTCCACCAATGCTGTGAATCCATCACTTTTGTTACTCCGTTGGTACTGTGAATCCCTCACTGTTGTTACTCCATCAGTGTTGTGAATCCAACACTATTGTTACTTTGTCAGTACTATGAATCCATCATTGTTGTTACTCCAAAAAAAATTTTCAAGTTTTGGATGTTGTTACTCCTCCTAAAATTTTCTAAGTGTCTGGTGTTGTTACTCCTCTGATACTTTTACTCCTTCGGTGTTGTTACTCCTCCGGTGATGTTACTCCATGGTGATATTGTTCTAAGTACTTGGTGTTGTTACTCCTCCAGTGTTTTTATTCTACCAAGGTAAGTCACCAGGTATGTCCTCTACTAACTCCGTGGATTTATTTAGTATTTTACTTATGACATGATCAACTATGACTGATGGCAAACATACTTTACTTGGGAGGAGGTCTTGTATTTAAAGGATGTTTATTATGGTAAGTCTTGTCAGGAATGATTCACTCTTAATTCCTTATTATTTTGTAAATTGACTAATCCTCCTTCATGTCGCATTCCTTACATCGTTCTTTTTCCCCTTTCCCTGTTATTACTTAAGTCATGGTTGTTATTACCTTAGTCACAACTATTGTTGTTGGCCAATTTTCACATTGAATTCAACATATGTAGGTCTTTCTGATTTTCTTTTCTCTTCGGTGAATGGGAAATAATTTTAATGGTCTAGGCCCTCTTTGACATAATGATTGGGTAGTCAATTTATCTTTGTTTAT
Source organism: Pinus albicaulis (assembly GCA_034641835.2). Classification (NCBI taxonomy): domain Eukaryota; kingdom Viridiplantae; phylum Streptophyta; class Pinopsida; order Pinales; family Pinaceae; genus Pinus; species Pinus albicaulis. The sequence continues at coordinate 185,072,431 of CM076578.1, read as the reverse complement.
ATATAAACATAATCTTAGTTTTAACGAATAATTATGCAAAGATGATTTCATCATGTCAACTTTCAACTTTCCTAATTGGTCAAATCCCTGATCTTGTAAAATTTATGATGATGACCACAGAATTTTATTTAAATATTTCTGCCATTATCTAATGAGTTTTTCCTCAACGCCAATATCAACAATGAAAAACATATTTATCAGCAGTCATTTTAAGGTTATTAGTTTTTTATAAGAAAAACTATCAAAGTTGAAAATAGTTACTACACAAATTTTTACGCCATCCCTAGCTCTTAAGGAGTTGATCTGCCACCCCATATATTAAGTAACCTATTATTGATTAACAAAAACTATTGCTGAATTTTAAACATAAATAGTCAACTAAAGGATAGGAGGTCTCATCACAAGTTGACCTAGCATGATCATAGGTCCTAGTAAAGTGACATTACCACTACTCGTCACCAAGCCACCATAATGGCCTTCAATCATAAAACTGAAGGACAAGAGGTCTCATCACGAGCCGACTTTTTCAATTTTGTTAGCTCCCGTAAACGACATTGTTATTAACTGGTTACCACGACAGAACAATGATCTTCAGTGGACATCTAAGTAAATTGAAAGGCTTTTTACAACTATGTACTTATTTCTAATAGATGGGACACTGGCATCTCAATCGATTAAAAAGGCATCCCTGTCGAGGCTATGGATTCCTGCTGGGAGTATGGTATAGAAGTTAATTTAATACTATAATCTGCTTGGTTACCTTTTTTTCTCAAAGGTAATTTCTGATAAAGTTGACTGTTGCATATACAAGCTTTTCTAGAACTCATGGTTCATGGAGTAATATTTAATGAGTTTTTAGGTGATGGTGGTTATGGTTTATATATATTATTAAGTTATAAATATTTACTTTACATGTTAGGGATGAAACTTTTAGGATATTTCATATTTGACATTTTGTATCATCTAATATATCATTCCTTTATTCTACAAGTATCATATCTTTAACCAAAGATAAATGCTTTTCCCAATCAGTCACCATTTATTCGTATCTTAACAACACCACTAAGAGGCCTGATTCTGACTTTGAATCCCATGTAATTGGAAAACCCGTGAGAAGCAAAGATTGAGATAACTAATTTTCATAATTTCTATGCTCATGACAACCAAAGATTATGGGTATAGGGAATGCATCTTTTCCCTTCTTATACATTATTATCCCATTTCAATCACAATATATTTATGTCACTTTTATATGTAATGGGGTAATTGAGGTGATGAATTACTAATTAAGGAAACTCATGAGATGTTTTGTAGATGATGGGGAAACTAATTAGTTGGTAGAAGGAAACCCTATTACACTTTCTGATTACTTTTTTTCAACATGCATGGCTTCCACCTTCCACATCACTTTCAGCATCAGATCAACTTACATCAGCTTCAAAAAAATGTCAATCGATACATGTCATTCCACATTTTTATGGAGGTAAAACTTGAGGTAAAATAACATAAGGTTTTGATTTATTAAAATTTTATGAGAATGTCATGAAAAACCATTGAGAATTATTCACTCGTCTTTTTCAACCATTATTTCCTTCTTTACTACTTCCCATTTTTTAGAGACAAAATATTTCAGTTTGGAGGAGTGTTACTTTCATTATCATGAACATGCCATTAATATTCTTTATCATCCATTGATCTCATTATTCATTCTCAAAATCTCCCTTATTCCATATTGTTATACACCAAATAAAGATTTCAACCATGATTGTAGAAACCAGCCCAATTTGTTTTCAAGTGTAGCATGAGGGCATGCTAATTCTCCAATTTGGGGGAAGGGTTGCTATGCATGATGAATGATTTCTCATTTCTTCCTCTTTTAAGGTATACAATCCTAAAAGTGATTTGTGTATATCCTTAAACCTATCAACTAGATTATTCTGATTTTTGGACAACAAATGTATCATTAAACCCAAAAATTTCCAAGATAAACCAATTTGTTAATTCCAAAAAATCATGCATTATTACCTAAAACCATTTTGCCGATATATTGAAATACATTCATTTCATTGATTTGATTTTCGGATTGGAGAAGCTTTGATATACTATAAATTTTCTTACAAAATTGTAGCAAAATCTGGTTTGTAAAGAAGTTTATATTTACTTGTATAATACTTTGTTGCAACTTCATATATATACAATTGAAAGTATACATGAAAATTGTTTTAAGGAAGCATTTGAGGAAAAAGTCTTATCTTCCATCAATATCATATGCTGGGGTGAGCATTTTTATTATTGTATTACAACTTGGTTAATACTGAGGCATTGGGCTACATGACAACATGCAACATGTTAAGTTTGGGGGAGATGTTGGGCCACTAATTTGTATTACTATTATCACTTCTTAACATCCATTACCTCAATTTCTAATATTCTTTTATCACATTATTTACCATAATTTATTATATAATTCCATTTCACAAATATTTATGCTCTTATGGATAAATAATACTTGTTTTCCTTTATTTTAATAAATTAATGATTATTATGCGTGATTTTTCCAATGATAGTTTATTAATGAATTCGTTATAACATAACTCACTATTTTAGCTTCGAATATCTCTTCCAGACTGCAGATTTAATCTTCAGCTGTGTTAGCGCTCAAATCTACCTTAGGCTGAAAGAAGTCAAAACTCAAGGCTACATCAAACCGCGCTCAGCCTCGTAGCTAGCCCTACGAGGACAGGAGAGGGCTCTCTCCGGGTCTATCTCGATAAATTGAGCAATAGGGTGCGAGATGACTTATAATTGGTACTGATTTTAGGCTAGTAAAGAGATAGGAAAGTTTGATTTCGATTTTTTGGGTTTTTTTGTTGAAAAGATGGGAAAACAATTTTGGGTCCGGGGATAAGGCCAGATCTTTGCAGAATTCGAGTTGGGGCAAGGTAGGCAGTAGTCTTGATGCTTTTGATTGGGTATATGGATGGATCAGAATGACAAGAAGCTGAAGAGGGCAAGGAAGAACATGGATCCTCTCCAAACAGGCGAAAACATGTAAAACTAAACAAATTTAAAGGAAGAGCACTGTAAACAATGGATTCAACCTCATTTACTCGTTTATTTAGTTTCAGAAGCATATGAAGGGAATGGAATACATTAAAAATGAAAGAACTTACAATAAACTGAGAGAAAACACCATCAAGAACTGAAAGCCACAAGAATCCCAACAGGTCCTGCAAAACCTCTGATCTTTCCTTAGCCAAAATATGAAAAATATGTACAATAGTGTGCCAAAATCTTCCCAAGAGTCCAACCTGTAGAAAGTCTCAGAAATTACATCATATAGACTATCCTAACCCCTTCCCACACCTCTAGGGGTCGAATTCCTCCATCTAGGATCAGTTTCAACTAATTCTAAACAAGGAGCTAGAATATAGGCAGCCAAACAACTTGCCTCTAAAAGGAAGGAAACTGATTCTTTCACTTGATTTTTACTTTTTTAGGAGGGAATCATCTAGAATAGGTAAAAGTGAGTCCAAGTTACATGCCAACCATAAAATTACATCAAGATAACTCAAAAATTTCACCCACAAACAAAACTGGTCCAACTGGTCGAAATCCTGAGCTGGAAAATGAAAAATTAGCCAAAAATCTATATGAGTAGCGCGCCTAAGCTATATGAGTAGCGCGCCTTTCAGCCTACTTCTGGGGCACTTCCCGGCATCACAATCAAGCTCATGATAGCTTGTTGGAAAGCCCTGGATGTCTGCTATCCAGCCCAAGTGGAATTTCCCAATTTGGAGCTCATTTTCCCCTCCAAAAATTCATCCTCCCACAAGTACTTCCTGCTACTGAAAAAGGTGGCAGAACGGTGATTTTCATGGTGTTTTGGCCCCTTTGATCATCCATAATTTGGTGAAATGCTTTGGTCTTACTGGAGCATGCATAAATTTCCATGAAAAATCCAAAAATATAAGGTTTTCCTCCAGCAAGTGTCCCAATCATAAATGAGCGCGTCGACGTGCTACTCGTATGGTTGAAAAACCTGTTTTGAGACCAAAATTTTCCAAAATGACAAAAAAAATTTCAAATTCGCTCAAATTCGGAGCGAAGCCCTCCGTCATGTATCATGCCCAGCCAAGGAAGCCTCAGCCAAAATCCGGAGTGGATCGGGCCTCTTTCGCCGTTTTAGTGCACTGCTCAACCTCCTCTTCAAAATCTTCATTTTTGCCTTGCAGACATGCATGCGGGCCCAATAATGACCTTTCATGTGATGAAGAATGTATTTCTCTCTATTGGCCTTTGCCAACAACTTCTCCAGATGAATGTTAACATGTGTGAGTTCGGTCTCTCGCTCAACTGGTGTCATGTCACCTGGTCTCTTCCGGGCCAATTGTCAATCCTCACGGATTCGCCGCAGCTCTAACAGTGTGTGCTCATCCTCTAGCTGTTTGTTACGCTGCTCCAGGTAGTTTATCACCCACTGAGCCCTCTGCAATTTCTCTTTCAGCGTGTCATTCTCGGCCTTTTTCTCCTGGATGATCTCTTTGTCGGAGTTATCACAGCGGAAATCATTAAACAATTAACACACAGCAATTAAACCAAGCACATAAAGACACAGGCATTAATGTGGTTCACCCAAACCTCCTGGGCTACGTCCACACAATAGGCATCGGCAGTCTTTATTATTCAAAACAGGAGATTACATAATTCACACACCCTCACTACACTCTCCAAAACAAACGTATGGATACCTGTTATATAGCAGGAGAATCTAACAGCCTCATAAATCCTCTCAACTCAAATTTAGCATGCATTAACTCCCTCCCAACAAACTGGAGCTAATCTAGGAACTAATTCCTAATTTTTGTCACCTACTGAGATTTTTCCTATTTTATTTAGAACAGAAAATCTCAACAATCTCCACGTTGACAACAATTAGCCTGATGCCCTGTTATTATTATTTTATCTCTTCTGCAAGCCAAGAGAAGCCAAACACCATCGTAGCTTCTCTAACAAAACTGGTTTCGTGAACATGTCTGCACAGTTTTCCTTTGTATGCACCTTTTCAAGAGAGACTCCCCTTTCAGTAATAACCTGTCTTACAAAATGGTACTTAATTGGAATATGCTTTGATTTACTATGATAGGCCGAATTCTTAGCCAAATGTATTGCACTTTGACTATCACAAAGTAACCTGATGTTGTCCTGTAACCTACCAAACTCACCAAGCAAACCTTTCAACCAAACCGCCTCTTTGCAAGCATGAGAAGCAGCAATGTATTCTGCTTCAGTAGTGGATAACGCAACAATGTTCTGTAACTTTGACATCCAGCTGATAGCTCCACCCGCAAGAGTAAAGACGTACCCTGAAGTTGACCTTCTCTTATCCAAATCACCTGCAAAATCAGAATCAACATACCCGCAGACAAATTCACTACTCTTATTGTAAGTGATACAATAACTACTTGTGCCTCTCAAGTACCGAAGCACCCATTTCACTGCTGACCAGTGTTCTTTACCCGGATTTGCCATGTACCTGCTGACAACCCCAACTGCATGTGAAATATCTGGTCGAGTACAAACCATCGCATACATCAAACATCCTACTACATTGGCATATGGAATTCGAGACATATAATCCTTTTCTTCATCTGTATTAGGACATAAACCCGAAGAAAGCTTGAAATGGGAAGCGAAAGGGACTGACAGAGGCTTCACATTATTCATACCAAACCTCAAAAGTATCTTCTCAACATACTTCTGTTGTGATAGCCACAGCTTACCATTGCTCCTGTCTCTGAAAATCTCCATGCCCAAAATCTGTCTTGCTGCTCCTAGATCTTTCATATCGAATGTCCTTGCCATCTCAGTCTTCAACCTGTTGATTTCATCAATGCTTTTGCTTGCTAAAAGCATATCGTCAACATACAACACTAAGATAATGAACATGCCATTTTTCAATTGCTTGAAATACACACAATGATCATATTCACTTCTAACATATTTCTCACTCAACATGAAAGAATCAAACTTCTTATACCACTGCCGAGGCGACTGCTTCAGGCCATATAATGACTTCTTGAGCCTGCAGACAAATTTCTTATTGCGATGCTGAACAAACCCCTCCGGTTGTTCCATATAAATTTCCTCATCTAGATCTCCATGTAGAAAAGAAGTCTTAACATCTAGTTGCTGTAATTCTAAATCAAACAAAGCAACTAAAGCTAACACAATTCGAATTGAAACTATTTTAACAACTGGTGAAAAAATCTCATGAAAGTCAATGCCTGCTTTCTGAGAAAACCCTTTTGCAACCAGTCGCGCTTTGTACCTGTCCTCCGTATCATTCACACCCCGTTTCAGCTTGTAAACCCATTTGCATCCCACAGTTTTCCTGTCTTTCGGAAGCTCAACCAGATCCCATGTGCCATTCTTACTCAAGGCCATCATTTCGTCCTTCATGGCTGCTTTCCACTTGTCACTATTCGAACCTTCTATTTCTTCCTGATAGCACAGAGGTTCATTGTCATTAGCAGTAAATGCAACTGAAGTAACATAATCATCATACCTTCTCGGTGGCTGTTTGATTCTTGTCGACCTCCTTAAGGTTGTTTCTGGTGCTTCCTCGATTGGCTGACTACCACCTGTAGGAACTTCTTGCCGAACAGTATCTGAGACCTGTTCATGATCTAACCCTGAACCCTGTTCATGTTCTGATTCTGAAACCTGTTCATGACTAGTATCTGAACTATGGTCATCATGACTATCATTAGAAGTGCTGTCAAACTGAATGTGCTGAAAATCAAATACATCATCCTGTTTCAATCTACTATCTACATCTAACTGTACAAGAGAGAATTCATTAAACTTTACATCTCTGTTGATGATGATTTTGCGGGTAGTAGGATCCCACAATCTATATCCCTTTGTTCCAACACCATACCCAACAAAGATATACCTTTTAGACTTTGGATCTAACTTAGTTCGCTGATGTTTAGGCACTAGAGCATATGCATCACAACCAAACACTCTGAGTTTAGAATAGTCACAAGGGTGTCCTTTCCATACCTCTTGCGGAATCTTGCAGTCTATTGCCGTCGATGGAGATCGGTTTATCACATAACAAGTTGTTGCCACCGCTTCCGTCCACAACTCCTTTTGCAACCCGGCGTTACTCAACATACTCCTTGCTCTCTCTAGAAGAGTCATGTTCATGCGTTCAGCAACTCCATTTTGCTGAGTATAAACCGTGGTCTTATGTCTCTCGATCCCTGCATCCTTGCAATAGCTGTCAAACTCCTTGGAAGTAAACTCACCACCATTGTCAATTCTTAAACACTTTATTGTTCTACCAGTGCTGTTTTCTACCAATGCTCTAAACTGTTTGAAAACTGAAAAAACATCAGACTTCCTTTTCAACATGTAGACCCACACCTTCCTAGAAAAGTCATCAATAAATGATACAAAATACGACGAACCACCATATGAAGTAGTAGGCGCTGGACCCCAAACATCTGAATGGATATAATCAAGTATGCCTTTACTAGTATGTTTGCCTGTTTTAAATTTTTGTTTACTTTGTTTTCCAAACAAGCAATGCTTACAGAAATCTAACTTTCCAGACCTTAGATTAGGAAGTAACTTGCGATCAGCCAAAAATTTCAACCCTCTTTCGCTCATATGGCCCAACCTTTGATGCCATAGGCGAATGGAACTACTGTCATGTTCAGACACCGTAGACACATGAACTGACCCTGTTCTTCCTTCTAACTGAAACAAATTTCCTACTTTCTTAGCTTTCATTACTAGTAAGATACCTTTATAGATTTTCATAACTCCACCTTGAATTACAGTTTTATATCCATTCGTATCCAATGCTCCTAAAGAAATTAGATTTTTCCTTAAGTCTGGAACATGTCTCACATCTGTTAACAATTTAGTTGTGCCATCAAACATTTGCAGTTGTATACTTCCTATTCCCACAATATTAGATGTGACATCATTACCCATGTACACGACTCCATCATTAACTGATCTATACGTCTTAAACCATTCTCTATGAATACACATGTGGTTTGATGCACCGGAATCTAACAACCAATGTTGATCATGATTTGACATATTAACAGACAACACTTCGTCGCTCATACCTGAACCAGATGCCGAACCTGTATCCGTCGCATTTGCTTCCTTCTTCTCTGTCGAAGAATCTACTTTCTTCTCTGTTTGCTGTCTCTTCCAGCAGTCTTTCTTCAAGTGCCCCGATTTGCCACAAAACCAGCACTTCACTTTGCTCTTCTTCCCTTTCGACTTTGAACGTGAATCGTTGCGCTTACCTGAGCGTCTTTCTCTAGAACGACCTCTAGCCATCATTGCCTCTGATGTAGAGGTGTCAGCATTCGACTTCTTCCTCGTCTCCTCAGACAACATGGCTCCAACCACATCGTCAAACTCAAGGATAGCTGCATTACTGAAGCTTATGGAAGTAACAAAGTGATCCCACGATTCAGGCAATGTACACAATAGAGTTATTGCCTTATCCTCTGAATCAAATTTTACATCTAGACTTTGTAATTGTACCAATAGAGTATTGAAAACATTCAGATGGTTAGTAAACGAGGTACCTTCCTTCATCCGCAAACTGTATAGCTGCCGCTTCAGGAGAATCCGATTTGTCAAGGATTTCGTCATGTAGAGCTTTTCAAGCTTTATCCACAAGCCTGCGGCGGTCTTCTCTGAGACAATGTTGAACAGAACATCATCCGCCAGACATAACCGAATTGCGCTTAGAGCTCTGTCATCCAACTCATCCCATTCATCCTCCGTCATGGAAGAAGGCCTTTTGCTCCTCCCCAATAGCGCTTTCGCCACGCCTTTTTGTACCAGGAGATCATGCATTTTTACCTTCCAGATCTCGAAGTTGTTTTTGCCATTGAACTTCTCAATTTCAAACCGGGCATTTTGAGTTTTCGCCATCTCGTCTTAAAACAATGAATCTCCAAAACCAACTTTTTAAATGAAGTTAATCTCAAAAAACACTGCCTATGCCTTTAAAACAATATAACCTCTTTTAACATGCCTTTCACTTGCCCCTTAAAAAATATATATATATATATTCTTCACCTTTTTTCATATCATATCCAAATGGTATTCAAAAAAAAAAAAAAATTTACAAATCGATTTTATACAAACTACAATACAATCGATTATTGTTTAAAAAACAATATTCAAATCGATTTATAACATCATCATGCCCCACTTCATATATATCGATTTAAATGGCACTTCTCTAAAATTGATGGCATATACCTTCAAACCGATGGCATAATAATCGATTTATATATTTGACCTCTTACAAAAACTCCAAAATTGATTTATAAAACTCAAATCGATTTAATAATTTTTAAATGTGACCACTCAAATCTATATTATAACATTGATTTTTAAATATCGATTTTAAAAAACTTCAACCGTGAGCATTCCTTAAATATCGATTTTAAAAACTTCAACCGTGAGCATTCAAATACCTGTCAACGCTGCCAACGCCTTTTTACTGAACTGCCTTTTCTTTTCAAAAAACGCTTTGCTGTCGCATGAAACCGTTTCAAACAAAAAACCGCAGTTCGCCTTTTGCTGGATAGTTCTGCTCTCAGCTTTGACGCAGGCAGGTTTACGCCCTGGCAACAACCTTTGCAAACAGCAAACTCTGCGACCTCAATAGCTGCGTATTGTTTGAGCGATGGCTTGCATTCAACTCACGGTATCCAGGCACCAGCGACCGACAGTCAACAGGCAGGCTCATGCGCCCCTTCAGCAACGTTCTGGATAGCGCTCAACTGCGCTCCACCTTCACGCAGCACCAGCATTCAACACACTCCAACACAGCTCTGATACCACTTGTCGGAGTTATCACAGCGGAAATCATTAAACAATTAACACACATCAATTAAACCAAGCACATAAAGACACAGGCATTAACGTGGTTCACCCAAACCTCCTGGGCTACGTCCACACAACAGGCATCGGCAGTCTTTATTATTCAAAACAGGAGATTACATAATTCACACACCCTCACCACTCTCCAAAACAACCGCAGGATACCCACAGAAGAAAGGAGAATCTAACAGCCTCATAAATCCTCTCAACTCAAATTTAGCATGCATTAACTCCCTCCCAACAAATTGGAGCTAATCTAGGAACTAATTCCTAATTTTTGTCACCTACTGAGATTTTTCCTATTTTATTTAGAATAGAAAATCTCAACACTCTTTCAGTTTCGAGCTAGGTGAGCTCGCATCAACATCGATGAATGTCACATCAGTGTCTCGACCACCTGATGGGCCCTCATCATGCATAGGCCTCTTGCCTCTGTCCTGAATCTATACCTGTGCTGAAGAAGAAGGCGAGACCCCTTCCACACTTGGTGGAGATAATACTTGCGCTGCTGATGAATTCAACGAGACCCCTTCCACCCCGGGTGGAGATAGTACTCGTCGTGTAGCTGCAAATAAGGCCCTGTGTCCTCGCTGGTATGTCACATACAATGGAGCACTGATATGCTTGATCTCAGGGATGTCCGACTGATGTGAAGGCTCTCCCTCATCATGAACTACCTCAGGAGGCGGCTGCGGCACTGTAAACAAGTCACGGGAGATGAAATCCTCCCAAGTGATGCCCTGCTATGTTAACTGATGTATCACCATGATTTTAATCAGCGTGTAATGATATATACTTCTATGTTGCTGTGCTGGGGACTTCTTCTGTAAAAAAATTGTCATCCTCTCTATGTTGCGATACATGAAGTATGGAATGCTCATCATACGTACCCTCGTGAAATGCATCAACAAACAGACATGGTACGTATTGAGACGTGAGAATCTGCCCTCGCAACTGAAATATCGAATGATGAGTTTAATCAAAGGTGCAAACTCATCCTTCAGGAATATGAAAGGAAAAACCTTGCTCAACTGCCTCATAAACTCAGGTTTGATGTATGGCTCATAGTAGGATTTCTCTAACTGCTGTCGTTTGTTCCATTCCTCTCCTATATTTGGTATCCCGGTGGCCTGAGCAATAGTCTCTGGTGACAGAATGAAGTCTACTCCTAAAAGGTTTACACGACCATCATGTAAATGTAGAACAAATAGATGAGCTAGTTCACGATGATGTTGGGTTTGTGAAATCATCTCACAGTATTGGAAACATGACTGATGCTAAAAACAATCCATTGCAAGTGGGCAATCCTGCAATTGAACCAAAGAAGTAGGATCCTCCCTGAGATGCTTACCACCTTTGCCACCTTTGTGAGACCTCCATGGCACATAACCCTCTGTTGTGGAATCACTGTCATACTCCTGCTCATAAACTGAATCCGTCTCTGACATGGCTTTGAAAACAAGATGTCTGCAATATATATGTTGATATAGGTGTAGTGAAGACAAAAGTTTCAATGTATGCTCAAAACCCAAATATGTCACATATGTATCAAAGTTTCATAGTAAAACAAGCCACAGTGGTAATGACTCTGTCAAGTGGATTGGCATAAAAACAGTCCCTGCTTTGATCACAAGGGAATTTGACAAATGAGTAAAAAGTGTAATGTAGTGTACAGCCTTTGTAATGCTGGCTAAGATTTGTCAAAGGAGAAAATGAGTATGAGACTATGTTTTGTCAATGGAGAATGGGAAAGAATGTGAAAATGACCATAGTAAAACAATAGAAATGACAGTGGTAATATAATGGCGATGACAACAGTGATGAAATGGCAAACTGAGAGTGTGAGGGCCGTGACACTTTGACAGTAGATGCATAAACATATATATCAACAACACAAGCTTGGAAATCCTTCACAAGACCATCAACATGTATTTCAAAACCCCAAGAAATGAATTTTAAATGAACCTAGGGTTTCACCTTTCTCCACATCAAACATACTAGTTTCTCCACTCTTAAAACACCACAATCATTTTCAAAATTTACTGAGCAATTATGAAAAACCTACTTGCAAGCCATTTGAGGCGATTTGGCATCAAACCGGACACAAGAGTGAAAATTTCTGGCTCTGAAATTATATGAGTAGCGCGCTCACCCAATGAGTAGCGCACGTATTATTTTGCACAGGCTGGTGAGGCTATATCCGTAGCACGCTTTATATGAGTGGCGCGCCTCTTCTGTGAGTAGCGCGCCTCTTACACCTCTGGTCTTCAGTTTTGAAAACAAGCTTTCGCCCTTCTAATCTGCAATTCGACCTTTGCTTTGGGAATCTATGAAAATGAGTTGTCTCCAATGCTTTATATGGGTTGCAAAATATCTCATAAAAATCAACTTTGATTTAAATTTGCTCCATAACCCACTTTAATAATGTTTGGCACTTTGTCATTTGATCACTTAATACAATGCTGTCCTTTGGCTTTTTATTATTTTTCTGAGTTTTGGACTGATGATACTTGGTTGTTTTTGCAGGGATTCAGCATTTGGCTTTGGCAAAGATCAGAGGTTTCCTTCAAATTTCTTATGATGAAAGAAATACACAATTATTACAAAAAATGAAATTTGACAATTTCTAGTTCCAAAATAGAGTTTTGGACTAGAAATGTCTTCAAATGTTTTTGAGAATAAAAATATGAAACGAGAATCTTTTGAAACCAACCTCATGGCCTACGGGCTTTTATTACATGTATGCAAAGGACTGAAAACCCTAGACTCTAGGACTAAAGACTCTTTTTAACGAAACTAATCATTTATGACCATGAATGAAATGACCATGAACTTTAGTGATTTTTGAGGAATTTTAATTAGCCCTGCAGGTACAAGCATGAGGAAACACAAGACAAACAGACCCCCTCATCATTCAATGGCATGCCCCTAGCAAAATGCAACGAAGTGAAACGAGCGAGACACCTAAAAATGATATGCAAAATGCGAAATGATCTCTGACGGAGGGCTGTAAGGACTGACTCTAACATTGGCTCCAATGGGGATGGTGGCTCCAAGGAGATGCCAAGAACAGCAGATCTCTGGGGGATTCAGACAGTGCCTTCATCCATTAGGCGATGGAGTCATGATTTCAACAGATAACACAAAAAACTTTTGATACATTTATTGACTGCAAACATGACTAAAACCTTACTGAAACTTGACCAAAACTGACTCGAATCTAAAACTATAAACTGATAAGACTGACTTGACAAACTTCAAACCAAACTAATCTCCTTCTCCAGAATTATAGCCTTCGCTCCGGGTCCCAGACTGAAGATGAGAGATCAGTCCACACTTGCAATAAAACAGAAATAAAACGATATATACAATGATGATGAAATCAACAGAAAATACTCAGAAGTGGTAACGCTTGAGCAGCCGTCCATTGATCGGCCCTCCAGGACAATCATCTCCATTCATTTCCTTAAGAAGAAAGGTGTTCTGACCACGATACGCTGCAATCTTAAAAGGACCCTTCCATAGATTTTCAAATTTGTCGTGCTTTCCCTTATCTTCATTTCGAGCATCCCACTTCAAAACCACCTCATCTAGCTGAAAATTATCTGCTTTTGCTTTTCTATCGTAGATCTTCTTTATGCGTTCCTGTAACTTGAATGTATTTTGAAATACCTCCTCTCGTGTTTGCTGTAAATGAATCATCTGATTAATCCTCCGCTGCATGGGATCTTCCTCACTACCGGCTTCCTGAAGCAATTTGACTACCGGGACAGCAAGAGAAGTGGGAAAAACTGTGTCTACCCCATACACCAACTCGAAAGGGGACATGCCAATAGAATTTTTCTGACTTACCCTATCGGCCCAAAGTGCATTCACCAATTTCTTGTGCCAGCCCTTTTTATTGATTTCCAGCAATTTCTTGATGATATTTACCAAAGATTTATTTGAAGATTCCACCAAGCCATTTCCTTGCGGATGGTAGGCAGTCGAATGTCCCAAGCTGATGTTGTACTTATAGAAAAATTCAACCATCATCTTTGACTTGAAGGCCGCTGCGTTATCTGTGATTATCTTACTAGGACACCCAAAACGTGACAGAATATTTTTTTCAAGAAAAGAGATAATTACTGCCTCCGTGGCTTGTCGAGTGGGAATGGCCTCGATCCATTTCGTGAAGTAGTCCGTAGCTGTCAATATCCATCTATGCTGTCCTGATGATGACAGATGGATTTCCCCAATGAAATCTAATCCCCACTGCTGAAATGGTGCACTGACTTCAATTGGTTTGAGAGGCAAAGGCTGTAGTTTCTGCTTCCCTTTGAAAATTTGGCATTCGTGACAATTCTTAACAGCCTTATATACATCAGAAAACAAAGAAGGCCAATAGTAACCCGCCCTTAGAATCTTATTCGCTGTGGTTTTCCAAAACAGATGGCCCCCGCAGTCTCCTCTATGAAAGTCCTCCAAAACTCTTTTGGCTTCCTCCTCTACTAAACAATTCAATAACATTCCACCAGGGTCTTTCCAATATAATGCAAAATTTAATATGCAAAACTTTGCAGCTCTCAACTTCAAGGTTCTACTCTTATTTCTAGGCATCTCGGGTGGTGGAGACAAATTCTGAAGTACGTATAAAATGTCAGCATACCAAGGGGAAGAAACAAAAATATCAGATACCTTAAATGATGTACTCTCCTCATCTTCATCGGACATGGCAGTGATCAAATTTATATCTAGGGCATGCAGATTTGTTTCAGCCATGAGCTTGGCTAGTCCTTGTCCTTTGATCAGCTTGGTCAGTTTAATCTCCACATCATATTCTAACAACACAGTGATCCACTTACCCTGCCTTTCTTCTAGATATGCCTGTACCAAAACATCTTTAACTGTTGCGTTAGGAACGTAGGCTATAATGTGGGAATGAAGTATATACACATGGAAATGTTTCAAGGCCTTTACAAGCGCAAGTTCTTGTTTCTCAATAATATTGTATTTCAACGCTCTGTCCCTTATAATCCGACTGAAAAAGGCAATGGGCTTCTCAACTCCATCCCTCTTCTGCATTAAAACAGCTGCCAAAGTGTGCTCAGAAGCAAACGAAAACAAAATGAAGTCCTGTGTGTAGTCCGGGCTGATTAAAATAGGGGCTGAAGAAAGAGCTAACTTTACCAAATTGAATGATTTCACCACCTCTTCTGTCCACTTTACCTGACTATCCTTTTTTAGCATATTCATGATTTCTCTAAGATGCTCAGCAAGATTTGGAATGAAACGACGAAGAAAATTCATTTTACCATTAAAGGACTGCATTTCTTTCTTTTTCCGGGGCTGTTCAATCTGCTGGATGGCTTCAACAGGTGCAGGGTCAACACGAATGCCGTCTTTCGATATAATGTGGCCAAGGAGCTTGCCTTCATCCATGGCAAAAAGACTATTTTTTGGATTCAGCGAAATGCCATATTTTTTGCACTTCTGGAAAACAATTTTCAAATGATATAAATGTTCTTCATCAGAATTTGAAAACACAGTCAGATCATCAAGGTAAACAACCAAAAATACATCTTTCTCGTTGGCGAAAGCCATGTCCATTGCACGTTGAAAAGTGGCGCCTGCATTCTTCAAACCAAACGGCATTTTTGCATAATGAAACGTTCCCCATGGAGTGGTGAACGCAGTCTTGTCACGATCATCTTCATGCACTAAAATTTGGTTATAACCTGAATAGCCATCGAGTAGTGACATCCCTGATGCTCCAACTACTCACTGCAATATATGGTTCATTTTTGGCAGCGGATAATTGTCTTTTAATGATACCTTATTCAAATTTCTGAAGTCGATACATAAACGGATCTCACCTGTCTTCTTTCTCACGGGCACCAAATTTGATATCCAGTCGGAAAATCTGATAGGCACAATGATTCCTAACTTATACAACCTGTTTACCTCTTTTTCAATCGATGCTAGCAGCTTTGGATTGATTCTCCTCAACTTTTGGTGGAAAGGCTTCTAATTTGGTTTGATGGGGATAGTATGCTGAATGATATTAGTGTCATATGTTTTTAGATCTGAGTAATCCCATGCAAAAGCATCAGAAAATGAAGACAACAATCTCACATACTCCGCTTTTACCTTTGGTGACAATGACTTTGATAACTTTACCATCTTGGGATTTTGAGCTATCCCAATATTTACCTCTTCAACACCTTTTTCAGTCGGCCTCAATGTCGGTTTGCGGGCTACATCGTCTTGATCAAAAAGTTCTTCCAAAGGAATCAATCCTTTAGGAATGATGTTATATTTAAGTTGTAGCACTTCCATTTGATTTATTTGTATATCATCATTACCATCATCATGTTCTGTATCTATGGAGGTGTCTTTAAACTTACCCTTATTCTACAGAAAATCACTAATCTCCTCGTCATCTTGAAAAACTTGCCAACATCGATGACTATCTGGAACGGTGGGGTAGTGTTTCACATGAATCTCGAACTTGTTGCTGGAATTCATTGGGATTTTTAAATTTCTTGCTACCTTAGCAAGTCCATCAGCAACACCATTTTGTATGCGAGGCACACATGTCAAGGTATGATCAGAAAATAATTTCAACATATCTAAAACTGCATTACGGTAAGCCCTCATGCGAGGATGCTTGGCTTGAAACTCACCCTTAACCTGCTTTATCACCAACTCTGAATCACCATAGACTGTAATTATTTTTGCTTTCAGCTTTCTTAGAATCTTAAGGCCATCAATCAGAGCCTCATACTCCACCTCATTATTAGAACAGTCAAATGCTAGCTTGTAGGAACATACTCTCACATTACTTGGAACCTTATCCGGAGCAGAAAATGGACTACGAATCCAAACACCAATTCCGGCACCGTCAGTACCCACTGCGCCATCAAAATCCATGGTCCAAAGACCGTCTTCATCGTCCTCTAGATGCTGAAATTGCGCCAGCTCTGTTTTTCCTGTTTGCTGCCCATTGTCTTTGGCTGATTGCTCCACAGTATCTTGCTTTTCTCTTCTTTCTTTCTGCAGAACTTCTCTAAAATTCTCTGTGATTTCTGGTATATCTTCTGCCTGAACTAATTGACTATCTATATCATTAAAACTATCAGCAAACAACACAAAAGACTCTAAGTCGGTATGTACATAATTTACAGGATGATTGATTGGCTTCTCCTTGCTTGTTATCATGTATTTCATCTTCTGCTCTTGATATAACTTTCTCATTTGACCGAAGACTGGAATTGTAGCATAGGAAAAATCTAACTGAAGTGTACCTTTCAACTTTGCCCCCCAAGATCTAGAAAGGAGCATTCCAAATTGCAGAGGAATGTCCGCCACAACCACATCCATTAAGACATTCTTCGCCGGAATTTGATCTAAGCTTACAACCAAATCTTTGATGAGTCCGATACACCTCACACGGCTGGAATCAAATGAATACAAATCATGATATTTTCTTGTAATGTCTAGTCCCAACTTTTCCATGATCGCCTTTGGCATCAGATTGTGCGAAGCACCAGAATCGAACATGGCATTGTGCAAAACATATTCATGCAACCTCAAACTGATATAAAAGGGAGGAACATCACTGTCAGAAGACTCACCATCTAATGCAGGCCCAAATATCAATTCTGGCTGATCGTCTTCAACATTTACCGTGTCAAACATTGGATCAAAATTCAGAATTTTGGAGACTTGACCTCGGTAGCTGCTGTTCTTCATGATTTCTGTCAAAGGAATAGATACCTTCAATTTGGAAATTTCATTTTCCAAACTAAATGTTGAAACTCTTTCAACCTCTTTGACCGGAACCTCTTTCTTTTCGTCTTTATCCTTCATTGTGTTTGGCTGATTTGCCTTTTCTGCTGATGATACTTTACTAGCTGCGGGATCAATTGTCTCTTTTCCTTTCTTCTGTGGTATAGGTGAATCCGTCTTTGGTGCTGAAGCCTCTTTTCTTTTCTGAATTGGATTTATGGGCACATCTCGGTTTCTCAATGAGTACTTCTTCTGTTGAGCGGACAAAGCATTCAAATACCCTCTTTGGTATTCATCTGATTCTTCCTCCAGATCTGCATCGTTTGCTAAAATGAAATCCTCATCTTTCTGTGCAACTAAAATTTCTCCATATTCTTCATCCTTAGTGATGTAAATGGGCAGATCGTCGGGAGTAAAGAAGTGGTTTTTCTCACCTGCTACATCATCATCATCATCTGACTCTTGACTCACAAAATTCTGCAAAAGAGGTGTTTTAATCTGCTGCTAGGCTGCCGGCTCTTGTACTCTCTGTTCACGCTGCTTAATTCTAAACTGTGGCTGCTGCTGGCCACGGTAGTTTGGATTACGAATCTGCGTTTCTGGCTTATCAAGCGTCATTCTTTTGAACATTTTTTCCATCTCACGAAGCAAGTGTTGTTCTGATGCAGATGTGGAAGCCTCTTCTTTTATAGTCACTCTTTTCTCTGCTCTCAACCGGGCTCTCTTATCATTCAGATTCGCCTCAACACTAACAACAATCTTCTGCATATCTTCTAAGGTAGGCGGATCTCTGTCTCGTAGTGAATAAGCCATCTCCGGATCAAAACCATCTGGGAATTTAAGAAGAGCTGACTTTTTAGATGGTCTTAAGTCATCTGGAATTGCATTATAAACTGTATTGAATCTTATAATATAATCCTGAACAGACTCACCAGGATTACGTTTGATGCTGGTATACTCAGAAGTAATTTACAGCGGATATTTTTTCATCTCCCATCGATCTAAGAATTGTGTCTGAAGCTCTTGTAATGTGTTGGTACTTCCGGCCTGTAAAGCTCTGAACCATTTACGAACCTCACCTCCAAAATTCTGGGCGAACAACCTCATGGACACATTTTCTTCATCTATTTCATGCAAGTCCAAGAAATCTATCATCCTGACAATATGCTGCTGAGCGGATATAATCTATGGCGTGCCATTGAATATGGGAATCTTGCTCTGATAATCAGCAGGCATAGGATCCAAATTTGCAGGTAAAACAAAAGGTGCAAATCTCGCAGCCATGGCTCTTGGCGGATTTATAAACTGATGTCTTGGAAAAACCGGTGGAACGGGAGCAGTAGGTGAATGAGGTGTATGCGGTGAAGATGGGGGATAAACTACTGCTGATTGCTGATCAGAGATCTCAGGCTGTACGGGAATAGTAGGAATAAAGGGAGGTTCAGTGGGAATCCGTGAACTAGATGCAATATCAGATGGCCCAAGAGTTTTTGAAGCAGATTCAATGAATTTGGGAATGTTGGTTGCCACAATGGAATTTTGAAGATTGAGAATATAATTATCGATAGATATATTTGCTTGCTCAACTTCTAGATGCTTGATGAACTCAGGATTGATGACGGTAGAACCAGTAGCACTTTCAGATTTGGTTTCAAACAATGATAACTCAAACTGATCGTCAAACTCAATATCTTCAATGTATTCAAAAAACAGTGGGGTATGAGTGAGATTTGACCAAAGGAATAATGGGAGTTTCTTGACGAAAAATTCTTGGGATTAGGTTGGGATTTTCATATACTGGAGGCAGATTTGGATCAGGATTTGATCTGGTATGCCTGTTTGAAGCCAGTGTATTGATCTATCCAAGAAAATTTCAAAGGACACAATAGATTATTTTCAGCCTATCGACTTCTAGACTCAATCATCAAAACGTCTAGAACGAACAAGTATACTGGGGTGATTTGCAAATCAAGTGCTGCATTCACAAGCTAACCGGAGATCGACTGAAGCAGCGTTTATCTACTTCCGCTTATGCATGGCAAAAGCGTTTCGAAAGCTACTTGGCATGACTTCAGACTCCGTCTAAGACTCATGAAACAAACACATCAACAAGCAAACCATTGAGATTTTATTCCCCAGTATGGTCGCCACTATGTTAGCGCTCAAATCTACCTTAGGCTGAAATAAGGTAAAACTCAAGGCTACATCAAACCACGCTCAACCTCGTAGCTAGCCCTACGAGGACAGGAGAGGGCTCTCTCCGGGTCTATCTCGGAAAAAGGTCTTCAAAGGGGCTGAGATGACTTATAATTGGTACTGATTTTAGGCTAGTAAAGAGATAGGAAAGTTTGATTTTGATTTTTTGGGTTTTTTTGTTGAAAAGATGGGAAAAACAATTTTGGGTCTGGGGATAAGGCCAGATTTTTGTAGAATTCGAGTTGGGGCGAGGTAGGCAATAGTATTGATGCTTTTGATCAGGTGTATGGATGGATCAGAACGTAAAGGAGCTGAATAGGGCAAGGGAGAACATGGATCCTCTCCAAACAGGTGAAAACATGTAAAACTAAACAAATTCAAAGGCAGAGCACTGAAATCAATGGATTCAACCTCATTTACTCATTCATTTAGTTTCAGAAGCATAAGAAGGGAATGGCATACATTAAACATGAAAGAACTTACAATAAATTGAGAGAAAACACCATCAAGAACTGAAAGCCACAAGAATCCCAACAGGTGCTGCAAAACCTCTGATCTTTCCTTAGCCAAAATATGAAAAATATGTACAATAGTGTGCCAAAATATTCCCAAGAGTCCAACCTCTAAAAATGATTGAGAAATTACATCATATAGACCATCCTAACCCCTTCCCACACCTCTAGGGGTCGAATTCCTCCTTCTAGGAGCAGTTTCAACTAATTCTAAACAAGGAGCTAGAATCTAGGCAGCCAAACAACTTGCCTCTAAAAGGAAGGAAACTGATCCTTACATTTGATTTTTACTTTTTTAGGAGTGAATCTTCTAGAATAGGTAAAAGTGAGCCCAAGTTACATGCCAACCATAAAATTACATCAATATAACTCAAAAATTACATCCACAAGCAAAACTGGTCCAACTGGCCGAAATCCTGAGCTGGAAAATGAAAAATGGACCAAAAATCTCTATGCGTAGCGCGCCTGAGCTCTATGCATAGTGCGCCTTTCAGTCTGCTTTTGGGGGACTTATCGACATCAAAATCAAGCTCATGATAGCTTGTTGGAAAGCCCTGGATGTTGGCTATCCAACCCAAGTGTAATTTCCCAATTTGGAGCTCATTTGCCCCTCCAAAACTTCATTCTCACACAAGTACTTCCTGCTGCTGAAAAAGGTGGCAGAACGGTGATTTTCATGGTGTTTTGGCCCCTTTGATCATCCAGAACTTGGTGAAATGATTTGGTCCTACTGGAGCATGCATAAATTTCCATGACAAACCCAAAAATATAAATTTTTCCTCCAGAAAGTGTCCCAATCATAAGCGAGCGCATCGACGCGCTACGCGTTGGGCTGAAAAACCTGTTTTGAGACCAAAATTTTCCAAAATGACAAAAACTTCTTCAAATTTGCTCAAATTCGGAGCGAAGATCCTCCATCATGTATCATGCCCAACCAACGAAGCCTCGGCCAAAATCCAAAGTGGATCAGGTCTCTTCCGCCGTTTTAGTGCTCTGCTCAACCTCCTCTTCAGAATCTTCATTTTTGCCTTGCAGACATGCATGCGGGCCCAATAATGACCTTTCATGTGACGAAGCATGTCTTTCTCTCTATTGGCCTTTTCCAACAACTTCTCCAGATGAATGTTAACATGCGTGAGTTCGGTCTCTCGCTCAACTGGTGTCATGTCACCTGGTCTCTTCCGGGCCAATTGTCGATCCTCACGGATTCGCCGCAGCTCTAACAGTGTGTGCTCATCCTCTAGCTGTTTGTTACGCTACTCCAGGTAGCTTATCACCCACTGAGCCCTCTGCAATTTCTCTTTCAGCGTGTCATTCTTGGCCTTTTGCTCCTGGATGATCTCTTTCAGTTTCGAGCTAGGTGAGCTCGCATCAACATCGATGAATGTGAAATCAGTGTCTCGACCACCTGATGGGCCCTCATCATGCATAGGCCTCTTGCCTCTGTCCTAAATCTGTACCTGTGCTGAAGAAGAAGGCGAGACCCCTTCCACCCTTGGTGGAGATAATACTCGCACTGCTGATGAAGTCAACGAGACCCCTTCCACCCCGGGTGGAGATAGTACTCGTCGTGTAGCTACAAATAAGGCCCTGTGTCCTCGCTGGTATGTCACATACAATGGAGCACTGATATGCTCGATCTCAGGGATTTCCGACTGATGTGAAGGCTCTCCCTCATCATGAACTACCTCGGGAGGCGGTTGCGGCACTCTAAACAAGTCACGGGAGATGAAATCCTCCCAAGTGATGCCCTGCTGTGTTAACTGATGTATCACCATGATTTTAATCAGCGCGTAATGATATATAATTCTATGCTGCTGTGATGGGGACTTCTTTTGTACAAAAATTTTCATCCTCTCTATGTTGCGATACATGAAGTATGGAATGCTCATCATACGTACCCTCGTGAAATGCATCAACAAATGGACATGGTACGTATTGAGACGCGAGAATCTGCCCTCGCAACTGAAATATTGAATGATGAGTTTCATCAAAGGTGCAAACTCATCCTTCAGGAATCTGAAAGGAAAAACCCTGCTCAGCTGCCTCATAAACTCAGGTTTGATGTATGGCTCATAGTAGGATTTCTCTAACTACTGTCATTTTTTCCATTCCTCTCCTATATTTGGTATCCCGGTGGCCCGAGCAATAGTCTCTGGTGACAGAATGAAGTATACTCCTGCAAGGTTTACATGGCCATCATGTAAATGTAGAACAAATAGACGAGCTAGTTCACGATGATTCTGGGTTTGTGAAATCATCTCACAGTATTAGAAACATGACTGATTATGAAAACAATCCATTGCAAGCGGGCAAGCCTGCAATTGAGCCAAAGAAGTAGGCTCCTGCCTGAGATGCTTACCACCTTTGCCACCTTTGTGAGACCTCCGTGGAACATTACCCTCTGTTGTGGAATCACTGTCATACTCCTGCTCATAAACTAAATCCGTCTCTGACATGGCTTTGAAAACAAGATGTCTGCAATATATATGTTGATATAGGTGTAGTGAAGACAAAAGTTTCAATTTATGCTCAAGACCCAAATATGTCACATATGTATCAAAGTATCATAGGAAAACAAGCCACAGTGGTAATGACTCTGTCACGTGGATTGGCATAAAAACTGTCACTGCTTTGATCACAAGGGAATTTGACAAATGAGTAAAAAGTGTAATGTAGTGTACAACCTTTGTAATGCTGGCTAAGATTTGTCAAAGGGGAAAATGAGTATGAGACTGTGTTTTGTCAATGGAGAATGGGAAACAATGTGAAAATGACCATAGTAAAACAATAGCAATGACATTGGTAATATAATGGCGATGACAGCAGTGATGAAATGGCAAACTGAGAGCGTGAGGGCCGTGACACTTTGACAGTAGATGCATAAACATATATATCAACAACACAAGCTTGGAAATCCTTCACAAGACCATCAACATGTATTTCAAAACCCCAAGAAATGAATTTGCAATGAACCTAGGGTTTCACCTTTCTCCACATCAAACACACTAGTTTCTCCACTCTTAAAACACCACAATCATTTTCAAAATTTACTGAGCAATCATGAAAAACCTACTTGCAAGCCATTTGAGGCGATTTGGCATCAAACTGGACGCAGGAGCGAAAATTTCTGGCTCTGAAATTATATGAGTAGCGCGCTCACCCAATGAGTAGCGCGCGTTATATGAGTAGCGCACGTATTTTTTTTGCACAGGCCGGTGAGGCTATATGCGTAGCGCGCTTTATATGAGTAGCGCGCCTCTTCTGTGTGTAGCGCGCCTCTTACACCTCCGGTCTTCAGTTTTGAAAACAAGCTTTCGCCCTTCTAATCTGCAATTCGACCTTTGCTTTGGGAATCTATGCAAATGAGTTGTCTCCAATGCTTTATATGGGTTGCAAAATATCTCATAAAAATCAACTTTGATTTAAATTTGCTCCATAACCCACTTTAATAATGTTTGGCACTTTGTCATTTGATAACTTAATACAATGTTGTCCTTTGGATTTTTATTATTTTTCTGAGTTTTGGACTGATGATACTTGGTTGTTTTTGCAGGGATTTGGCATTTGGCTTTGGCAAAGATCAGAGGCTGCCTCCAAATTTCTTATGATGAAAGAAATACACAATTATTACAAAAAATGAAATTTGACAATTTCTAGTTCCAAAACAGAGTTTTGGACTAGAAATGTCTTCAAATGTTTTTGAGAATAAAAATATGAAACGAGAATCTTTTGAAACCAACCTCATGGCCTGCGGGCTTTTATTACATGTATGCAAAGGACTGAAAACCCTAGACTCTAGGACTAAAGACTCTTTTTAACGAAACTAATCAGTTATGACCATGAATGAAATGACCATGAACTTCAATGATTTTTGAGGAATTTTAATTAGCCCTGCAGGTACAAGCATGAGGAAACACAAGACAACCATACCCCCTCATCAGTCAATGGCATGCCCCTAGTGAAATGCAACAAAGTGAAACGAGCGAGACACCTAAAAATGATATGCAAAATGCGAAATGATCTCTGACAGAGGGCTGTAAGGACCGTTTCTAACAAGCTGATAATTAAATATTCCAACTC